>CP049710.1:11904427-12014977 GCA_004148225.2 Heterodera glycines
GAAAGTACAAAATATGTACATATTTATCAGGGTGGGACAACTCTCGCCTCTCGTCTCTCGCCAACTCTCGCCATCATAAATCTCTTTCTCTCCTAGTTATGTCTTCTCTAATTTTAGCTTGTTCCAATTCAAATATGGTCTGGTGGCTAAACCTTCTGCCTTTCATTATTTTTCTCTTGGGTTCAATTCCCCAACGGTACAGAATTTTTTTTATAATTTCTTTAAATTATTTTTCAATTGAAATTTTAATTAATAAAAAATATTTCAATTTAAAAATTATTTTTTTTCTCTTTTTTTAAACAGCCTAAAACCGCAAATTTAACAACAAAATTTTGATAATTTTTTGACAAATTTTGTTAACAAATCTCACTCAAAATTTCAAAATTTTTCCGGCGGCGCCTACCGGCACCGCCGGATTCCAACTGTCCCCTAAGTTTTAAAAAACGCAACGCAAAAAGGTGGTTCGAATGGCAAAAAAATGGACAAATAATAAAGTTTGTTTGTAAAAATATATTTCATTAAAATATTTATTTTATTCTCATGAAAAAATTTTAGATTTTTTTGGATTTTTCAGGACCTGGACTCGGTTTAAAAGCTAGGGCCCTGACCCGGCTTTTCTGGACCCGGCAATACCCTGACCCGGTATTTGCCCAAATACCCGGGCCCGTAACACTAATTTAATATACGATTTTGAAGTTTTTTAAATTAAAAAATAAGGCTACAGAAAAAAATTGAAAACTCTCGCCTCTCGTCCTCTCGCCTCTCGCCAAATCTCGTGTTTTTGGGGACTCTCGCCTCTCGCCAAACTCTCGCTCTCGTCTTTTCTGAGACAAGTCACACCCCTGATATTTATGTAATATTTAGAAGATTTTTTGTGCTTATCTATGCATGCTATCAAGTGCTCAGAATTTTAGGAATTTGCCAAAAAAACGAATCCCTAATGATGGTGATCAACGGAATTACTAATGGAAATTTTAGCGATTATTTTTTGATATTTTTTGACTTTTAGCACCGTAAACTCGTATGAGTAAACAAATTCCCAGCATGAAAAGCCAAGCCAATCAATGCTTTAAATTATGTTAAAAAAAGCTCAAAGCCATTTATTGTCTCCTTAGTATGGGCGGCGGACAACCATGGCGCGAGAAGGAGAGGAAATAAAAAATTCAATTTGTAAATTTAAATCTTTAATCCAACAAAAATATAAGGGATTTATTTTATTTATGTATCAAATTTTTCACTTTTCATTAGGCATGCAGAATTAAAGAATGTAAAAGAAAATTAGAATAGAAAGAAAATATTATTACCGGTTCGTCAAGGCTAAGGAGCGATAAGTTTTGTCATTTCACAAAAAATTAAATGAAATTTTATCAGAATTTTTTGCATCGACTTTCATCCATATTTGACCCGGACCCCCATTCTTACGAGTGTATGTTTGGACCCGGTTGGACCGGGAATGATGACTGTATTTTTTAAGGTGAAAATTAAATAATAAATTAAATAAATTTATGAATTTGCCATGACATTATTATAGATTTTCCAAATTTATTCGCTGTGACTGTTATCTTCTACTGATAAATTCATAATCCAAATTAGTTTGAAATCAGAATTATCTTTAAAGAATTTCAAGAGATAAACATTTCGCCTTTAGTTTTCCAATAAAATTTTAAATATTATTTCCATCTAAAAATGTTAGGGATGATTTAGAATTTGTAAATTAAAACATTTTTGCACCAAAAATTTTATTTAGTGAGAAGCAAAATGGAAAAAATAAAATTATTAATTTTAATGAAAGAGGAAAATATTTAAATTTTAGATAAAATTCTCAAAATTTCTCCGGACCTCATCAGTCTGCAGTCTGTATCACCAGACCAAATTTCCCTTAGTCAGGCCTAACATCCAAAATGACTAGTCCATATCATTAATCTTTTTGAAACTGTTTGAAAGTTTTTAGCAACTATTTTGGAGGTTTTTTAAAAATTAAAACTAATTATTTTTGCAGTTTTTAGCAACTATAAATCGTAGCCCTATTTGTAACGGTGGCCGATCATTTCGTCACTGAGAAATAATTTTTAAAAAAGGTTGGCAAAATGTCATTATGTAAATTATTTTCATTTAATAGAATATTTTTTATTTCGGAAATGATTATTAAATAATTATGTTGCAAATAAATTCAGCATTTAATTATTTTTTAAAATATATTTTTTTAATTCTTTGTTACATGCGATGGAAAACATGCACAAATAAGAGTGCGAATTGGACATTTTCGGTCATTGCAGCAAATAAACGAAAATAAGACTTTTCATCAAATAATAACTCTTTCTGATAGGCAATTTCATTTTTCTTTTTTGGTTTAAATTATTTTTAATTTATGTAAATTATTAGTCCCAAAAAATAGTCTTAAAATGGATCAATTGGGTTCAACTTAAACTGAAGAGGGACAATTGCGCTCATCAGAAAGTTAGTCAGACGACAAACTCAGCCATGAACCCGTCCAATTCGTTGGAAGGGTGGAAAAAGTAAAGAACAGATGTGCGGATTTAAGATAACGATCCTTTAGCCGAAAATTAAAATGTACTGGCCAATTCGCACACTTATTTGTGCATGTTTTCCATCGCATGTAACAAAGAATTAAAATAATATATTTTAAAAAATAATTAAATGCTGAATTTATTTTCAACATAATTATTTAATAATCATTTCCGAAATAAAAAACATTTTATTAAATGAAAATAATTTACATAATGACATTTTGTAGTGCTGTTCGAGACTCTCGGTATCGAGTCTCGACTCGAGAAAAGTCTCGGGTTTTTTGGTCTCGAGTCTCGGGTTTTCAAGTCTCGGTCTCGATTTTCGAGACTCGAGACCGAGACTTTTTTACACCCCTAATGATTTGGCTTTTCGTAATAAGAAAATGAGCTTATGAATGAGAATTTTTTATGGAAAAATATTGACATTATGCCAATAAATAAAGATGAAATATTTTATTCGTTTCACACACATATTTTAGTTGTAGTCCTTAATTTTGAACTTTTTTAGAGTAATGGATCCGGAAATTTCTGATAATTTTCCGGCTGAAAATGAGCAAAGCGATGAAGTGTTTATTGATGAAATCAGAGAGGACCTTCAGTCAACTTTCACAAATATATAGTGCAAAAAGAACAAGTCTTTCGGCCGATCATTCAAAAAAGTAATTCCCCTCCAAGTAGTTGTTTTTCTTCTAATTTTTCAAAATTATTCATTTTTCTCAAATGTATTTCGAAGATGATGAAGTGTTTCACAATTTTCGCGCACACATTTTCCCGACATTTCTGCGCGATTGCCAAAATCTCCGCTCGATCGTTGGCGGCACTGATGTTTATCCCCAATTTCCGCCCGACGACAGCGACGGCGCATCCGATGGCCAAGCGTTGTGCCATTGGCTGCACACTCCGCGCGGGGATGGCCGACCGAAAGTGCTCTTCAATCACTTTGATGATCAAATACCTCCATGGGCTGAACCGCTAAAACAGGTCGGAACAAATTTCTGAATTGATCCAAAGAAAGGTTTTATTCCTTCCATATGCTGTTTTGCAAACCTTTTTAAAAATTATTTCTCAGTGACGAAATGATAGGTAACCTTTGTAACCCAGCAAATTTTTGAAAATTTATTTTGTAAAACTGATGACTAGGAAAAATACACTCCTAAGAATCGATGTTACTAAATTTTTAGAAAATATTTTTTCGTAAACATTTATTTAAAATTTCGGGATTTTTAACAAGTATTTGTTACAGCCTAGTGATTAGCGATCTTGAAAATTCCTGCCTGAAAAATCAATTTCTGTTGATTATTTTTTGCATTGTTTTTGTACATTTTTTGTCATTTTTATGGATCGATTTATTTACCGAAATTAAGAGGTGTTTCTTCATAAAATACTTGATAAACTGATGATTATGATCGGTCGATCGATCATTCTTAATTAATATTCATTTCTTCTGCGGCTGATCACTGTTTTTGTTGTTTTGTCCGTCACTCATTCATCGTCAGCAGAAGACGGCCCTTTTGTGATGCTTTGTCCCGCTTCTTCTTCCACTTCTTCTGCTGGTGGCGGAGACAATGGCCTTAATTAAGCGCAATTTGAACTATTTAAACAAAATTAAATGCCATTTTTTAATTGCTCACCCAATGCATTTAATGCCATAAAAAAGCCAAATGAACACACGGTTACGATTGTCCCAATTTCCGTCTTTCCAATGAACCGCCGCTGTCTCCCCAATAATTTTGCATCGTTTCATTATCCAAATGTTGTCCAATTCCTTTGCTTTGGCCAATGTCAGCTTTTCCTTTGTCCATTCGTTCACCAATTCAAATGGCACCATTGGCATTGACGGCGAACGAACAGAAAAATGAATTTGGTAATTGACGGAAGAAATGGCATTGGCACGAAGAAAATGCTAAACAATTTGATTGGAAAAACAAAAATCACAAAAATGTTGGGCCACACCTCCTTGAAATTGTTGATCCATTCAAAGTTCCCTTTCCCTTCGAGACAACGCAATCGCTTGGGTTGGCCATCTTTTCTCGGAGAGTGCAACCATTTGGACAATGCTTGGCCAGCAGAAATTGTTGAATTTGGCACATCAAAATCATCACCAATCGAATCAGGCAACAAATCATAGGAATAGATTGAATTCAACAGTTTGAGATCGGTGAGAATTGTCGGTGAAATGAGACGACGCAAATTGTCCAAATGATCACCATTGGTAAAGCCCAAACAGCGAATGTTTGTCGAAAAAATGGGCCAAATTTCACGAACAAAAATGTCCCAAATCGGCTGCTCATCCGTGATACGTACACAAGGAATACACAAATCTAAATTGGTGCCTCTTTTGTCGAAAATTTGGTGATTTGAACGAAGAAGAGCGATGACGGAGTGATCAATGTAACTGAAAATGGAATGAATACTTTTATTGCCATAACTCTGATTTTAAATTACTCAATCTGAAGGTTTTTAAAGCGAATTTTGCTGGGCAACGGACGGTCGGGCAATGGAAATGGCACAAATTCGTAATCGATTCGTACAGACAGTTTCGCTTCTAGTCCTTTGTCCTTGCGACGAATTTCGATTTGTCTCCAAATTGTCAATTCGCTTTTGCCATCGAAATGTTTGTCCACCAACGCATTGAAACGTGGCGAAAGGAATGCAAATTTGAGGCCGAGTTGGGCATGGTCAAAACAGGGGAAAATGTCCATCCAAACATCATTGCAAATCCAACTGAAATTATGGAAAACAGTTTAGTTAAATAAATGACTAATTTGTTTGACTTTTAAAAATTTATTACCGTCGGTTCATTTTGTGGCAATTAGCACAATTTGGCCGAATTCCGAATGATGTCACACAAATAGCAAAAGAATTAATTGCGTTGGATAAAGCCTGGATTTTAGGGTTTCCTATTTTTTACGGATTGTACTTTGGATGAAAGAAGCACGAAAATCACATTTTATCCAAAAAATTTTTGAATCTGTTCGGCATACTAGAGCCCGGCGCGGGATTTTGCGGGATCCCAGTCCGCAATCCCGCATTTTTTGGAAAATGCGGGATTTGCGGGATTGCGGGATTTGCGGGATTAATCCCGCGGGATCCCGTCCCGCAAAGAATTTTGAGTTCCAATCCCGCAGCGGGATCCGCAAATTTGAAATTTCCGGGCTCTAATGGATACATCGATTATTGTAATTACAACTCGCCTTTTGTCCCCTTCTCCCCTTGCTGCTTTTGGTGTTTTTGTTGTCCCTCCAATTCACCGATTCAATCAAAATTGCCTTTTCAGTAATAACTTAAATTGGAACAAATCCTATTAATATTTGACAGTAATTATAATAATAATGTTACGGTAGGTACAGTAATTAACCATTGCTCATTTCCCTTAACTATTTGACAGTAACTTCCTTCGTCTGCACTTTCACATCAATTTGTGCCATGACATTTTTCTCAAGCTTTTCTTGAAATGCCATCTGCTGAAATTAACAGATTTTTCTTTTTGCAAAAAGCAATCTATTTTCTAAAACATTAAAATATTAGTGCCAAAAATTTTTTATTTTTGTGTTTTTGTAAGTGATTTATAATTTGACCCCACCGCGTCTAATTTTTTCTCCATTTTGTCCATTTTTCTTCTCCATTTCATTGTGATCATTTTTCATGTTGTCATCATTCTCCTTTTCGGCATCAGCGTTCGTCTGTAGCATCTTTTACGGCATTTTAGCAAAAAAGAAAATCAAATTCAAAATGTGCTGATCAATTTGCTTCATTTTCCTTTTTTCACATTTTCCCACCTTTTCCATCTGATCAATGCTTTTCTGTTGTTCTTTCTGCTGATGATCCATTTCGACCAACTTTTTCTGTAATTCCTCCAAATTCTTCTCCAATTGCTCCTCTTTCTTATCAAATTTTTCCTGCATTTTTTCAATGCCATTTTTGAGCTTTCGATTCTCAGCTTTGGCCATAAAAAATGAAATCTTTTTAACAAAAATTTTAAACAAAAATAAAGAATTAAAATTTTCCCTGTACTACTGTTGATAGTTCCCCCTCATTTTTGGAAAAAATAGTCGTTAAAACATGTTTCTTGGAGTTTTTGGGACCATCGAATCGCTACGGATCAACTATTTAATCCGGGTTCCGAATTCGAATAAAAGGTGGAGTGTTACAATTTTTCATAATGAAATTTTTTTTTCAAGTTTAAGTGTCGTAAAAACAGTTCATGTTTTAGCTGTCTAGTTTTTAACTCGAGATCGGCTCTTCTATTTTTACAAGGGAAAATCCCCAAAAAATTTTAAGTTTTGCAAAGTTTTGGCGTTCTGATTACTAAATAAATAATAAACCTATTTGCACTGAGAGCACAAAATTGGGCCGCTGTGTGTACGGACATTTTGGCTACCGACATATCGCCTATTGACATATCGCCTATTGACATTTCGCCTACTAACCCAAAAACATTCATTTCGCATATTTTTGGAGCCTCGGCGGAATGCCATCCCTTATGTACATACCGTATTTTCTCTAATTATATGCCCGGGTATATTATTTATCAATAGGGCTGCGATTTATATGTAAGAAAAATCGTAAAATATGTAAATAAATATGTATTAAAATATGCCGAAATATGTACGAAATATTTACAAAAACCTTAAAATATGTACTAAAATATGTAAAAAAAAATTTTTTAATGGTTATTTTTTGGAAAAAAATTCTTCGTAAAAAGTGAAATAGGCACAAAATGCTATAAAAATGACCAAAATGAATCACTTTTTAGTATTTTAAATTAATTTTTGATAGTTAATTTTTTGAAAAACATTCGATTTTTTAGGGATACATTTTCAAAAAATTTTTTTTAATTTTTCACAAAAAACTTCTATAAAAATTCTCAAAAATCCTCAAAATATGTAAAAAAAATGAAAATATGCACGAAAAATTGCGAAATATGTACGAAAAAGTCCAAAATATGTATAAAAATATGTACATATGTAATATGTAGAAAAATCCCAAAATATGTAAAAATATGTAAATAAAAGTCCCAACTTTTGTTCGCAAACACAAAAAAGAAAGTGTTTTTCCTACTAATTAGAGCATGGAGAATCCAGGAAAAAAATATGTATTTACATATAAATCGCAGCCCTAATTATTGTGTTAGAAATAAAAAAGTTTTCGGTACTTTTGCAGTTAAATGATGTGCCCGATTTGTTCTTCAAAAATTCATATAATAAAAAGAATATTACCAAAGAAAATGAATGAAATAAGAAGAGAAAAATGAGTTTAATGAGGGGGGATTTATGCTCTGATCGAAGTGGGGTCAATTAAGGATTAGTCACGAAGAGAACACTAATTAGTAGAGATCGGACCGGTCAGTTTTTTTTGGCTTCGGTTTTTGACCGAAAAAACCGACCGAGAAATTTTTGAGTTTTTCGGTTTTTGTCGATTCTTATGGGTTTATTTTTCGTTTTTATTGCTGGGAGACGGTGCTTTAGTCAATATTTTACAAAAAATGCCAATTAAGGACAAAAATAAGCACTAAAATGCAAATTCATCACAAATATTACATGCTCAAAATAAAATACGAGATACGAGCCACGAGACAAGACGATTATTTTTTTACAAAAAATATTCATTTTGCTTGTTATTTTTACGAAAAATTGGTCGGTCCGAAATTTTTCTTAACCCCCCCCCCCCTCCCCCATTCTTACCAGTGCATAAAAATCTCGTGTCTCGTGCCAAAATACGAGATACGAGACACGAATACGAGACGGTCTAAAAACACGAGAATACGAGAACGAGACGAGCAACAGTCGAACGGAAGACATTTAAGGAAAAAGTGGCAAAATTGAACAAGAAAGGAAATAATTTAAAAAATTGTAAAAATCTTTGAAATATTTTATTTGAAAAATTAATGAATTTTCATTTTTTAAACTTATTGTTAGCATTTTTTATTGAGAAATTTCTCAATTTTTCTTAAAAACCAGAAAATAACCAATTTTTCCGAAAATTAACAAAATTAAGAATTTTTTAATGAAAATATGCTAAAAATATGGTAAAAATTTTTTCCCCGGCGGCGCCTATCGGCACCGCCTGCCCTCTTGTTCCCAAAAAGTTTTTTGGAAAAAGCGCCGCAAAAAAATCAACTTCTGTTTTTCATGCTTAAAATTTCACAAAATGCTCAAATTGATCATGGACAATCAGAAATATAACATTTGAACTTTTAAGCCTGTTTGAATAAATTTTGTAAAAATAAGGCTTGTTGACCCAAAATGAGGCTTTTGAAAATTTTGGTCTGAGAACCCGGATTATTAGGGATGCGATTTTTAGGCACAAAAAATCGCAAAATAGGCACCTAAAAAGGCAATAAAAAATTGCAAAATAGGCACTAAAATAGGCAAAAAATTTTTTATTAACGCTTTTTAGGTAGCGAAACACGTAAAAAGTAATAAAATTATTTTGCTTATACATATTTCAATTGTTTTAAAGTTGTTTTCGATAAAAATAAATTTTTAAACCAAAAATTTTTATTTAAAAAAATAATTGAATTTTGAGGATCAATTTTTGTGAATTTTTTTTTTCAATTCTTAGGGGTGTATTTTCTAAAAAAATTTCAAGTCGATTCTTAGGGGTGTATTTTTCATTTTTATTGCATTTTTGTTAACGAATTTTCCGGAAATCCTGAAAAATTCGTCAAAAATGGCGAAATAGGCACAAAAACTCCAAAATAGGCAAAGTTAGGCATTATAAAAGTCATCGTAGACACGCCAAATCAAGCGGAAAATGCGTTTTTCGTGCTTAACTGTACGTATTAAGTGCGCAAAAATTTTAGGCATTTGCCTAAAAATCGCATCCCTACGGAGGATTATATATGAAGAAAAAACGGAGGAAGAAAACAATTTATCTAACCAAAATGTGGAGAAAATGAGCAACGGCAATCGATGGATTAAGACTCCCCCTCCCCGGGGAAAGGATTTTGTGCTGCGTCGTTTTGCATTGATTTTTGTTTCCCCAAATAAAATAAAATTTAAAAATAATTAAAATTATTTAACATAAAATTATAGTTATTATTTGAGCTCTCTTCTCTCTAAGACTCGCTCTTCTTAAGCCAATAATCACTATTCTTTCTCTAAAATTGTAATTGTTACTTAACACAACTAAAAAATTTGTATTTTGGTGATAAAACTGAGTTGAGCGGGACCGGGACGAATTCCCGGTCCTCCGATGTCCCGGATTTTCAAAATCATTTTGAAAAAGCACGCCGAAAAAAAGTGCAGTGAAAATCAAATCTGAATTCCAAATAATATTCAATGATTTAGTCCAAAAATGATTAATTGTTTGAAATAATTGAAGAAAATTTGGTTTGGAATATTGATTAAATATATATATCTAATATATTAATTTTGTTTTAACTTTTGGGCTTATAAAATAAAAAATCAAACAAAAATTAATTATTTAATATTTTCACTTGAAATAAACTAAAAACGAATTTTTAAAATTTCCCGGCTGGTCCCGGTCCCCGTTCCCGCACAAAAATCGAGGTTCCGGTCCCGGCCTCTTAGGTCCCGGTCCCGGTTTTGCCCAAAATCCCGGTCCCGTCCTACTCTAATTAATTTATTGCTCAAATGTAAAAGAATAAAATTAATGAATGAATGTGCAAGAGAAAGAGGCGAAAATGAGTTTAAAGAGGGGCGAAATGAATGCTATGACTAACAAATAAGTGGTCACATTTAATGATTAGTAGGGCTGTGAATTTTAGTGACGAAAATCCCAAAATAGTTAACTAAAATAGTGAGTAAAAATGCCAAAAAAGTGACAAAAAGTCCGAAATAGTGACGAATAGTGACATAATTTTCAGCCAAAAATTGAGCAAAAATAATTTTTATTCACTGATTGCAGTTGCAAATGAGTAGGACTGGGATTTTTAAGACCAAAAAACCCAAAAAAAATGAAAATGTTTTTGTTTTGTTTTGCGTTAAAAAAGCATTTGAAAAATGGAAATGTTTGGTTTTGATTTTTCAATTTGTTCTGATTAATTAATGCATTTGCATAGTATTTTATGTCTATGCTTATAGTTAGTCTATTATTGTGCTTTAGTCTTTGTCTATTTTTTATGATTTAGCCAAAAATGAATTGTTTACTTTAGTGATTTTTAACTATTTTAGTGACAAACCCACAAAATAGTGATTTCTAGTGACGGATAATGACGCCAGAATCGAAAATTTTTAATGCAAAAATGCGTTTTTTGAGCTCCTTTCTTCAAATCAATCGAGCAAAATATTTAGTTAAAACCTAAAATTCACAGCTCTAATGATTAGTCATGAAGTGAACACTAATTAGGGACAGAGATAAGCCGTCGCCATCATAGAACACAAATTAGGAATAAAAGGCAGAGATAGCGATGAGATAGTACAAAACAAATTCAGTAAAGCGTTTGAACATGTTTTTAAAGCCGTTCAGTTGCAATATAACTTTCAAATTTAAAAGTTTGAAATTTTGTTTATTACACTAAAAACCAGCACAACTCGGCTCTTATATTGTTTGTCCCCATAAATTTTAAAAATATAATTTTTAAGAGTCGCGTAGAACATCTTTTCTTAGGTTTTTGGGGTTGCTGATCACGACTCCGGCATCCATTTTGATCCATTTCGAGCCCGAATTCGGATTGAATCGCTTTTATGCAAAAAATATGAATTTTGTTAAAAATTAAGTTTTTGTTTGGATTAGGTTTCGAAATGGATGATGGATTCGTGATCCGCAACCCCGAAAACATAAGAAAAGATGTTCTATCCGACTCTTTAAAAATTGTAATTTTTTCAAAAAAATTATGGGGGACAAACCATATAAGAGCCCGCAACTCGACTACGGCGGCCAGAAGGTGGGCCGAGACTCGGGAAGAAGTCCGCGTGTGATCCACAGAACGGTTGACTGATTGGCGCCGCCGGCTACCCGACATTTGAGGATTTGACATTTGAGGAGCCGACATTTGAGGACCCGACACTTGAGGACCAGCCTTTTAGGACACGACATTTGCGGATATTCCCGACATTTGAGGACCCGACTTTTGAGGAGCCGACATTTGAGGATATTCCCGACATTTGAGGACCCGACACTTGAGGACCAGACATTTGAGGACCCGACATTTGCGGATATTCCCGACATTTGAGGAGACATTGATAGCGGATATTTGTTTGTTTTGTGACTTAATGTGCTTCTCAAATTTCAGAAACCCGAGGACCCGACATTTGCGGATATTCCCGACATTTGAGGACCCGACACTTGAGGACCAGCCTTTTAGGACCCGACATTTGCGGATATTCCCGACATTTGAGGACCCGACTTTTGAGGAGCCGACTTTTGAGGAGCCGACATTTGAGGATATACACAATTTCAAAAAAAAATAAATGAAAATTTTATTTTATCTCATTATTAGAGCCGCAAAAAAGGCACCAAAAATCGCGAAAAAGGCACTATAATATGCACCAGAAAACTGAAAAAAGGCACGAAAATCCTTAAAAAGGCATGAAAAAAGCATTTAAAAAATTTTATAAGGTTTTTTGGGAGCAAAACACGTAAAACTTAACCAAAAACTTAATTTTGGTCATGATTATTAATATTTTATATTGTTTTTCGAATAAGGAAAATTTTCAAACCTAAAAATTTTTACCAAGAAAAAAAATGAAATTTTGGCGATTAATTTTTGAGAAAATTTTTCAATTCTTAGGGATGTATTTTCTGAAAATTTGTCAATCTTAGGGATGTATTTTCTGAAAATTTTTCAAGTCATTTCTTAGGGGGTGTATTTTCCGGATTTTATTCATTTTTAATGGAATTTTCATGAAAAAAACGCCAAAAAAGGCACCAAAATCGGAAAAAATGCCAAAAAAGGCACCAAAACGGCAAAATGCCAAAAAAGACATTTAAGGCACGAAAATACCGAAAAAGGCAACAAAAAGTCATAATAAAAGTCAACATAGAAGCCTCAAAACAACTGGAAAATGTGTTATTTATGCTTAATATGTCGAAACTAGTGCGCAGAAAAAAAGGCAGTATTTTGAGGGGGCGCCGGACTTTTCGACAGCAAAGGCAGGGGTGCCATCGCCAAAACTCAAAAACCCGGCAAACCAGTTGAAAAACCCGGCAAAAATTTTCAAAAACCCGGCAAAAAACCCGGCAATTTTTTAAGCCAATTATTCACTGTAAAAAAGGTCAATAACACTTAAACAATATATTTATCACCACTTTTCACCTGTTTGAGCAAGTTTGGCAATGAAAGAAAATAATTGTGAACATTTAGGCACGAAATTGCTATGTAAAAAGTCAATTTGTAAAAATCACCCCAAATTCATCACTTGAGACAGAAACGGCTAAATCTGAAATTGCTTCCTCAGCGCTTGAAATTTGAGTTGAAGATGATTGTTGAAATGTAACTTTGGAATGAAATCAGAAATAGATTTTTGGGACATTCTGCAGACTAGAAAATGAGATCAAAAATCAATAAAATAAACCTGAACATTAACGAAAACTATATTTGGCTCTTAATTTTGGCAAAATGTTTAATAAAATTCAAATAAATGAATTGAAAATAGGAAACCAGGGCAAAAACACAAAAACCCGGCAAAAACCCGGCAACTTCAAAAACCCGGCAAAAACCAGGCACGGACCCCCAAAACCCGGCAAATGCCGGGTTTTCCAGGTAAAATGGCACCCCTGTTCAAATGACATTTCAACAGAAATATTTTAAATTTAAGGAGGGGACTTTTCGACAGTAAAAGGTAATTAAGTTTCAAATTTAGGGGTGTAAAATCTTAAAATTTTATCCAAAAGCAACAAATTAAGTCAAATAATTATTGAGATACATAATTTTTAAATTCAAAAATTCTTTTCAAGAATGTAAACAAATAAATGGAGATGATTTTTTAAAAATTTTTCTTTTCTTAAGAAGTATTTTTTGAAATTTTTGATCGACTTTTAGGGGGTGTATTTTTCGTTTTTATTACCTTTTTATTCATAAGTTTTTGGCAAAAATTTCTTAATTTAAAGTTCTAAAAATAAAAATCTAGAAAATAGATGCTAAGAAATCGAAAAATTGCTTAACAACAACCAAAAAAAAAACATTTTTTCGTCCGTTTCAGGTCAATGAGAGCTCAGGAAAAAAAATTAGGTTAAAACCTAAAAATATTAGCCCTTTTAATAATGATTTAGCAATACATATTATAGTATGTTAATTTAAAAGAAATTTAGTAAAACTGACAAGCAATATAATTTATTTTAATAAAAATTATTTGTTTTTATGTTTACTGTCGAAATGTCCTTTGCTGTCGAAAAGTCCGGGAGCCCAAAATACGGTCTCTAATCATTAAAAAAAAGCCTTTTCCAAGGGCCAAGTGGAGCAAATAAAGCTATTCGTTATTTGGATCATCCAAATGTTTAAAATCTTATGCATAGAGCTGGGATTTTTATGATTTACATATTTTTTCTACGCGTTAGTTATGGCGAAAGAAGCCCAAAAAAGCATTTTCTCCGAACATTTTTATTTAGAGCTACTTATAAAAAAAAACCCCGCCCGACCCTAAAAATGTATATTTTCTTGAAAAATTTTCTCAAAATCTGTTAACAAATCGCATTAAAATACAAAAAAATTTCCCTGGCGGTGCCTTCAGCACAATCGGACCCCCCTGCGTCATGTTCTCAAAAAAGTTTGAAAAAAGCGCGCCGCAAAAAAAATATGTAATAGTCCATTCCAAAAAATGTTTTAAAATAATGTAAAATGACATGAAAGAATAATTTGATGTAAAATATTTAGAATTTTATTATATTTTTATTTTTTAAAAATTTTCATTTCTGTCGACTTCTAGTTTCCAGCAGGGCTTGGTTTCGCTTTCACCTTTTTAGTGTGAAAGATTTTCACATCACTAATGAATGGCATTTGTTTGTGGGGGAAAGGCAAAAAAATTCGTTTAACTTTAAATATATTTTAATTTACAAACCTTTTTAGTGTTAAATGCGATCCAAAATGATCAAAGATTAACAGGGGCTTCCCAGCTGGTACAATTTATATTGTGTTCAATTGCTTTTTGTCTGAGCAAATTGAATGCTAGGATGACTTGTAATGCTTTGCGATTAGACAATTACCAAAAAAGTTATACATGAAAATTTCGAAAAGTCGAAATTTTTGAAGTTTTTTCTTAATAAAATTTTTTACAGGCTTGAAAATCTATCCGCTTTTTGTAAGGCTAATAGAGCATGATAAGAGCTTTCGAATGATACCAAGATTGTTGGATTTGGATGCCAAAAGAAAAAGCTTAAGTGGAAAAACGAGCTGGCGCCGAAACGCCAGCGCCGAAACACCGGCGCCGAAACGCCAGCACCGAAACACCGGCGCCGAAACGCCAGCGCCGAAACGCGTGGGTCCCCATTATTTGTGCTGTCAAAATATTGAAATTATTCGGTTGTCCTCAAAAGTCTGGTCCCCAAGTGTCGGGTCCTCAAATGTCGGGAATATCCGCAAATGTCGGATCCTCAAAAGTCTGGTGCTCAAGTGTCGGGTCCTCAAAAGTCTGGTCCTCAAGTGTCGGGTCCTCAAATGTTGGGAATATCCGCAAATGTCGGGAATATCCGCAAATGTCGGGTCCTCAAATTATTCCCATGTTGCTGTTCCATTTTTCCAACAAATTTCTTCAAACTTTCCAACTCAGCATTTACCCGCCCATTCTCAATCTGAAAATTGAATATAACCGCAAATTTAAAGAAATTTTTAATAATATTTTAAATTTAAACCACCGTAAAGAAAATGAACAGTGCCACTGTTACCGTAATGTTCACTACAGTCAAAATGAACAACTCCGTCATTTTTCTCTTCATTCCTCCGTCTGAAAATTAAAAAATAATTCGAAATTTTTAAATCAAAAATTTCCCCTTTTTATCAATAAATAGCTATGATTTATGAAGCAATTAATTAGTCTTCCTCAAAGTGCATTTAATTATACTTCAGAATTCAAAATTTACGCAAAAAAAAAGAAATTTCTCAGCACCGATTGCTGTTTTTCTGCTGTTACCGTCAGAAACGCTGGTGGTCCCACCATCATTCACTTCTGCTGAATGTGTAAATTTAATTGGATATATACAGTCGCCCAAAATTAAAAATTTCCTACCGTTTCCACCTTGTCCAAACACATCAGAGGAGAATTCGTCCTCTGCTGTTGATGAACAGGTGGTTAATGATGATGACATTCGAATTTTATTAACGAAATTTTGATTCTTAATTTGTTGTAACAAAATTAAAAAAAACCTTTTTTCGAGTTAATGTCAATTGTTCTGCATTTTCTGAATTTGTGTACATAATAATTTAGATGAAAAAAAATAAAATTTCGATGACTTTAAAATGTGAGAAAAAGGGATGGACAAAAGATAATAAAAAGAGAAAGGTTATTTGATTTGAGTCATTTATGCATTTTCTAATTGCCTTTGATTGTTGGGCAAATCGGTGACCCAAAAAGACAGAGGCACAAACTGCTGCAGGCGAAAGAAAGAGTTGGGAAAAGGGCAGAAATGAGATAAAAATGAAAACTTTATTATAAATAAAATAAAAATATGATGTCTTAATTAGGGAATAGATAAAATCTATCCCACTTTAAAAGTGCTTTACATGGGCAATAGAGGCTGGAACAATTGGAAAATTTTGCGCAATTTTTGGCAAATATTAAAACTACCGTTAATTTTTTTAATTTTAAAAATTAGAGAGTCAATTTTTTTTGTTGTTTGGGCTATTAAAAAATCTTTTTATTAAATCTTTCTAAGTTCAAGGAAAATCATGATTACATTCAAAATTTTAGTACTGTTAAGAACAAAATAAAAACAGGTGTATCATTCAAAAAATAAATAAATTTTATTTAAGGAAAATGTGTCAATAATCAAAATGTTTACCATTTTAATCAGTAAAATATATACAGTTGAAATAATTTATAATAGATTTAAATTTTGTATTAAGTTTTGTCAATTTTTTGTTTTGTTTTGTGAAAATTATTTGATTTCACATCTCCAGGATTCGAACTTGGTTACTTTTTTTCATTTAATTAGGCAAAATGATGTCCTACATAAATGATAAACAAATGAGCCAAAGGCTAATAAATAAAGATAAAAGAGGCTTTAACAAAAAATGTGAAAAATTACAAGCAAAGACCAATCGGTACTTGTCTAGTTTAGGTGATACGTTTAACATACATTTTCAGATGCCTACAAATGTGTTTTATAAATTAATGAAAGTAAGTTTTAAGGGCTTTTTGGGGTCGCTGATCAGTGATCACAATCCGGGCTCAGATCAGCGCGACCGTTCACTACATGAGGTTTACATGGACAATGAATTGACAGGCTTCCTGTACCAAGGGTACCCTCATTGTCAAGGTGCCCATGAGGATACCTACCATTCATACAAATTTTCGTATTTTACATATATATTCTTACTAAAGTTTAAATAATCATTTATTGCTGTTTAGATAACTTTAAGCTCACTTTCATGTATTAACAAAATACAATTAAATTTTCAAAATTTTCCCCGGCGGCGCCGCCGGACCCCTTAACTCGACAATTGTTGTAAAAAATAATGCAGCAAAAATAAATTTCGGACCGACCAATTTTTCGTAAAAATAACAAGCAAAATGAATATTTTTTGTAAAAAAATAATCGTTTTGTCTCGTGTCTCGTATCTCGTATTTTATTTTGAGCATGTAATATTTGTGATGAATTTGCATTTTAGTGCTTATTTTTGGCCTTAATTGGCATTTTTTGTAAAATATTGACTAAAGCACCGTCTCCCAGCAATAAAAACGAAAAATACACCCCTGAGAATCGACAAAAACCGAAAAACTCAAAAATTTCTCGGTCGGTTTTTTCGGTCAAAAACCGAAGCCAAAAAAAACTGACCGGTCCGATCTCTACTAATTAGTGTTCTCCTTCGTGACTAATCCTTAAATGACCCCACTTCGATCAGAGCATAAATCCCCCCTCATTAAACTCATTTTTCTCTGCTTATTTCATTCATTTTCTTTGGTAATATTCTTTTTATTATATGAATTTTTGAAGAACAAATCGGGCACATCATTTAACTGCAAAAGTACCGAAAACTTTTTTATTTCTAACACAATAATCTTCTGCTATTTGTGTGACATCATTCGGAACTCGGCCAAATTGTGCTAATTGCCAAAAAATGAACCGACGGTAAAAAGATTTTAAAAGTCACACAAATTAGTCATTTATTTAACTAAACTGTTTTTCCCATTTCAGTTGGATTTGCAACGACGTTTGGATGGACATTTTCCCCTGTTTTGACCGTCCTCAACTCGGCCTCAAATTGGCATTGCTTTCGCCACGTTTCGATGCGTTGGTGGACAAACATTTCGATGGCAAAAACGAATTGACAATTTGGAGAACGATCGAAATTAGCAAGGACAAATGACCAGAACCGAAACTTTATATACGGATACCGGTACCGGTTTTTTCAAAAATCAAAGTATCGGTACCGGTTTGTCTAGTACCGGTACCGCCGGTAAAAATTTGCACTGGTAAGAATGGGGGTCTGGTCGAGAAAAGAATAGGAAATTGGTGAAGAAGGAGAAATTTTTGAGAAAAAATTAAATTTTATTTCATTCTGTATCCATGCATATGTGGTGTAATGGTGAAACCTTCTGCCTTTCATTATTTTTCGCTTGGGTTCAATTCCCCACTGGGATAGAATATTCTTCATATTTTCTTTACCATTATTTTAATTGAAATTTTGATTAAAAAAAATATTCCAACTTTTTATCTTTCATTTTAAGCATCCTAAAAACCCAAAAATTAATCAATTGGTCTTTTTTTTACAAATTCTGTTAACAAATCGCATTATAAAATACAAAATTTTTCCCGGCGGCGCCTATCGGCACCGCCGGCCCTCCTTGTTCCCCAAAAGTCTTGAGGAAAACGTGCCGCGAAAAAAGCGGTGTTGAAAGCAAAAAAGGTCATTGATTTACATTAATTTACATGGCCGGAGACCCCTTCGCAAAATTGGAAAATTGGCCGCTGATCCCTTGTTTTGCAATAATCTGAATTTTGAGGTCTACATCTGAATTTTAGTGTTCTATGTCCTGAATTTGAAAAAAAAAACTTGGTCACCCTCAATATACATATACTTCTGAACAATTCTAATGCTAAAAAACAGGTACTCGCGCGAAAACTGAATAAAAATTTTGTATTTGGAAAATTTTGTCCAAAAATTTTTACGTTGGAAAATTACCGGTTTTTACCGGTACCGGTACCGGTACCGGTTGAAAAAGTTGGTACCGGTACCGGTACCGGGTTTTGCATTACCGGTCAGTACCGGTACCGGTTTTTTTACAATTACCGATTACCGTGCAACTCTAGTAAAAAGGTTTAGCCCCACTTATGCATATGAACACATGCTATAAATGAAAATAAATAATTTAATTTATTTTTATCAAAAATTTCTGATCATCACCAATTCCCTTCTCTTTTCTCACCCAGACCCCCATTCTTACCAGTGCTTATTTAGTCCCGCCGGGACCGGGACTTGCAAAACCGGGACCGGGATTTCTGTTTTTACAAAAAACCGGGACCGGGAGCGGGACCTGAAAAAAACCGGGAAGTATTCCCGTCCCGGTCCCGGTCCCGACCAACTCTAATTTTTTGATAAAAAAGAATGCGCTCTATTTTTTGCCTAGTTTTTTTTTGGCATTTTACTGAATTTGAAATTTTCTGTCTATTTTTCATTCCATTATTAGTAGAGTTGCACGGTAATCGGTAATTGTAAAAAAACCGGTACCGGTACTGACCGGTAATGCAAAACCCGGTACCGGTACCGGTACCAACTTTTTCAACCGGTACCGGTAGTCTGGTCCGTAAAAACCGGTAATTTAAATGTTGGGAATATCCGCAAATGTCGGGAATATCCGCAAATGTCGAGTCCTCAAAAGTCTGGTCCTCAAGTATCTGGTCCTTAAATGTCGGGAATATCCGCAAATGTCTGAGGGTGACCAAGTTTTTTTTTTTCAAATTCAGGACATAGAACACTAAAATTCAGATGTAGACCTCAAAATTCAGATTATTGCAAAACAAGGGATCAGCGGCCAATTTTCCAATTTTGCGAAGGGGTCTCCGGCCATGTAAATTAATGTAAATCAATGACCTTTTTTGCTTTCAACACCGCTTTTTTCGCGGCACGTTTTCCTCAAGACTTTTGGGGAACAAGGAGGGCCGGCGGTGCCGATAGGCGCCGCCGGGAAAAATTTTGTATTTTATAATGCGATTTGTTAACAGAATTTGTAAAAAAAAGACCAATTGATTAATTTTTGGGTTTTTAGGATGCTTAAAATGAAAGATAAAAAGTTGGAATATTTTTTTTAATCAAAATTTCAATTAAAATAATGGTAAAGAAAATATGAAGAATATTCTATCCCAGTGGGGAATTGAACCCAAGCGAAAAATAATGAAAGGCAGAAGGTTTCACCATTACACCACATATGCATGGATACAGAATGAAATAAAATTTAATTTTTTCTCAAAAATTTCTCCTTCTTCACCAATTTCCTATTCTTTTCTCGACCAGACCCCCATTCTTACCAGTGCAAATTTTTACCGGCGGTACCGGTACTAGACAAACCGGTACCGATACTTTGATTTTTGAAAAAACCGGTACCGGTACCAAAAAAACCGGTAATTACCGGTCGGTACCGGTACCGGTACCGGTACCGCTCAACCCTACTTTTTACTTTCATTATTTGTCTCTTCGGTTCAATTCCCTGATCGAACAGAAAATTTTTTATATTTTCTTTACCATTATTTTAATTGAATTTAATTAATAAAAATATTTTAATTTAAAATTATTATTTTTTTCATTTTTAATAGCCTAAAAACCCATAAATTAACCAAATATTTGGTCATTTTTTGACAAATTCTGTTAACAAATCTCGCTCAAAATTTCAAAAATTTTTCCAGCGGCGCCTATCGCACCGCCGGACCCCGCCCCCTCCCACTGTTCCAAAAAAGTTTTTTGAAAAAACATTGACACAAAAACAGCGATTTAAAAGCAAAAAATTTAAAAGATTGTAAATTTATTTTAAAAAAATACAGAATTTTGGGACTCAGAAAATTCCAAGAACCGCCCCTGAAACCAAAATTTTTAAAAATTTTCCTCGAACTCGTCCCCCAAAACGTAAATACAAAATTTGATGGGTACATTTTTGAATATTGGCAATTTTCGTAACAAGTGCACTTAAATTTTCAATTCTTTTTCAAAAAAATTTTCATTTGGGAAAAGTCCCGGTTGGTCCCGGGTTTTTTCGCTGTCCCGGTCCCGGTCGAAAAACTTGGTCCCGGTCCCGACTTTTCTGGTCCCGCTAAGTCCCGGTCCCGGTTTTTGTCAAATTTCCCGGTCCCGACCAACTCTACAAAAAATTCAAATTTATGCAAAAAAATTTCTTAAACATCCTGATTTTTAACTCAAAGTCCTTCAAATTTACACCCAAATTTTGAAAAAAAGGAAAAAGTTCAGAATACTGCCAACTTTGAATTTGCATACGAATTATATATCAATCGATTCCTTTCAGTGATTGAAGTCGAATGGTACCATTTTTAGGGCGCGCCGACAATTGTGAACAGAGTTACAGACCCGGAACTGAAATGGCAGAAAGGCTTTGGGACTGAACCGTCCAACAAAGCCATAAATTTGCGACCAAATATATACCAATCGATCACTCACGGTTTGCTAATCCTGAATCCGAAGGAATTTTTGGATAAAAAAGAAATTGCCAAAAGTTATGGCTCCTCAAAATCGTTAAAACTCCGATTCAAGCAGAAGCGTTTATGGCTTTGGACGGTTCAGTCCCAAAGCCATTTGGCCATTTCAGTCCCGGGTCTGTAACTCTGTTCACAATTGTCGCCGCGCCCTAAAAATGGTACCATTCGACTTCACTCACTGAGAGGAATCGATTGATATATAATTCGTATGCAAATTAAAAGTTGGCAGTATTCTGAACTTTTACCGAAAAAAATAAATAAAATTTAACAGACACCGTTTCGCTTTCTCACTTGCTGTATCTTATGTAATAGTTTCAGAATTGCTACATCGATGAAAATCACTGTAAATTTTTTAAAGCAAAAAACGACACTTTTAAGTACACGATTCACGGCATTTTTTTCCGCGATCTTCGATTCGGTGCCCGTCAAAATGTCGCCGCGTCAAAATGTCGCCGCGTCATAATGTCGCCGCGTCAAAATGTCGTCGCGTCATAATGTCGCCGCGTCGAAATGTCGCCGCGTCATAATGTCGCCGCGTCAAAATGTCGTCGCGTCATAATGTCGCCGCGTCGAAATGTCGCCGCGTCATAATGTCACCGCGTCAAAATGTCGTCGCGTCATAATGTCGCCGCGTCGAAATGTCGCCTCCGCGAAGCACGACCCGCGACCCCGGATTTTTTTTGCGTGACCCCGACCGCGACATGAGAAAGTAAAAACCAATTTTGCCTTACTATTTTGCAGTTTGAGATTGCTAATCACGGATCTGACCTTTTTTGCATTTTTTCATGACTTTGCATTTTTTGTGACTTTTTGGCGGTTTTTCATGACTTTTTAGGTCGACTTTTTTGAGATTTTTTGTGACTTAAATTCCCATCCCTACTACAGATAACCCACAAGTACCCTGGAAACATCCAAAACAATACACATTTGGTAACATACACAGGAAATGCATGAATGAACACATCATAAATGGGGGACACAAATATCACACGACAGACAATTAAATGTGAAATTGTTCGTCCATTATTATCGAATGTCATCGTCGTCCGTCGCGTTCATTCATTGCGCATCACCACGTTGTGTAATGTTCTCCTCACGATGGCACTGTCGACGACGCCTTCACTTTTGTCTGGTCTCCTCCTCCGA
The DNA here is from genome assembly GCA_004148225.2 of Heterodera glycines. Classification (NCBI taxonomy): domain Eukaryota; kingdom Metazoa; phylum Nematoda; class Chromadorea; order Rhabditida; family Heteroderidae; genus Heterodera; species Heterodera glycines. Next base: position 11,926,864 of record CP049710.1, read on the forward strand.
GCATTGTCGTCGTCTTCAATTTTGTCTGGGCCCCGCCTCGTTCCATTGTTGCTGTTGATGGCGCTGGTCGTGATGGTCCAATTGAGCGTAAGCTTTCCGGCATCAGCATTTGAAATGAGAACGGCTGCTTCGTCTTCATTGTAGGCATCTTGGACATCATTCCGCTCGGCACCACCGTGATCGCACCACCACCACCGGCCTCGTCCGTCCACCACGACCATGGTGAGCAGGAGCTGAGGTCGTCGGCCAGTCCATCGAATCCGTTGGTCCCTGCCGCGATTTGTAGTAAGTGCTGTCGAAAGCTCATCGTTGTTTTGGCCGGCACGGCGTTTACGGCACAGACAGCAAATCGCAACAATGGCCCACACAACAACAAGGCTAAAAAAGAGGGGAAAACGGGAGAATGGTTGTGTTTGATGATGGCATTGGCAAAAGAAAGAAGGCAAAACTCACACGAGCAAAACTGAGACGCCAGATGATGCATAGCTTGAGACTGAGACCAGCAATTTCATTTGTCGAAGTCTTCTCCTCGGTTGGTTTCTTGGGCTTATGCGTGGCGCACTGAAAAAATGGGAAAATCAGAAAACGGAATTGAGGCGGTTCTATTGCTTTTCTGGACCATAAAATTATACGGAAAAAATTGAAAGAAATTCAAAACCCGTTTTGTTGAAATTTGTTTGTTTGAACTTTTTTAAACTTGTTAAAATCCCGGTGTTGAACTCATAGCTCTACCGGAAAATATCAAGAAAGTTGAATTTTTAAGTCATTATGATTTTTTTGGTTCTATTAATTTTTAAAGTCCTGTGAAAAAAAAGCAACTGAACATCCGCCATGGGGCTGTTCTTTTTGTTTACCCATGACAACAGTTGAAAATGATCAGAGTAATGAACAGCAGACGGAGGAGGGCATTTTGAAGGACAGCGGAGGGCATAGTAGCAGAAATGTAAATGAATGTTAATGCACAAAAATTGGGTGTGCCTTAGGCGCTTTTTATAAAGGAGACAAAAATGAAAAAGGGGCGGGGCATGTTAGCAAATGTAGGCAATTTTTTAATGTTGGGAGGAGGAACGAAAGTCTATAAAAGGACAATTTTTCATGAATTCCATCACTTGCAACAAATTTACTATTTTCAATTATTTTTATTCCTCGCCATTTTCTGCCCAAATTTTCGTCATCGCCGCCGCTAACAGCAACGTAATTTTCAATTCTAGATGGCTCAAACAAAATCTTATTTTTTCTATTCTGCTGGCCTTATGGAAGTAGTGGAGGATTATCCGGAAATGGTCAAAGCCGTTAAGAAGGTGTCGTCGGTGATTGAATTGCAATTCATTCAATCATTTTTTTAATTTTCAGATGATCCTAGTCGATGCCAATTTGAACGGTCCTGAGCGCAAACTTCTCGCACGGGCTTACAAAAAGTTGATCGATGCTCGTCGAAAGCAATTGCGTTATTTTTGTGACATCGAAAAGAATCCGCCAGATGACGACACGGATGAGCAAAAGCAGGTGGAACGTGGGAATGTCAGCGGCCAATACTTTTATGATGTTTCCCCTTTTTACAGGCCAGGACGGATGCTCTTTCAGAAAAGCAGGTGGAAGTGCGGGCAATTTACCGCGATATTTTGGTTAGTTTTGGATTTTTGTTGGTTTCTATCACTTTGTTTCATTTACAATTTTAGGATGTCATTAACGAATTTCTCCTGCCAAATGCCAACGACCAAGAGGCAAGGGTGTTTTATTTGAACATGAAGGCCGGTTTCTACCGTGATAAGGTCGATTTGTTCGGGGAGGATTATCGTGCCGGTAAGGGTTTTGATTCGTTTGTTTTCCGCAAAAATTTCATTCAAATTTTCAGAAAGTTTGAAAGCTTCAAAAATGTCCTATGAAGAAGGCTTTGTTATTGCCACCACGCAGTTGAACCAGTCCAACCCTGCTCGCCTGTTTTTGGTGCTCAACTTCGCTGTGTTCAAATTTGAAGTCGAGAGCTTGGAGGACGAGGCGCGTCAGATGTTGGAGAAAGTCAACTTTTTGATTTCCTTTTTTTGTTGGAATTAATTGTAATTTAGGCTCTTGAGAATGCCAATAGTGAACTTGGCGGAAATAAAGTGAAAGGGGACACGGAGCTGCTCTTGGCCTGATCCAGAAGCAATTGACCAAGTGGGAGCCGAAGAATTTCGTTGGGGACGCCGCCGACTGAAAACCAATGATATTTTGTTGCTATATTGTCATCAATCATTATTAAATATAGGAATAGGAGCTCAAAATTGATGTTAACTTGTTAAATAAATGAAAAATCACCATTATAGCACTGATAATTTGACAAATGCCTTGGGGAGGATTATGACCCAACGTCTACCTCAGTTCGGCCCCTTGCTGCTGAATCGCCGCGGCCTCACCAATAATGTTGCATCGTTTCATTATCCAACTGTTGTTCCATTCATTTTCATTTGCTTTGGCCAATGTCAGCTTTTCCTTTGTGCATTCGTTCATCAATTCAAATGGCACAATTTGCATTGACGACACTTGCACATCAGGGTTGTTCCGGGTCGAGAAAAATATTGGGTTTCGGGTCGGGTCGGCCGAAAAATCATCGGGTCGGGTTTCGGGTCGAGAAAAAGGCCGGGTATCGGGTTTCGGGTCAATTGACAAATTTTTAATTTGTTTAAAAATCAAATGGCACTGCAATATTTGCAGCGAATTGCGCCATTTATAGGACGATGGAAATAAAACCAAATGGAATCAGGTTTTTCAGCCATCTGCTTTGCTTAAATTCAAGAAATTCATACAAAATATCTTTAGAAAAAGGATAATAATGAATAGGGATGTCAAAAATATGTGCAAAAATTGGTCAAAATATGTACATAAATATGTAAAAAATCCCCAAATATGTAAGAAATATGTATAAAAACCCAAAATATGTACGAAAATATGTAAATAAAATTTTTTTTAAATGGTTTTTTTTGGGAAAAAACCTTCGTAAAGTGTTAAATAGGCGTAAAATTGCATAAAAATGACCTAAATATGTTTAGAATCACCTTTTAACATTTAAAAAATTATTTTTGGAGGGGTACATTTAAAAAGTTTTTTTAAAAATTTTTTCACTAGAAATTTCTAAAAATTTTCAAAAATTCTCAAAATATGTATAAAAAATAAAAAATTTGCCAAAATTTTGGATTTTTTTTGAGGATTTCCAAAAATTTTCCGTAAAAAACCCGCAAATTATGTAAAAAAAAATCAAAATATGTAAGAAAAAGTCCAAAATATGTACCAAATATGTATAAAACCCCGAAATATGTAAAAATATGTAAATAAAAGTCCCAACTTTTGTTTGCAAACACAGAAAAGAAAGTGTTTTTCCTACTATTTAGAGCATGGAGAAGCCAGGAAAAAAATATGTACATATTTACATAAAATTGACATCCCTAATAATGAACAAAAACAAATACACTCAAAAGTCTGGTCCTCAAGTGTCTGGTCCTCAAGTGTCTGGTCCTCAAATGTCGGGAATATCCGCAAAAGTCGGGTCCTCAAATGTCGGGTCCTCAAGTGTCGGGTCCGTCTGGTCCTCAAATGTCGGGTCCTCAAATGTCAAATGCTCAAATGTCGCACCACGTACCCTTCCCCCTTCAGCAGGGCGCCGCATTTTTTTCTTATATATTAATGTATAGGGCCCGGATTTTTATGTGCTAAAAATCCTGAAATATGTAATAAAATATGTGCTAAAAAATGCTGAAATATGTGCTAAAAACCCCCAAAAATGCCAAAATATGTGCTAAAATATGTGTTAAAAATTGAAAAAATAAGTGTGTTTTTGCATAAAAATTCCCAAAAATCTCATTCTTTATCATTTTTAGCCCATACAACGCAAATCAAATACATTTCGAAGTGTTTGGGGTAAAATTGTCTTTTTTTGATAAATCATTTCTATAAATTGAAAGTTCCAGCAGAGAACTTCGAAATCCAATGACGAATTAATGAATTCGAGATTTCATTAGTTTCTACAATCGAAGAAAAAATTTTTTAATTTGAAAATTATGTTAATAATTAGGAAAAAAGTCGATTTTTAGGGGGTGTATTTTTCAATTTTCTTGTATTTTTATTGCAATTTTTCTCAAAAATGCCAAAATATGTGCAAAATATGTGCCAAACCCAAATATGTGCTAACATATTTTATGTGACAAAACGCCAAAATATGTGTTTTTATGTTTTTATAAGTCGCTCTAAATCAAAAATTGTTCGGAGATAATGCTATTTTTGGGCTTCTCTCGCCATAACTAAGCCGCAAAAAAAATATGTAAAAACATAAAAATCCGGGCCCTATTAATGTACATATTTTGACTGCTTTTTGTACATACCATCTTTATATTTTCCCAAATGCTTATTGTTCATTCTCATGTATTTTTTTTGTCAAGTAAATTTTATAAAGTTGGATATCATTGAAAATTTTTTTTCCGAAAAAATAATGACATTTCAAATTGGGCAGCGAAATGACTCCGTCCCTTCCCATGCCCTTTTCTTCTGTTGGGTCATTTCTTTGCTTTTGGCAAAGAGAATTTTATAAAAATGCAAGCCAGCAGAAGACAGGACAAAATGCCACTTTTATTAAGTTAATGAAAATCATATTGGACCAAGGGCGTCGTAGCCAGACAGACCCTTGGCTTCGGGGGGGGGGGGGCTGAAGTCAAAAATTCGATTTTAGGGGTGTATTTTTGCTTTTTTGAAATCCCGAATTAGGGGGTGTATTTTACGAAATTTTTCACCGTTTTTCGCCAAAAAATTATTGGTTTTTTGCCATTTTGGCATCCATTTTTGAAAAATATGGTAAAATGAGGGTCCGGTGGGTCACGATAGGCGCAGCCGGGAAAATTTTTGAGCATTTTAATGCAATTTTGTTAGGAAAATTGCTTAAAATTTCAAGAAAAATTTACTGAAATTTTTTTACTTTTTTGGGTTTCGGCGGGGCTTTAACCCCCTCAACCCCCCCTGCCTACGCCTTTGTATTGGACAAAGTGTCCTTATTGCTTTTGATACAGTATAATTTGAAATTAAATTTTACTTATTTGGGCCTTGTTAGATTAATTATCTTTTCTTTTTGCATTTCATTTTGGAATGAATTCCCAAATTGGCATCAGCAAATTTCATTTCCGCCACATTCTCCTGTTCGAGTTCAACAAAGGCTCCACCGCTGCGGAAGCTGTACATGCAATTTGCCAAGTGTACGGCGAGGGGACAGTCAATGAGCGAATGGCACGGCGAATGTTCGCCCGGTTTGCCGATGGCATTTTCCACCTGAACGACGTGCCCCACATTTGCGGCGACGTTTGGTTGGACTGCTTCCGTTTGTTGGCAGTTGCCAAAGTCGGCTTGGCATTGGCATTGGTCTCCAACCGTTTCTGTGTGCTGGTGGACACACATTTTAGGAGCAGAAAATGGACACTCGGATATTTGCGAATTTCAAGAGCAGAGAAGGGAGATGGAACGGCTGAATTAATCAAATGGATCAATGGAACATCAACACGGATACCACTCCCGCGGGAACCAATGCCGGACGGAATCATCGCATTCCGAGACTTGACAATTAAGTGAGTGAATACACACATAATTTTGAAATTTTATCACAGAATGTGTTGTGTCTGAGCTGTAGACCATTTGGCTAAATGGTCCAAAGCTCAGACACAACAGAAGAATGTCATTATTTTATCATGAAAAATAAGATTCGTGGCAAAATTTTGTCATTTTTTTGCACAAAGATCTGTTAATAAATCGCATTAAAAATTGAAAATTTTTCCCGGCGGCGCCAATTGCACGCCGGACAATCTCCCCTTTGTTCTTCAAAAGTTTTTGAAATATTCGCTGCAAAAAAAAAAAATCTTTAATAACCTGATTTTTTGATCCCGAATGCATTAAAATGTACGATTTTCTCCCCCCCCCCCCAAATTGTAAAAATTGATCAACGAGGGGAGACGAAAAATACGAATATTAATTGATTAAATTGTTACACAAGCAATTTTAAGCTATGTATTTTGCAAAATATTCTGATTATGACCCCAAAATCTGATTTTTTGCGCTTTATGTTCCGATTACCCTGGCTTAACGGGCATTTAAATGCAAGGGAATTTGCCAATAATTGATAAAAATACAAAAATATTTTATATAAATCTCCAAATATTTTAGTCACCCGTTGATCATTCCATTCGTTTTCCATTCACAGTTACATCAATTCGGATGTTGTTGCTTTTCTCCACCGCTTTCGGCACCTTTTCGATTCCCCTGATTTGTCATTTGGCTTTTGCTGGCGTTTGGTGGGAATATCCGCAAATGTCGGATCCTCAAAAGTCTGGTCCTCAAGTGTCGGGTCCTCAAATGTTGGTCAAATGTATTTCGAAGATGATGAAGTGTTTCACAATTTTCGCGCACACATTTTCCCGACATTTCTGCGCGATTGCCAAAATCTCCGCTCGATCGTTGGCGGCACTGATGTTTATCCCCAATTTCCGCCCGACGAGCGACGGCGCATCCGATGGCCAAGCGTTGTGCCATTGGCTGCACACTCCGCGCGGGTGGCCGACCGAAAGTGCTCTTCAATCACTTTGATGATCAAATACCTCCATGGGCTGAACCGCTAAAACAGGTCGGAACAAATTTCTGAATTGATCCAAAGAAAGGTTTTATTCCTTCCATATGCTGTGGATAAATTAAGGATTTTGTAGTACCGTATATTCTCTAATTATCCCTCCGGGGGATTATTGTTCAAACTACTCAGAAAGGGGGGGGATAATTGGAGACAGTGGGATTAATAGAGACAGGAGGATAATTAGAGAATATATGGTAAATATTGGTGAAAAATTACGGTTTTCTGACCAAGTTAACCATGTTGTTTCCTTTTCTTAAATTTGTTTGTTTTTGTTTTGCCTGCTTATATTTCCAAATCCCTCATCAAAGGCTTTTCTGAGTGCCATTTCCTCCGCCAGTTTTATCATTGTGCAAAGTTTTCGTGCCGAATTCAGTGTCACTCCATTCGAATTGGAGAATTGGCACACACGTGAACGGTTGAAACTTTGGAAAGGATGCCAAACTGAGTATTACAGTGAATGGTTATTTGAGCGCAGTCCGATGGAGAGAAATTCGGCACAATGGCCGAATGGGCACAAAAAAGCAATGGGTGGACGCACCTATTGGAGAATGCTCGACTTTAGTGTCTTTGACGAAAGGATTTGGTAAGATTAATTGTAAAAATATAAATTATGCCATTTTTCAGCCTGCCAATCGAAGCAGCACAAACTGAGACAATTAATGATTAATTAATTAACGGAATGAAATGGAAAGAAAATAATCGGACACTTAAAATGCAATTTCGGCACTGATTATTCCTTCGATAATGCCGACTTTTAAAACGATTATTTTAAGTTTATTATTTTAAAAAAAGTTGATAAAAAATTAAGGGTAGATTTATAATGGAAGGCGCAGATGATTGGTAGGGATCAGGGATGTGCCGAGCCAGACAAAATCCGATTCCGATTAAATCGCCGATTCCGATTATGGCCAAAAATCCGATACGCTTTTAAAACCGATTACGATTATGGCCCAAAATCCGATTAATTGCGATTCCGATTACGATTCCGATTTTTTTTTTAATAATTTTTTCCCAAAAATTTTATTCATAATCAAAATCATAAATTTTAAGATTGTGATGCAAAAATAAAAGTTTGTCCACATTCTCAGGCAATAAACGTTTTCTCAGATCTGTCACAATCAACCCAGCGGTGGAGAAAAGCCGTTCGCTTTCAGTCGATGTAGCTGGGGCTGAGAAATATTTTTTTGATAGCTTAGATTCGGAAACGAAATGTCTTTTCATGGTTCTTTTCTGCTTTAATGTCCCAACAAATTTTTTCTTCAAAATTTCGACTTTTGGTTCGAATTCGGGTCCGGGATTCAAAAATAGGTGAATTGGCTGCCATGTTCTTAAACTGACACCATTAACAACCCTTCAAAGACTTTGACATTTTTGCTAAATAACAAAAAACTTGATTATATCGGGGAGAATTAATCCGGCACTGCTTTGTGAGAAAAATTTAATTTCAGTCATTATGTTAAAATAAGATTAAAACATTCGTTTCAGAAAACATTTTTTCAAAATTCATTGGGGCTCCCGGACATTTCGACAATAAAATTAAATATATTTTTTTAAATAAAATTCAAATTTCTGCAAAATTATATGGACGGTGCGGATTTGGGATCAATATAAAAAAGTTTTTTTTCGTTTTTTTCAAAATAGCATTATGAGAATGGCTTTAGTTTGTCAATTTTCGGCGCAAATTGCTTATTTTTTATTTAATTAAAAATTGAAACATTGTTTTACACCTAAATAGTTGATAATGAATTAGAAGCTTTTACCCTGAAAAAATTATTCTTGATTAAAAAAACTCAATTTTTTTTTGTTCGAATTCGGGTCCGGAGTTCGGAATTGGGCAAACCCGAGTTAAGATCCGTTATCAACACCCTCAAAAACGCCTAAAAACTGGTTTTGAGCACAAAATTTAAAAAAATTAAAAATTAGGGACAACCATTCTTCAGGATTGCCGCCTGGGTAAAAAGAGGACACTACATTAAGTTAAATAAATGGTTTCATTTTGGATTTATATTATAGGTCCGTCTCATTTTATCTTCTTTCTTCATTATTAATAATCATACACAATAGGCGATAGATAATGCATTCATTAAATTTAAAAAATATAACTACCTTTTTCTCTTTAAATTTCATCAATATTTTTTTAAATTTATTTATTATTTTTTATATTTAGGGCTTCGATTTTTAGGTTTTTACATATTTTTTTCCTGAGCTCCCCGTGGCCTGAAACGCACGAAAAACATGTTTTTTTGGGCTGTTGTTAAGCTACTTTTCGAGTTATTAGCACCTATTTTCTAGGTTTTTATTTTTAGCACCTAAAAAACTAAAAAAATTTAAAAAAACTTATTTTCACCTATTTTGGCGTTTTGCCAAAATTTGTTAACAAAAATGCAATAAAAAGAAAAAATACACCCCTAAGAACCGACCCAAAAATTTTTTCAAAAAATACATCCCTAAGAATCGACCAGAAAATTTTCAAAAATGCGCCCCTAAGAAATGAAAAATTTTCAAAAATTTATCTCCAAAATTTATTTATTTTATTTTCTTGACGATAATTTTTGATTTTGAAAATTATGTATATCCTTAATGACTTGGCAAAATATTTTTGCTTTTTGATGAAAATTTTCGATTTTACACCCCTAAATTCGGAACTTTTTGGCACCTATTTTCCCATTTTTAGCACCTATTTTGGGGGTTTTTTAGAACCTAAAACCTACTTATTTGGCAGTTTTTAGCACCTAAAAATCGAAGCCCTATTTATATTCATTTTATTATATTTAATTTGATATTTTAAATTTTGGCGATATGATATAGTCGTAAATGGTCATTGTCGAAACGGTCATTGGCGAAACGGTCATTGTCGAAATGTCCAGCCACCTTCATTGGTATTCTCGCTAAAAAAAATTCCTTCAAAGGTCAATTCTTAGGGGTGTAATAATCGGATTTCAAGGCAAAATCCGATTACGATTATCCGATTATGGCCCAAAATCCGATTAATTGCGATTCCGATTACGATTCCGATTCGGCACATCCCTGGTAGGGATGTCAAAAGTATGTACAAAAATTGTTCAAAATATGTACATAAATATGCAAAAAAAATCACAAAATATGTAAGAAATATGTATAAAAATCCAAAAATGTACGAAAATATGTAAAGAAAAGTTTAAAAAATTATTTTTTGTATTTTTTTATGGGTACATTTAAAAAAAGTTTTTTTTTTACTTTTTCAAAAGAAATTTCTAAAAATTTTCAAAATTCTCAATATGTATAAAAAATGAAAAATTTGCCGAAAATTTTGACTTTTTTTTGGAGGATTTCCAAAAATTTCCGTAAAAAATCCTCAAAATATGTAAAAAAAAATGAAAATAACTAAGTTCAATTTTAGCTAAAAAATTAGTAAGTGAGATTCATTTGTAAACAAGATCCCTCCAACAAGAAGTGTTAAAAGACCTTACGGATATTTGCGGACAATTTCGGGAAAAAATAAAAAAATTAATTATTGACACATTTTCCTTAAATAAAATTTATTTATTTTTTGAATGATACACCTGTTTTTATTTGTTCTTAACTGTACTAAAATTTTGAATGTAATCATGATTTTCCTTGAACTTAGAAAGATTTTAATAAAAAGATTTTTTTAATAGCCTCAAACAACAACAAAAAATTGACTCTAATTTTTAAAATTAAAAAAAAATTAACGGTAGTTTTAATATTTGCCAAAAATTGCGCAAAATTTTCCAACTGTTCCAGCCTCTAATATTTATTCCCCAACAAAATCTTATGGAGAGTTAAATTATTTATGAAAAAAAGTACAGGGCATATCAGAAAATTATTAATGCTAAACTGAGACTCTCGGACTATAAATTTGAGAATTAATAAATAATAATATAAATTAATTCATTTTCATTTGAAAAAATGTTTAGATGGTCAACAGACTGAATTTTGTGCCAAAATGGACACCGAAAAAGACATGGTCAAAGCCATTGAAACAAAACTCAACGAATTGGTGGAACAGCAAAAGAAAGAAGAAATCTTTATTGGCGTTTTGAAAGACCGATTTGGAAATGGTAAAAATGAAAAAGAAAAATAATATTAAATAAATAAATTAATTTTTTTGAAGAAAAGGAAATGCCAACAAACGAAGGTAAGAAAAAAAACAAAAAACTTTTAAATTTTTAATTATTTGACATTTGGAAAATATTTGGTATTCATTCAGCCCATCTTTTGATAGGTATTAAAATTCTTAAAAACGATTAAATATTAATTGTCATCAATTTTAAATATTAATAATTGCCTTATATTTTAAGCAGGCGAGGAAAAGCTCTCACAATTACCAAATGATCAGAAGGAACTTTTGGAAAAAATCAGTGAAATGGAAAAACAGTCAAAAGGTGAGGAGAAATTAAATTAATTCGTCAATTTTAAATGTTTCAATTAAATTTAAAAATTAATTCGATTTAAGTTACTGGCGATGAATTGTCAAAAAGTCAAAATGATCAGAAGAAACTTTTGGAAAGAATCAGTAAAATGGAGAAGCAGCAAAAAGAACAGTCAAAAGGCGAGAAAAAATATTTTATTTAATTAAAAATTTTCATTTAAAAATTGTTTAGATGGCCAACAGACGGAATTTTATGCCAAAATGAACACCGTCAAAGACATGGTAATCCAATATTATTTAGTTGAAGTACCGGTAAATTAAGTGGGTGGGCAGGTTCGGATCCGGACGGTGTATTTTATTTTTTAATTTATTTTGGATTGTTTTCAATACGTTTAATTAATTTAAAAAATTTGTTGTATTAACAATAAAAAAAATTATTTTTATTCTAAATAAATTATTTTTTGGTCTGTAAGCTTCGAGAAGCGTTTGAACATATTTGCCTTGTCCGTTTCTGACTGTTTAAAAAGTAGAAATTGCGACAAAAAATTATAAAAAATTAATTAACTATTTTTGGCCATCTATCGTACCATTCATTACCATACCAATTTGTTAATTGTCTTTTTTTGATTCATTTGAGTCTTTGCCATTTTCAGAGGTCAAAATGGCCGAGGTTTCAGCAACTGATCGACCTGGTCTTCTGCATTCTGTTGGCTCTTATCAAACCGATCTTATGCGTTTTACTTTATCCTCTACTGCTGGTCATTCTGCAATACGTCGGCTTAGACAAGTTATAAATTTTTATGTGTGACATTTTTATTTTTAACTACTCAGCACGGACGGCGACGGCGAAAGAACATTGCGCATTGGATCCTCAACATTATGCTGAACTTATATATGACGAACATTCTCGGTGACACTCTTGGCTATGTACCGGGCATTATCCATGCCATTTGGTACATTTGGTACGGCTTCTCCTCGTGATGTTAATTGATTCACTAATTAATGACCAAATTTCAAAAACGAAATGGTTACCACCGCATTACTCATCAAATCACATAGCATTTAGCTGAATTTTTACCGTATTTACTCGATTCGAGCCCAGGGGCTCTATTGTTCAAGGGTGAGGTTCTATTCGGGGGGGGGGGACTATAATCGAGTAAATACGGTATTTGTAATTTGGTCGGGTGCCGCGATGTGCCGCGCATCTGCTGCTCGCTTTATTTTTAAATTTTAATCATTTAGTAAATAATTTCTTTTCCACTTTTGAAAATTGTTTTTTATTTTGCTTTTTGTCGTTTGGCGCCTCCGCCTTTGCAAGAATTTTCGTTTTTAATACTATTAAATATTTTTATTCGATTATTTAATCATTAAATATTTTTTGGAAAATTGACCAAATAACATTTATTATTATTTACTGGTAAATCGAATTATTTTTTGTCTGGTGATTGGAATGCATAATTATTTATGTGAATCACTTTATTATTCTCTGAAAAATCAAACCCAACATATTCATATTCATCCATTCATTTAGCACAATTCTCAAATATTTTTTGATTAATGATGGAAATTAAAAAAAACAATTAAATTAAAAAATCCTTTCCTAATTGAGTGTGTTTTTTTAATATATTAATTTAATGCTTTTCTTACTCTTACTGTTGTACATCTTTCCACTCCATTTCTTGGTATTTTTTCCAATTAATTGCTAATTACGCATTAATTAATTTTATGTGCCTTTTGTTTTTGCCCGTTGCCATGCCACTCTCGCCTATTACGAACATTTTGACCCGAGACGTTAGATTTTTGCATGCCTGAGCCTGGGAATGATTATTGTGTCGAGTCGAGCTGCTTATTTGGTAAAATGCGATAAGTTACCATATCAGTCAGATGATCAGCCTCTCATCTCGAATTTAATTCTTTGTTTATATTTTATTACTTTTTTCATCATTAATTAATCAAATAAATAAATTTAAAAAATAATTAATTAATTAATTAATTTGAACAGAAATTGCGGGAAAAAGTTGGACAAAAGTGTCAAAGGGTTGCACTTACGACAGCATAAATCAGTGCGTTGAGCTTGAACAGAAATGCTTGTCAAACGGTGGCAAACCCTTGGGCGACTGTTCAATTTGCAATTCCACCTGGTACTGTAACGAAAAAATTTCGAAAGGTGCTAATTGAATTAATTAATAAATGATGCATTTTATTTTGTTAAGAGATTGTTGTGTGTTTGAATGGAACAGTGAATGAAGGCGAGGAAAAGGACGAAGCATTTGCCGAAATTTGGTGAAGAAATTTTGCGGGAAGGTGTGGGTGACGACTAATTACATAATGAGCACCTAAATTACACTAATTAGGGACATAAAAGAGGGGCCGTTAATGATTTAGTCCAATTAGACATAGACAAATTAAGGTGTGAAGATGCGAGTTGTTTCTCAGTGCGTTGCGTTGGGACGGACAATTCGACGCTTTTCCACACCAAAGGCTGTCTTAACATGGACAAATTGTGGGCCGTTAAACTGCCATTTCAAGAATTTGAGCTAGATAAATGCCAAGTGATGAATGGGACGACGGAGCGCAATTCTTGCGATGGGAACAGATGCAACGGGCGTAATGAAAAGCAAAGCGTAAGCCATGCTTTTAAGGGGCAATGACAAATGAGTAGGGATGTCAAAAATATGTACAAAAAGTGGTCAATACATGTACATAAATATGTAAAAAAAAATCCCGAAATATGTAAGAAAAACCCAAAATATGTACAAAATATGTAAATAAAATTTTTAAAATTGTTATTTTTTGGAAAAAAAATTCGTCGTAGAGGGTAAGATAAGCACAAAATATAACCTAATTAGGTTTATAGTCATTTATTAGCATTTTAAAATATTTTTCGGTTTTAGATTTTCACTTTGCAAAAAAATTTTAGTTATTTTTCATCAGAAATTTTTATAAATTTAAAAAAAAGTTCTCAAAATATTTAAAAAAATGAAAATGTATACGAAAAATTTTAGAAAATTTGGATTTTTTTGAGGATTTCCATAAAAAATCCTCAAAATATGTAAAAAAAAATGAAAAATGTAGAAAAAAGTCCAAAATATGTATAAAACTTAGAAATATGTAAAATATGTATAAAACCCCGAATATGTAAAAATATGTAAATAAAAGTCCCAACTTTTGTTCGCAAACACAGAAAAGAAAGTGTTTTTCCTGCTATTTAGAGCATGGAGAAGCCAGGGACAAAAAATATGTATTTACATAAAATTGACATCCCTACAAATGAGATTTGTGGTTTATTTTTGGCATTATATAATCCATTTTTAAAGTTGCATGGACCGGCACGGAATTCACAGTTTTTGGGGTGCCATTTTTGAAAAAATAGAAATATTCCCTATCCCAACATTTGAGCCCAGTCGGGCAAAGCCCAACTGATAAAAGAGTATAAAAATATTATGTAATAATTTTATTAGGGAAATTAAATTTGAATAAAATGCACAAAATTTAATTATATAATTTAGCTTCTTTACGGCGGCATAATTAAATTTCCCTTATTAGTCATCTGAGGCGACAACTACTCGAAGTGCTGAAACGGAGTCCCGTGTCATTACAAATGCCGAAACTAATGTCGTTTCGTACAATGGCACAAAAAAAGACACCGTATTTAATGGCAATGATACAAAATTTTTTAAAAATGGCAAAAAAATGCAAAATTTTTTTAAATAAATGTGAATACAAAATATTTGAATTGTATAAAAAAAATTTCGCTAAATTAAAGATTTAAGACAAAACAATCCGTTTTTTAATAAATAATATTTTCTTTTAGTCCACTGACCCTAATTCTGTGCCGGACAATGCTGAAACAGTGATAATGTCCGACTTCGGCTTCGCCATTTCAGCCATTTTCGGTACAAAATTTATTAATCTTTTTCATTGATTACATCCATTTGATTATAATTATTCATTTAAGTGATTATGACTGTGAATTTGCTCACTAATGCTGCGTAATGAAGTCGAAACTGAATTTAGATGAAAAAGAAAGAAAAGAATTTTTGTTTTGATCAACAAAAACAATACTTATGGTTAGAGTTGAGCGGGACCGGGAATTTGGGCAAAACCGGGACCTCGGAGGACCGGGAATTTGGGCAAAACCGGGACCTCGGAGGACCGGGAATTTGGGCAAAACCGGGACCTCGGAGGACCGGGAATTTGGGCAAAACCGGGACCTCGGAGGACCGGGAATTTGGGCAAAACCGGGACCTCGGAGGACCGGGAATTTGGGCAAAACCGGGACCTCGGAGGACCGGGAATTTGGGCAAAACCGGGACCTCGGAGGACCGGGAATTTGGGCAAAACCGGGACCTCGGAGGACCGGGAATTTGGGCAAAACCGGGACCTCGGAGGACCGGGAATTTGGGCAAAACCGGGACCTCGGAGGACCGGGAATTTGGGCAAAACCGGGACCTCGGAGGACCGGGAATTCCCGTCCCGGTCCCGCTCAACTCTACTTATGGTGATAAAAACTGTTTATAAAAATACAATAATAATAATTTTGTAAAATATAATGATTTTTATTTTTTTAATTAAAATGTCTAATTCCTTGCAATTCAAATTCAAATTCATAAACTTAATGAAAATAAAGCGAAAAATGTAAAAAAGGTAAGCAATTTTTGTAAAATTTATGCTGTAGATTTGTCAATATGACATAGATGCTGAAAGTTGTAATAAATTTAAAATTCCAATTAGAATTAAAAGCTCAAAGAATTTAATTTTTAGGAATTCTAAATTTAGTTATCCCATAAAATAGAGTAGAGCGGAACCGGGACCAAAACACGGACAACTGAGTACAACTGAGTACCGAGGTCCCGGTCTTGACCGGGACCGGGACCAGTCCCGGGTTTTTTCCCGGTTTTCCCAGCCAAAAATTCCCGGTTTTTCAACCCGAAAAGGTCCCGGTCCCGGGTTTGCCCAAAATTCCCGGTCCCGCTCTACTCTACCATAAAATATACAAAAAATAGAATGATTTTGTATTAAGGGTTGGTTGGCATGTTAACAAACAAAACCGCAATCAAATGTCCTTAAAAATAAGGACAAAAACTAACTTTCACCCGCCAAATCAAACAATATTGGTATCACTTTGGTAGCCCTAAGTGGGGGCACCCCAAAACGTCGCCGGAAGACTTTTTGGACCATAACTTTGTTCATTGTAAATCAAATTAAGCATTCTTGGTGTTGTTCGATAGCTTTATGTGTTTACTATTAATAGGTTAAATTTAAAAAATTTTCGTTAAGTTTCAAAAAAGTTATGGCCAGAAGGAACTCAAAAAACCTAGTATTTCGAACTTTTTTTGCTCTGATTTTTTTTGTACATTAATAAAAAATTTTGAAAAATTTGTAGATTAATAGAGTTTTTCATAAGCTTTGGAACAATACCAAGAATGTTTAATATGGTTGAGTAGGAAAAAAGTTATGGTCCAAAAATTCGCCCGGCGACGTTTCGGCTGGCGACGTTTTTTCCTGGTCCGGCCCTAAGTGTCCTCTATTAGAATGCAAAATTTCGAAAATTTCGTTAAGCTAAAACTTGTGCTCTTACGAAAAAACCCGACTACAGATGTTTCAATTAAATTTTGTCTAGTTTCTTTTCATACAAAATTTACATTTAGGCAAAATGAGAGTGCCACGGGACCGGGAATTTTTGCAAAAACCGGGACCGGGACTTGCCGGGACCTGAGAAGCCGGGACCGGGACCTCGATTTTTTCGGGACCGGGACCAACCGGTAATTTTTAAAAATTCAAAAATTTAAAAAAAATTGAAATTTTAATTTTTTTTCAGCTGAAAATAATACAAAATTAGATTTTTATTTTGTTTTTTATTTAATAAAATCCAAAAGTTAAAGCTAAATTAAATTAATGAAAATTTCAAACAAATTTCTTTAATTATTTCAAACAATTAATCACTTTTTGGATTAAATGATTGAATATTATTATTAGGGCTTTCGATTTTTAGGTTGCTAAAAACTGCCAAAATAAGTAGGTTTTAGGTTCTAAAAAACCCCCAAAATAGGTGCTAAAAATGGGAAAATAGGTGCCAAAAAGTTCCGAATTTAGGGTGTAAAATCGAAAATTTTCATCAAAAAGCAAAAAATATTTTGCCAAGTCATTAAGGATATACATAATTTTCAAAATCAAAAATTATCGTCAAGAAAATAAAATAAATAAATTTTGGAGATAAATTTTTGAGAAATTTTTCATTTCTTAGGGGCGCATTTTTGAAAATTTTCTGGTCGATTCTTAGGGATGTATTTTTTGAAAAAATTTTTGGGTCGGTTCTTAGGGGTGTATTTTTCTTTTTTATTGCATTTTTGTTAACAAATTTTGGGCAAAACGCCAAAATAGGTGAAAATAAGTTTTTTTAAAATTTTTTAGGTTTTTTAGGTGCTAAAAATAAAAACCTAGAAAATAGGTGCTAATAACTCGAAAAGTAGCTTAACAACAGCCCAAAAAAACATGTTTTTCGTGCGTTTCAGGCCACGGGGAGCTCAGGAAAAAAATATGTAAAAACCTAAAAATCGAAGCCCTAATTATTATAAATTAATATTTGCTTTTCTCATCACATTTTTTCGGCGCGCTTTTTCAAAAAACTTTTGGGAAAGAAGGGGTCCGGCGGTGCCGATAGGCGCCGGGTATCCGCAAATGTCGGGTCCTCAAAAGTCTGGTCCTCAAGTGTCTGGTCCTCAAATGTCGGGAATATCCGCAAATGTCGGGTCCTCAAAAGTCTGGTCCTCAAGTGTCGGGTCCTCAAATGTCGGGAATATCCGCAAATGTCGGGTCCTCAAATGTCGGGAATATCCGCAAATGCCGGGTCCTCAAAAGTCTGATCCTCAAGTGTCGGGTCCGTCTGGTCCTCAAAAGTCGGGTCCTCAAATGTCAAATGCTCTAATGTCGCACCACGTACCTTCCCCCTTCAGCAGGGCGCCACTTTTAATATATTAATGTACATATTTTGACTACTTTTTGTACATACCATCTTACTGAATTAGAACCTCCCTCTGTATTAGAACTCCCCTTTCGAGAGGTGGTGAAAAATAAACCCTCGGGGGGTTCAATAATTCAGTAAATATGATGTCCCCCGTACGAAAACGGCGGTACGAAAACGTCCCCGTACGAAAACGGCGAACGGCGGTACGAAAACGTCCCGTACGAAAACGGCGGTACGAAAATGGCGGTACGAAAACGACCCTGACCGCCCCCTTCAGCAGGGCGCCGCATTTTTTTCTTATATATTAATGTACATATTTTGACTACTTTTTGTACATACCGTCTTTATATTTTCCCAAATGCTTATTGTTCATTCTCATATATTTTTTTTGTCAAGTAAATTTTATAAAGTTGGATATTATTGAAAATTTTTTTTCCGAAAAAATAATGACATTTCAAATTGGGCAGCGAAATGACTCCGCCGTCACTTCCCATGCCCTTTTCTTCTGTTGGGTCATTTCTTTGCTTTTGGCAAAGAGAATTTTATAAAAATGCAAGCCAGCAGAAGACAGGACAAAATGCCACTTTTATTAAGTTAATCCAAAATTATTTGTGTTGACTAGAGGGATTCCAAGTTTTTTTTTTCATCATAAGTACAAACGAGGCTAAAACTAAGTTTTTGTTAGGGGTGTATTTTTGCTTTTTTGAAATCCCGAATTAGGGGGTGTATTTTACGAAATTTTTCACCGTTTTTCGCCAAAAAATTATTGGTTTTTTGCCATTTTGGCATCCATTTTTGAAAAATATGGAAAATGAGGGTCCGGTGGGTCACGATAGGCGCAGCCGGGAAAATTTTTGAGCATTTTAATGCAATTTTGTTAGGAAAATTGCTTAAAATTTTTTGTGAAATTCTGAGCATGAAAAATCGAAGTTGATTTTTGCGGCGCTTTTTCCAATTTTTTGGGGGAACAGGGGGGTCCGGAGGTGCCGATAGGCACCGCCGGGAAAATTTTTGTAATTTTTAATGTGATTTGTTAAAAGAATTTGCCCACAAAAATGGCCAAATTTTGCAATTGTAAGCAAAAATAGAGTCCGGCGGTGCCGATAGGCGCCGCCGGGAGAAAAATTGAGAATTTGTACCATATTTTTAGCAGATTTTCATTGAAAAAATTCTTAATTTTGTGATTTTTTTTGGAAAAAATTGGTTCTATTTTCGTTTTGATGCTCTATTAAAAACCCAAATTATTAAATAATTGTAAAACATTATGCCAATTTATCAAAATTTAAAAGATTCTGAGGATTTTCCCCAAAAGCCTCAAAAATCCCAAAAAGCCACAAAAATCCTCAAATCCTCATTGCCTATCAAAAAGCCACAAAATGAGGATAAATCCTCAGATATGCGAGCCCTGGCTTTAACCCCCTCAGCCCCCCCTGCCTACGCCTTTGTATTGGACAAAGTGTCCTTATTGCTTTTGATACAGTATAATTTGAAATTAAATTTTACTTATTTGGGCCTTGTTAGATTAATTATCTTTTCTTTTTGCATTTCATTTTGGAATGAATTCCCAAATTGGCATCAGCAAATTTCATTTCCGCCACATTCTCCTGTTCGAGTTCAACAAAGGCTCCACCGCTGCGGAAGCTGTACATGCAATTTGCCAAGTGTACGGCGAGGGGACAGTCAATGAGCGAATGGCACGGCGAATGTTCGCCCGGTTTGCCGATGGCATTTTCCACCTGAACGACGTGCCCCACATTTGCGGCGACGTTTGGTTGGACTGCTTCCGTTTGTTGGCAGTTGCCAAAGTCGGCTTGGCATTGGCATTGGTCTCCAACCGTTTCTGTGTGCTGGTGGACACGCACTTTAGGAGCAGAAAATGGACACTCGGATATTTGCGAATTTCAAGAGCAGAGAAGGGAGATGGAACGGCTGAATTAATCAAATGGATCAATGGAACATCAACACGGATACCACTCCCGCGGGAACCAATGCCGGACGGAATCATCGCATTCCGAGACTTGACAATTAAGTGAGTGAATACACACATAATTTTGAAATTTTATCACAGAATGTGTTGTGTCTGAGCTGTAGACCATTTGGCTAAATGGTCCAAAGCTCAGACACAACAGAAGAATGTCATTATTTTATCATGAAAAATAAGATTCGTGGCAAAATTTGGTCATTTTTTTGCACAAAGATCTGTTAATAAATCGCATTAAAAATTGAAAATTTTTCCCGGCGGCGCCAATTGCACGCCGGACAATCTCCCCCTTTGTTCTTCAAAAGTTTTTGAAATATTCGCTGCAAAAAAAAAAAATCTTTAATAACCTGATTTTTTGATCCCGAATGCATTAAAATGTACGATTTTCTCCCCCCCCCCCCAAATTGTAAAAATTGATCAACGAGGGGAGACGAAAAATACGAATATTAATTGATTAAATTGTTACACAAGCAATTTTAAGCTATGTATTTTGCAAAATATTCTGATTATGACCCCAAAATCTGATTTTTTGCGCTTTATGTTCCGATTACCCTGGCTTAACGGGCATTTAAATGCAAGGGAATTTGCCAATAATTGATAAAAATACAAAAATATTTTATATAAATCTCCAAATATTTTAGTCACCCGTTGATCATTCCATTCGTTTTCCATTCACAGTTACATCAATTCGGATGTTGTTGCTTTTCTCCACCGCTTTCGGCACCTTTTCGATTCCCCTGATTTGTCATTTGGCTTTTGCTGGCGTTTGGTTCGACCACAAAATTGGCACATTTTTGCCACTGTCATTTTGCCTCTTCTGAATGTTTCCGCCATCTCTCAAATGTATTTCGAAGATGATGAAGTGTTTCACAATTTTCGCGCACACATTTTCCCGACATTTCTGCGCGATTGCCAAAATCTCCGCTCGATCGTTGGCGGCACTGATGTTTATCCCCAATTTCCGCCCGACGACAGCGACGGCGCATCCGATGGCCAAGCGTTGTGCCATTGGCTGCACACTCCGCGCGGGGATGGCCGACCGAAAGTGCTCTTCAATCACTTTGATGATCAAATACCTCCATGGGCTGAACCGCTAAAACAGGTCGGAACAAATTTCTGAATTGATCCAAAGAAAGGTTTTATTCCTTCCATATGCTGTGGATAAATTAAGGATTTTGTAGTACCGTATATTCCTAATTATCCCTCCGGGGGGATTATTGTTCAACCTCCTTAGAAAGGGCGGGGTGATTATTAGATACGGGGGGATAAATCGAGACAGGGGATTTGAAAAAAGCTTTTCCGGAAACTCTGGAAATTTTCGATTTTCAGGAAAAAACTAATAACTCGTTCTGAAAGAGAGTTTACACAAATTAAAATAATCGAAAATCAGCAATTTTGCTTTATAAAATTTTTTCGAAAAAAAATTTTAGACGAACAAGGAAAATGGATCAGCAATTTCAAAGAGGTGTTGTGGCCACATTTGTATAACATTATAAGAAAACGGAGAAACAATTTTTATGGGATAATTAGAGAATATACGGTAAATATTAGAGTGCCACGGGACCGGGACCGGGCCGGGAATTCCCGGTCATCCGAGGTCCCGGTCCCGGTTCCCGGTCCCGGGTTTTGAAAAGCTCAGGTCCCGGTCCCGGTCCCGGTAGGGCAACCGGGAACCGGGAAAAACAAGCACTGGTAAGAATGGGGTCTGAGTGAAAAATTAGTGAAGAAAATTGGAGTTAAAAGGAAAAAATAAAAAATAATAATTAATATATTCTTTAAATGTAACACTGCCCAATTGTGCAAATGGCCTAATGGCTAGTCTCCTTGACTTTCCCTTCTTCTTTCCCCTGGTTCAATCCCTCTACAGAAATTAAATTATTTTAAATTTTCTTTTTGTATACCCATGGGTTTCCTATAAAGAAAATATGATTCCTCATATTTTTTTTAAATGGCACATATTTTATCATTTTTTAAATGAAAATCCATAGTAAATTGTTGAGCCTATTAATCCCAAAAACCAACCTTTTTTTGTTGAAAATCTGTTAACAAATTGCACCCAAATTTTTAAAATTTCCCCGGCGGCGCCTATCGGCACCGCCGGACCCCTTCTTTCCCAAAAGTTTTTTGAAAAAGCGCGCCGAAAAATGTGATGAGAAAAGCAAATATTAATTTATAATAATATTCAATCATTTAATCCAAAAAATGATTAATTGTTTGAAATAATTAAAGAAATTTGTTTGAAATTTTCATTAATTTAATTTATTAAATAAAAACCAAATATTTCTTGCGGTCCCGGTCCCGGTCCCGAAAAAAATCGAGGTCCCGTCCCGGCTTCTCAGGTCCCGGCAAGTTCCGGTCCCGGTTTTGGCAAAAATTCCCGGTCCCGTGGCACTCTAATATAAATTAAAATTTGAATTTTTTTTTAAATTTTTAAAATTTTTTTGAATTTTTAAAATTTCCCGGTTTTTCTTGCGGTCCCGGTCCCGGCTTCTCAGGTCCCGGCAAGTCCCGGTCCCGGTTTTGGCAAAAATTCCCGGTCCCGTGGCACTCTCATTTTGCCTAAATGTAAATTTTGTATGAAAAGAAACTAGACAAAATTTAATTGAAACATCTGTAGTCGGGTTTTTTCGTAAGAGCACAAGTTTTAGCTTAACGAAATTTTCGAAATTTTGCATTCTAATAGAGGACACTTAGGGCCGGACCAGGAAAAAACGTCGCCAGCCGAAACGTCGCCGGGCGAATTTTTGGACCATAACTTTTTTCCTACTCAACCATATTAAACATTCTTGGTATTGTTCCAAAGCTTATGAAAAACTCTATTAATCTACAAATTTTTCAAAATTTTTTATTAATGTACAAAAAAAATCAGAGCAAAAAAAGTTCGAAATACTAGGTTTTTGAGTTCCTATTTTGGGCAAACCCGGGACCGGGACCTTTTCGGGTTGAAAAACCGGGAATTTTTGGCTGGGAAAACCAGGAAAAAACCCGGGACTGGTCCCGGTCCCGGTCAAAACCGGGACCTCGGTACTCAGTTGTACTCAGTTGTCCGTGTTTTGGTCCCGGTACCGCTCTACTCTATTTTATGGGATAACTAAATTTAGAATTCCTAAAAATTAAAATTTCAGCATCTATGTCATATTGACAAATCTACAGCATAAATTTTACAAAAATTGCTTACTTTTTTACATTTTTCGCTTTATTTTCATTAAGTTTATGAATTTGAATTTGAATTGCAAGGAATTAGACATTTTAATTAAAAAAATAAAAATCATTATATTTTACAAAATTATTATTATTGTATTTTTATAAACAGTTTTTATCACCATAAGTAGAGTTGAGCGGGACCGGGACGGGAATTCCCGGTCCTCCGAGGTCCCGGTTTTGCCCAAATTCCCGGTCCTCCGAGGTCCCGGTTTTGCCCAAATTCCCGGTCCTCCGAGGTCCCGGTTTTGCCCAAATTCCCGGTCCTCCGAGGTCCCGGTTTTGCCCAAATTCCCGGTCCTCCGAGGTCCCGGTTTTGCCCAAATTCCCGGTCCTCCGAGGTCCCGGTTTTGCCCAAATTCCCGGTCCTCCGAGGTCCCGGTTTTGCCCAAATTCCCGGTCCTCCGAGGTCCCGGTTTTGCCCAAATTCCCGGTCCTCCGAGGTCCCGGTTTTGCCCAAATTCCCGGTCCTCCGAGTTCCCGGTTTTGCCCAAATTCCCGGTCCTCCGAGGTCCCGGTTTTGCCCAAATTCCCGGTCCTCCGAGGTCCCGGTTTTGCCCAAATTCCCGGTCCTCCGAGGTCCCGGTTTTGCCCAAATTCCCGGTCCTCCGAGGTCCCGGTTTTGCCCAAATTCCCGGTCCTCCGAGGTCCCGGTTTTGCCCAAATTCCCGGTCCTCCGAGGTCCAGGTTTTGCCCAAATTCCCGGTCCTCCGAGACATTAGTTTGAAAATTTTTCTGTTGACACTTATTGAAATATTCGGAACATTCTTATACAGTATGCCTGGGTACAGTAAATTTACCGGTAAATAACTGTAGTCCAGGTTTTGCCCAAATTCCCGGTCCTCCGAGGTCCCGGTTTTGCCCAAATTCCCGGTCCCGCTCAACTCTAACCATAAGTATTGTTTTTGTTGATCAAAACAAAAATTCTTTTCTTTCTTTTTCATCTAAATTCAGTTTCGACTTCATTACGCAGCATTAGTGAGCAAATTCACAGTCATAATCACTTAAATGAATAATTATAATCAAATGGATGTAATCAATGAAAAAGATTAATAAATTTTGTACCGAAAATGGCTGAAATGGCGAAGCCGAAGTCGGACATTATCACTGTTTCAGCATTGTCCGGCACAGAATTAGGGTCAGTGGACTAAAAGAAAATATTATTTATTAAAAAACGGATTGTTTTGTCTTAAATCTTTAATTTAGCGAAATTTTTTTTTATACAATTCAAATATTTTGTATTCACATTTATTTAAAAAAATTTTGCATTTTTTTTGCCATTTTTAAAAAATTTTGTATCATTGCCACTAAATACGGTGTCTTTTTTTGTGCCATTGTACGAAACGACATTAGTTTCGGCATTTGTAATGACACGGGACTCCGTTTCAGCACTTCGAGTAGTTGTCGCCTCAGATGACTAATAAGGGAAATTTAATTATGCCGCCGTAAAGAAGCTAAATTATATAATTAAATTTTGTGCATTTTATTCAAATTTAATTTCCCTAATAAAATTATTACATAATATTTTTATACTCTTTTATCAGTTGGGCTTTGCCCGACTGGGCTCAAATGTTGGGATAGGGAATATTTCTATTTTTTCAAAAATGGCACCCCAAAAACAGTGAATTCCGTGCCGGTCCATGCAACTTTAAAAATGGATTATATAATGCCAAAAATAAACCACAAATCTCATTTGTCGGGATGTCAATTTTATATAAATACATATTTTTGTCCCTGGCTTCTCCATGCTCTAAATAGCAGGAAAAACACTTTCTTTTCTGTGTTTGCGAACAAAAGTTGGGACTTTTATTTACATATTTTTACATATTCGGGGTTTTATACATATTTTACATATTTCTAAGTTTTATACATATTTTGGACTTTTTTCTACATTTTTCATATTTTTTTACATATTTTGAGGATTTTTTATGGAAATTTTTGGAAATCCTCAAAAAAATCCAAATTTTCTACAAATTTTTCGTATACATTTCATTTTTTTAAATATTTTGAGAACTTTTTTTTAAATTTATAAAAATTTCTGATGAATTTTTTTGCAAAGTGAAAATCTAAAACCGAAAAATATTTTAAAATGCTAATAAATGACTATAAACCTAATTAGGTTATATTTTGTGCTTATCTTACCCTCTACGACGAATTTTTTTTCCAAAAAATAACAATTTTAAAAATTTTATTTACATATTTTGGGTTTTTCTTACATATTTCGGGATTTTTTTTTACATATTTATGTACATGTATTGACCACTTTTTGTACATATTTTTGACATCCCTACTCATTTGTCATTGCCCCTTAAAAGCATGGCTTACGCTTTGCTTTTCATTACGCCCGTTGCATCTGTTCCCATCGCAAGAATTGCGCTCCGTCGTCCCATTCATCACTTGGCATTTATCTAGCTCAAATTCTTGAAATGGCAGTTTAACGGCCCACAATTTGTCCATGTTAAGACAGCCTTTGGTGTGGAAAAGCGTCGAATTGTCCGTCCCAACGCAACGCACTGAGAAACAACTCGCATCTTCACACCTTAATTTGTCTATGTCTAATTGAACTAAATCATTAACGGCCCCTCTTTTATGTCCCTAATTAGTGTAATTTAGGTGCTCATTATGTAATTAGTCGTCACCCACACCTTCCCGCAAAATTTCTTCACCAAATTTCGGCAAATGCTTCGTCCTTTTCCTCGCCTTCATTCACTGTTCCATTCAAACACACAACAATCTCTTAACAAAATAAAATGCATCATTTATTAATTAATTCAATTAGCACCTTTCGAAATTTTTTCGTTACAGTACCAGGTGGAATTGCAAATTGAACAGTCGCCCAAGGGTTTGCCACCGTTTGACAAGCATTTCTGTTCAAGCTCAACGCACTGATTTATGCTGTCGTAAGTGCAACCCTTTGACACTTTTGCCCAACTTTTTCCCGCAATTTCTGTTCAAATTAATTAATTAATTATTTTTTAAATTTATTTATTTGATTAATTAATGATGAAAAAAGTAATAAAATATAAACAAAGAATTAAATTCGAGATGAGAGGCTGATCATCTGACTGATATGGTAACTTATCGCATTTTACCAAATAAGCAGCTCGACTCGACACAATAATCATCATTCCCAGGCTCAGGCATGCAAAAATCTGTCCGTCTCGGGTCAAAATGTTCGTAATAGGCGAGAGTGGCATGGCAACGGGCAAAAACAAAAGGCACATAAAATTAATTAATGCGTAATTAGTAATTAATTGGAAAAAATACCAAGAAATGGAGTGGAAAGATGTACAACAGTAAGAGTAAGAAAAGCATTAAATTAATATATTAAAAAAACACACTCAATTAGGAAAGGATTTTTTAATTTAATTGTCTTTTTTTAAATTTCCATCATTAATCAAAAAATATTTGAGAATTGTGCTAAATGAATGGATGAATATGAATATGTTGGGTTTGATTTTTCAGAGAATAATAAAGTGATTCACATAAATAATTATGCATTCCAATCACCAGACAAAAAATAATTCGATTTACCAGTAAATAATAATAAATGTTATTTGGTCAATTTTCCAAAAAATATTTAATGATTAAATAATCGAATAAAAATATTTAATAGTATTAAAAACGAAAATTCTTGCAAAGGCGGAGGCGCCAAACGACAAAAAGCAAAATAAAAAACAATTTTCAAAAGTGGAAAAGAAATTATTTACTAAATGATTAAAATTTAAAAATAAAGCGAGCAGCAGATGCGCGGCACATCGCGGCACCCGACCAAATTACAAATACCGTATTTACTCGATTATAGTCCCCCCCCCCGAATAGAACCTCACCCTTGAACAATAGAGCCCCTGGGCTCGAATCGAGTAAATACGGCAAAAATTCAGCTAAATGCTATGTGATTTGATGAGTAATGCGGTGGTAACCATTTCGTTTTTGAAATTTGGTCATTAATTAGTGAATCAATTAACATCACGAGGAGAAGCCGTACCAAATGTACCAAATGTCATGGATAATGCCCGGTACATAGCCAAGAGTGTCACCGAGAATGTTCGTCATATATAAGTTCAGCATAATGTTGAGGATCCAATGCGCAATGTTCTTGTCGCCGTCGCCGCCGTCCGTGCTGAGTAGTTAAAAATAAAAAATGTCACACATAAAAATTTATAACTTGTCTAAGCCGACGTTTTGCAGAATGAAGGCCAGTAGAGGATAAAGAAAAACGCATAAGATCGATTTGATAAGAGCCAACAGAATGCAGAAGACCTGGTCGATCAGTTGCTGAAACCTCGGCCATTTTGACCTCTGAAAATGGCAAAGACTCAAATGAATCAAAAAAGACAATTAACAAATTGGTATGGTAATGAATGGTACGATAGATGGCCAAAATTGTTAATTTATTTTCATAGTTTTTTGTCGCAATGTTCACTTTTTAAACACCTAGAAACGGACAAGGCAAAGATGTTCAAACGCTTCTCGAAGCTTACAGACCAAAAAATAATTTATTTAGAATAAAAATTATTTTTTTTATTGTTAAACAACAAATTTTTTAAATTAATTAAACGTATTGAAAACAATCCAAAATAAATTGAAAAATAAAATACACCGTCCGGATCCGAACCTGCGGTGCTAGGTCGAACCGAAAATAGTCTCAGTAGAGCGAACCGAAAAATATTCTCAGTGTCAATAAAATATTTAAATTTAGTTATTTAAAGCAATTTTTTTATATTGAAATATTATAATCCTATATAATAAAGTTGAGTGTCTGTATGTATCCGCCTTGCTTTGAATTGGCGTGGCGTTTTGTAATTGTTTTGCGTTAAAAAATGATTTGAAAATGAAAATGTTTTTGTTTTGTTTTGCGTTAAAAAAGCATTTGAAAAATGGAAATGTTTGGTTTTGATTTTTCAATTTGTTCTGATTAATTAATGCATTTGCATAGTATTTTATGTCTATGCTTATAGTTAGTCTATTATTGTGCTTTAGTCTTTGTCTATTTTTTATGATTTAGCCAAAAATGAATTGTTTACTTAATTTGAATTTTCTACAGGTTTGATATATTGACTTTCTCTCTGCCGCTTCGGCATTTTTTTTTTCATCAACGGCCGGTCGGCCATCCATGTCTTACCCAATACTTTTGATGTGTGATTTTAGTTGAAGTTTGTTTTGTTTGGTTTTTATGCAAAATTATGTTTATAAAATTTAGATATGACATGAAGAACTAAAGTTTTATGATCGCTCATGGTTTTGTATTCGTTGTGAATTCATTCACAAGTTTGAAATCTGCCGTGGCCATCATTCAACAGCTTGCCCAGATTGAGTTTAAGTGCCTCATCAAAGTTTATTGGGATTAATTTGTTTCGAATTATATTTTGCTTTGTTATGTTAATTATTATGTAAAATTTAGAAATGAGAACCATCATATTGAAGAAATGCTGTTGGCTTACAATTGGTTGTGATTTCATCTCTGAAGTGTTGAACCTGTCGGTCGGCCACTCAACTTTTTGCTCACTTTCCCCTTTTGTAAGTGGGTTGGGAAGAGTTGTGGTAAATTTGCCAAATAGCCAAATATCTGATAAAACATTTGTGTTTGTTCTATGAATTTAGTGTGACACAATAATGTGTCTTATGTTTTTGATAAAACATTAGTGTTCGTTAATTTGAGTTTAGTGTGACACAATTATGTGTGTCATGTTTTTGATAAACATTAGTGTTCGTTATTTGAGTTTAGTGTGACACAATTATGTGTGTCATGTCTTTGATAAAACATTAGTGTTTGTTATTTGAGTTTAGTGTGACACAATTATGTGTGTCATGTCTTTGATAAAACATTAGTGTTTGTTATTTGAGTTTAGTGTGACACAATTATGTGTGTCATGTTTTTGATAAAACATTAGTGTTCGTTATTTGAGTTTAGTGTGACACAATTATGTGTGTCATGTTTTTGATAAAACATTAGTGTTTGTTCTATGACTTTAGTGCGACACAATTATGTGTGTCATGTTTTTGATAAAACATTAGTGTTTGTTCTGTGACTTAAGTATGAGACACTAAAGTCTGGCATGACATTGATAAAACATTAGTGTTTGTTTTGTGACTTAATGTGCTTCTCAAATTTCAGAAACCCACACAAGCGTGAAGCAATGAAACATGCACGGTCTCATCATTGGACTTTTTAAATTATTTTTTGTTTTGTTTATTTGTTTGCAAAATGTAAAAACCTAAAGAAAACATAAACACTTAATAATTTTAATTATTCAACAGATTTTTGTTTCAATACCTTCAAAACTTTTTGTTTTATTTTAAATTAATTTTCAGGTTTATTATTATGGCTTCAATAAATGATTTAGATTATGTTCGAGATTATGATTATGTTTATGATTTAGATTTTGTTCAAGTTGAAGAATGTGTTGAGATCATAGACCAAGAAAATGAAATAGAAATTAGAAACTATGCTGTGTTTGAGGAGCACAGTTATGCTAAGAGACCAAGATTTGTGGATGAAGGTTCCAGCCAGGCATCTCTGAGCTTAGATATTGCCATTGCAGGACCATCACGTATGAGTGATAGTCAATTTGAAGAAAGAAGAAGTAATGAGTATTTGAAAAGAAAAAGAGAACGCGAAAGATTGAGAAGAGCAAACGAGTCACAAGACCAAAGAATTATGCGCTTAGAACAGATGAGAAATAGAAATAATAGTCAAAGATCTGAAGAAAGTGTGTTAGAGCGACAGCTACGCTTAGAACAGATGATTTGAAAGCCTGAGAATTGAGTCTCAGAGATTGAAATGCTGGTGGGTTGAGTCCCAGAGATTGGAATGCCGGAGATTTGAGTCCCACAGATTGAAATGCTGGTGGGTTGAGTCCCCGTGTTTGGAATGCCGGAGATTTGAGTCCCACAGATTGAAATGCTGGTGGGTTGAGTCCCAGTGATTGGAAAGCCTGAGAATTGAGTCTCAGAGATTGAAATGCTGGTGGATTGAGTCCCAGAGATTGGAATGTCATTGAAAGTTGGTGGGTTGAGTCCCAGTGTTTGGAATGCGGGAGATTTGAGTCCCATTGTTTGGAATGCCGGAGAATTGAGTCTCAGAGATTGAAATGCTGGTGGATTGAGTCCCAGAGATTGGAATGTCATTGAAAGTTGGTGGGTTGAGTCCCAGTGTTTGGAATGCCGGAGATTTGAGTTTCCACACCAAAGGCTGTCTTAACATGGACAAATTGTGGGCCGTTAAACTGCCATTTCAAGAATTTGAGCTAGATAATGGTGAAGCGATGAATGGGACGACGGAGCGCAAACAATTGAGTCCCAGAGATTGAAATGCTGGTGGGTTGAGTCCCAGTATTTGGAATGCCGGAGATTTGAGTCCCACAGATTGAAATGCTGGTGGGTTGAGTCCCCGTGTTTGGAATGCCGGAGATTTGAGTCCCACAGATTGAAATGCTGGTGGGTTGAGTCCCAGTGATTTGAAAGCCTGAGAATTGAGTCTCAGAGATTGAAATGCTGGTGGGTTGAGTCCCAGAGATTGGAATGCCGGAGATTTGAGTCCCACAGATTGAAATGCTGGTGGGTTGAGTCCCCGTGTTTGGAATGCCGGAGATTTGAGTCCCACAGATTGAAATGCTGGTGGGTTGAGTCCCAGAGATTGGAATGCCGGAGATTTGAGTCCCACAGATTGAAATGCTGGTGGGTTGAGTCCCAGTGATTTGAAAGCCTGAGAATTGAGTCTCAGAGATTGAAATGCTGGTGGATTGAGTCCCAGAGATTGGAATGTCATTGAAAGTTGGTGGGTTGAGTCCCAGTGTTTGGAATGCGGGAGATTTGAGTCCCATTGTTTGGAATGCCGGAGAATTGAGCCCCAGAGATTGAATTGCTGGTGGGTTGAGTCCCAGAGATTGGAGAAAAAGCCAAGAAAATGATGCGAGGCCGCGAAGCGGCCGAGCCAGTCGATTTTATCATTCATAATTCTATAACACAATCGTACTGCCTAGCGGGGGATGCGCCGAAGGCGCTGACCCCGCTAGTAACATTAAAATAAAAAATAATGTAATTTCGAGGTTCAACTTTCTTCAATATGTTTTTTCTTCAGAAATTCTGCTCAAAATAAATGCTAGCTTTCGTACCATTAACAAATGTTGAATAATTTTTGAATTGTAACATTAGTGTAAAAAATAATAGGGATGAAGGAAAATTATGGGAAAACTGCATGAAATTTGTTGAGAAATGAATGAAGATCTTAATTTACGCAAATATTGGGTGAAATTTCTGAAGAAAATTAGTAGATTTGAAATTCCTCTAGTAAGCTTACTTATCTAATTTGATTTAAAATCAAAATTTTCATTTCAATGTAATTTTTTTTTTGGTCGGAGATGGAATGCTTTTATAATATTCTTTTTTAAATAATCGTCTAATTAAATTTATTATTTTTCGATACCAAATTGTATTAAATTTAAATATTTTATTGACACTGAGACTATTTTCGGTTCGCTCACACTGAGATTATTTTTCGGTGCGCCCCTACTGAGACTATTTTCGGTTCGGCTCAGCAGCACGGAACCTGCACCCCCTTAATTTACCGGTACTTCAACTAAATAATATTGGATTACCATGTCTTTGACGGTGTTCATTTTGGCATAAAATTCCGTCTGTTGGCCATCTAAACAATTTTTAAATGAAAATTTTTAATTAAATAAAATATTTTTTCTCGCCTTTTGACTGTTCTTTTTGCTGCTTCTCCATTTTACTGATTCTTTCCAAAAGTTTCTTCTGATCATTTTGACTTTTTGACAATTGATCGCCAGTAACTTAAATCGAATTAATTTTTAAATTTAAAAAGGTAAACATTTAAAATTGACGAATTAATTTAATTTCTCCTCACCTTTTGACTGTTTTTCCATTTCACTGATTTTTTCCAAAAGTTCCTTCTGATCATTTGGTAATTGTGAGAGCTTTTCCTCGCCTGCTTAAAATATAAGGCAATTTAATATTTAAAATTGATGACAATTAATATTTAATCGTTTTTAAGAATTTTAATACCTATCAAAAGATGGGCTGAATGAATACCAAATATTTTCCAAATGTCAAATAATTAAAAATTTAAAAGTTTTTTGTTTTTTTTCTTACCTTCGTTTGTTGGCATTTCCTTTTCTTCAAAAAAATTTATTAATAAATTAAAAATTAATTTTCTTTTTCATTTTTACCATTTCCAAATCGGTCTTTCAAAATGCCAATAAAGATTGCTTCTTTCTTTTGCTGTTCCACCAATTCGTTGAGTTTTGTTTCAATGGCTTTGACCATGTCTTTTTCGGTGTCCATTTTGGCACAAAATTCAGTCTGTTGACCATCTAAACATTTTTTCAAATGAAAATTAATTAATTTATATTATTTAATCCAAATACATAGCCCGAGAGTTTCAGCTCAGCATTGAGAAATTTTCTAATATGCCCTGTATTTTTTTTCAAAAATAATTTAACCCTCCATAAGAGTTTTGTGGGAAATAAATATTGAATACAAAAATTATTAATAATATAATTCCAACCATTATTCCCATGTTGCTGTTCCATTTTTCCAACAAATTTCTTCAAACTTTCCAACTCAGCATTTACCCGCCCATTCTCAATCTGAAAATTGAATATAACCGCAAATTTAAAGAAATTTTTAATAATATTTTAAATTTAAACCACCGTAAAGAAAATGAACAGTGCCACTGTTACCGTAATGTTCACTACAGTCAAAATGAACAACTCCGTCATTTTTCTCTTCATTCCTCCGTCTGAAAATTAAAAAATAATTCGAAATTTTTAAATCAAAAATTTCCCCTTTTTATCAATAAATAGCTATGATTTATGAAGCAATTAATTAGTCTTCCTCAAAGTGCATTTAATTATACTTCAGAATTCAAAATTTACGCAAAAAAAAAGAAATTTCTCAGCACCGATTGCTGTTTTTCTGCTGTTACCGTCAGAAACGCTGGTGGTCCCACCATCATTCACTTCTGCTGAATGTGTAAATTTAATTGGATATATACAGTCGCCCAAAATTAAAAATTTCCTACCGTTTCCACCTTGTCCAAACACATCAGAGGAGAATTCGTCCTCTGCTGTTGATGAACAGGTGGTTAATGATGATGACATTCGAATTTTATTAACGAAATTTTGATTCTTAATTTGTTGTAACAAAATTAAAAAAAACTTTTTTCGAGTTAATGTCAATTGTTCTGCATTTTCTGAATTTGTGTACATAATAATTTAGATGAAAAAAATAAAATTTCGATGACTTTAAAATGTGAGAAAAAGGGATGGACAAAAGATAATAAAAAGAGAAAGGTTATTTGATTTGAGTCATTTATGCATTTTCTAATTGCCTTTGATTGTTGGGCAAATCGGTGACCCAAAAAGACAGAGGCACAAACTGCTGCAGGCGAAAGAAAGAGTTGGGAAAAGGGCAGAAATGAGATAAAAATGAAAACTTTATTATAAATAAAATAAAAATATGATGTCTTAATTAGGGAATAGATGGTAAAATCTATCCCACTTTAAAAGTGCTTTACATGGGCAATAGAGGCTGGAACAATTGGAAAATTTTGCGCAATTTTTGGCAAATATTAAAACTACCGTTAATTTTTTTAATTTTAAAAATTAGAGAGTCAATTTTTTTTGTTGTTTGGGCTATTAAAAAATCTTTTTATTAAATCTTTCTAAGTTCAAGGAAAATCATGATTACATTCAAAATTTTAGTACTGTTAAGAACAAAATAAAAACAGGTGTATCATTCAAAAAATAAATAAATTTTATTTAAGGAAAATGTGTCAATAATCAAAATGTTTACCATTTTAATCAGTAAAATATATACAGTTGAAATAATTTATAATAGATTTAAATTTTGTATTAAGTTTTGTCAATTTTTTGTTTTGTTTTGTGAAAATTATTTGATTTCACATCTCCAGGATTCGAACTTGGTTACTTTTTTTCATTTAATTAGGCAAAATGATGTCCTACATAAATGATAAACAAATGAGCCAAAGGCTAATAAATAAAGATAAAAGAGGCTTTAACAAAAAATGTGAAAAATTACAAGCAAAGACCAATCGGTACTTGTCTAGTTTAGGTGATACGTTTAACATACATTTTCAGATGCCTACAAATGTGTTTTATAAATTAATGAAAGTAAGTTTTAAGGGCTTTTTGGGGTCGCTGATCAGTGATCACAATCCGGGCTCAGATCAGCGCGACCGTTCACTACATGAGGTTTACATGGACAATGAATTGACAGGCTTCCTGTACCAAGGGTACCCTCATTGTCAAGGTGCCCATGAGGATACCTACCATTCATACAAATTTTCGTATTTTACATATATATTCTTACTAAAGTTTAAATAATCATTTATTGCTGTTTAGATAACTTTAAGCTCACTTTCATGTATTAACAAAATACAATTAAATTTTCAAAATTTTCCCCGGCGGCGCCGCCGGACCCCTTAACTCGACAATTGTTGTAAAAAATAATGCAGCAAAAATAAATTTCGGACCGACCAATTTTTCGTAAAAATAACAAGCAAAATGAATATTTTTTGTAAAAAAATAATCGTTTTGTCTCGTGTCTCGTATCTCGTATTTTATTTTGAGCATGTAATATTTGTGATGAATTTGCATTTTAGTGCTTATTTTTGGCCTTAATTGGCATTTTTTGTAAAATATTGACTAAAGCACCGTCTCCCAGCAATAAAAACGAAAAATACACCCCTGAGAATCGACAAAAACCGAAAAACTCAAAAATTTCTCGGTCGGTTTTTTCGGTCAAAAACCGAAGCCAAAAAAAACTGACCGGTCCGATCTCTACTAATTAGTGTTCTCCTTCGTGACTAATCCTTAAATGACCCCACTTCGATCAGAGCATAAATCCCCCCTCATTAAACTCATTTTTCTCTGCTTATTTCATTCATTTTCTTTGGTAATATTCTTTTTATTATATGAATTTTTGAAGAACAAATCGGGCACATCATTTAACTGCAAA
This sequence comes from Heterodera glycines, assembly GCA_004148225.2. Classification (NCBI taxonomy): domain Eukaryota; kingdom Metazoa; phylum Nematoda; class Chromadorea; order Rhabditida; family Heteroderidae; genus Heterodera; species Heterodera glycines. The sequence continues at coordinate 11,962,025 of CP049710.1, forward strand.
AGTACCGAAAACTTTTTTATTTCTAACACAATAATCTTCTGCTATTTGTGTGACATCATTCGGAACTCGGCCAAATTGTGCTAATTGCCAAAAAATGAACCGACGGTAAAAAGATTTTAAAAGTCACACAAATTAGTCATTTATTTAACTAAACTGTTTTTCCCATTTCAGTTGGATTTGCAACGACGTTTGGATGGACATTTTCCCCTGTTTTGACCGTCCTCAACTCGGCCTCAAATTGGCATTGCTTTCGCCACGTTTCGATGCGTTGGTGGACAAACATTTCGATGGCAAAAACGAATTGACAATTTGGAGAACGATCGAAATTAGCAAGGACAAATGACCAGAACCGAAACTTTATATACGGATACCGGTACCGGTTTTTTCAAAAATCAAAGTATCGGTACCGGTTTGTCTAGTACCGGTACCGCCGGTAAAAATTTGCACTGGTAAGAATGGGGGTCTGGTCGAGAAAAGAATAGGAAATTGGTGAAGAAGGAGAAATTTTTGAGAAAAAATTAAATTTTATTTCATTCTGTATCCATGCATATGTGGTGTAATGGTGAAACCTTCTGCCTTTCATTATTTTTCGCTTGGGTTCAATTCCCCACTGGGATAGAATATTCTTCATATTTTCTTTACCATTATTTTAATTGAAATTTTAATTAAAAAAAATATTCCAACTTTTTATCTTTCATTTTAAGCATCCTAAAAACCCAAAAATTAATCAATTGGTCTTTTTTTTACAAATTCTGTTAACAAATCGCATTATAAAATTACAAAATTTTTCCCGGCGGCGCCTATCGGCACCGCCGGCCCTCCTTGTTCCCCAAAAGTCTTGAGAAAAACGTGCCGCGAAAAAAGCGGTAGCAAAAAAGGTCATTGATTTACATTAATTTACATGGCCGGAGACCCCTTCGCAAAATTGGAAAATTGGCTGCTGACCCCTTGTTTTGCAATAATCTGAATTTTGAGGTCTACATCTGAATTTTAGTGTTCTATGTCCTGAATTTGAAAAAAAAAACTTGGTCACCCTCAATATACATATACTTCTGAACAATTCTAATGCTAAAAAACAGGTACTCGCGCGAAAACTGAATAAAAATTTTGTATTTGGAAAATTTTGTCCAAAAATTTTTACGTTGGAAAATTACCGGTTTTTACCGGTACCGGTACCGGTACCGGTTGAAAAAGTTGGTACCGGTACCGGTACCGGGTTTTGCATTACCGGTCAGTACCGGTACCGGTTTTTTTACAATTACCGATTACCGTGCAACTCTAGTAAAAAGGTTTAGCCCCACTTATGCATATGAACACATGCTATAAATGAAAATAAATAATTTAATTTATTTTTATCAAAAATTTCTGATCATCACCAATTCCCTTCTCTTTTCTCACCCAGACCCCCATTCTTACCAGTGCTTATTTAGTCCCGCCGGGACCGGGACTTGCAAAACCGGGACCGGGATTTCTGTTTTTACAAAAACCGGGACCGGGAGCGGGACCTGAAAAAACCGGGAAGTATTCCCGTCCCGGTCCCGGTCCCGACCAACTCTAATTTTTTGATAAAAAAGAATGCGCTCTATTTTTTGCCTAGTTTTTTTTTGGCATTTTACTGAATTTGAAATTTTCTGTCTATTTTTCATTCCATTATTAGTAGAGTTGCACGGTAATCGGTAATTGTAAAAAAACCGGTACCGGTACTGACCGGTAATGCAAAACCCGGTACCGGTACCGGTACCAACTTTTTCCACCGGTACCGGTACCGGTAAAAACCGGTAATTTTCCAACGTAAAAATTTTTGGACAAAATTTTTCAAATACAAAATTTTTATTCAGTTTTCGCGCGAGTGCCTGTTTTTTAGCATTAGAATTGTTCAGAAGTATATGTATATTGAGGGTGACCAAGTTTTTTTTCAAATTCAGGATAAAGAACACTAAAATTCAGATGTAGACCTCAAAATTCAGATTATTGCAAAACAAGGGATCAGCGGCCAATTTTCCAATTTTGCGAAGGGGTCTCCGGCCATGTAAATTAATGTAAATCAATGACCTTTTTTGCTTTCAACACCGCTTTTTTCGCGGCACGTTTTCCTCAAGACTTTTGGGGAACAAGGAGGGCCGGCGGTGCCGATAGGCGCCGCCGGGAAAAATTTTGTAATTTTTAATGCGATTTGTTAACAGAATTTGTAAAAAAAAGACCAATTGATTAATTTTTGGGTTTTTAGGATGCTTAAAATGAAAGATAAAAAGTTGGAATATTTTTTTTAATCAAAATTTCAATTAAAATAATGGTAAAGAAAATATGAAGAATATTCTATCCCAGTGGGGAATTGAACCCAAGCGAAAAATAATGAAAGGCAGAAGGTTTCACCATTACACCACATATGCATGGATACAGAATGAAATAAAATTTAATTTTTTCTCAAAAATTTCTCCTTCTTCACCAATTTCCTATTCTTTTCTCGACCAGACCCCCATTCTTACCAGTGCTTATTTAGTCCCGCCGGGACCGGGACTTGCAAAACCGGGACCGGGATTTCTGTTTTTACAAAAACCGGGACCGGGAGCGGGACCTGAAAAAACCGGGAAGTATTCCCGTCCCGGTCCCGGTCCCGACCAACTCTAATTTTTTGATAAAAAAGAATGCGCTCTATTTTTTGCCTAGTTTTTTTTTGGCATTTTACTGAATTTGAAATTTTCTGTCTATTTTTCATTCCATTATTAGTAGAGTTGCACGGTAATCGGTAATTGTAAAAAAACCGGTACCGGTACTGACCGGTAATGCAAAACCCGGTACCGGTACCGGTACCAACTTTTTCAACCGGTACCGGTACCGGTACCGGTAAAAACCGGTAATTTTCCAACGTAAAAATTTTTGGACAAAATTTTCCAAATACAAAATTTTTATTCAGTTTTCGCGCGAGTACCTGTTTTTTAGCATTAGAATTGTTCAGAAGTATATGTATATTGAGGGTGACCAAGTTTTTTTTTTTCAAATTCAGGACATAGAACACTAAAATTCAGATGTAGACCTCAAAATTCAGATTATTGCAAAACAAGGGATCAGCGGCCAATTTTCCAATTTTGCGAAGGGGTCTCCGGCCATGTAAATTAATGTAAATCAATGACCTTTTTTGCTTTCAACACCGCTTTTTTCGCGGCACGTTTTCCTCAAGACTTTTGGGGAACAAGGAGGGCCGGCGGTGCCGATAGGCGCCGCCGGGAAAAATTTTGTATTTTATAATGCGATTTGTTAACAGAATTTGTAAAAAAAAGACCAATTGATTAATTTTTGGGTTTTTAGGATGCTTAAAATGAAAGATAAAAAGTTGGAATATTTTTTTTAATCAAAATTTCAATTAAAATAATGGTAAAGAAAATATGAAGAATATTCTATCCCAGTGGGGAATTGAACCCAAGCGAAAAATAATGAAAGGCAGAAGGTTTCACCATTACACCACATATGCATGGATACAGAATGAAATAAAATTTAATTTTTTCTCAAAAATTTCTCCTTCTTCACCAATTTCCTATTCTTTTCTCGACCAGACCCCCATTCTTACCAGTGCAAATTTTTACCGGCGGTACCGGTACTAGACAAACCGGTACCGGTACTTTGATTTTTGAAAAAACCGGTACCGGTACCAAAAAAACCGGTAATTACCGGTCGGTACCGGTACCGGTACCGCTCAACCCTACTTTTTACTTTCATTATTTGTCTCTTCGGTTCAATTCCCTGATCGAACAGAAAATTTTTTATATTTTCTTTACCATTATTTTAATTGAATTTAATTAATAAAAATATTTTAATTTAAAATTATTATTTTTTTCATTTTTAATAGCCTAAAAACCCATAAATTAACCAAATATTTGGTCATTTTTTGACAAATTCTGTTAACAAATCTCGCTCAAAATTTCAAAAATTTTTCCAGCGGCGCCTATCGGCACCGCCGGACCCCGCCCCCTCCCACTGTTCCAAAAAAGTTTTTTGAAAAAACATTGACACAAAAACAGCGATTTAAAAGCAAAAAATTTAAAAGATTGTAAATTTATTTTAAAAAAATACAGAATTTTGGGACTCAGAAAATTCCAAGAACCGCCCCTGAAACCAAAATTTTTAAAAATTTTCCTCGAACTCGTCCCCCAAAACGTAAATACAAAATTTGATGGGTACATTTTTGAATATTGGCAATTTTCGTAACAAGTGCACTTAAATTTTCAATTCTTTTTCAAAAAAATTTTCATTTGGGAAAAGTCCCGGTTGGTCCCGGGTTTTTTCGCTGTCCCGGTCCCGGTCGAAAAACTTGGTCCCGGTCCCGACTTTTCTGGTCCCGCTAAGTCCCGGTCCCGGTTTTTGTCAAATTTCCCGGTCCCGACCAACTCTACAAAAAATTCAAATTTATGCAAAAAAATTTCTTAAACATCCTGATTTTTAACTCAAAGTCCTTCAAATTTACACCCAAATTTTGAAAAAAAGGAAAAAGTTCAGAATACTGCCAACTTTGAATTTGCATATGAATTATATATCAATCGATTCCTTTCAGTGATTGAAGTCGAATGGTACCATTTTTAGGGCGCGCCGACAATTGTGAACAGAGTTACAGACCCGGAACTGAAATGGCCAAATGGCTTTGGGACTGAACCGTCCAACAAAGCCATAAATTTGCGACCAAATATATACCAATCGATCACTCACGGTTTGCTAATCCTGAATCCGAAGGAATTTTTGGATAAAAAAGAAATTGCCAAAAGTTATGGCTCCTCAAAATCGTTAAAACTCCGATTCAAGCAGAAGCGTTTATGGCTTTGGACGGTTCAGTCCCAAAGCCATTTGGCCATTTCAGTCCCGGGTCTGTAACTCTGTTCACAATTGTCGCCGCGCCCTAAAAATGGTACCATTCGACTTCACTCACTGAGAGGAATCGATTGATATATAATTCGTATGCAAATTAAAAGTTGGCAGTATTCTGAACTTTTACCGAAAAAAATAAATAAAATTTAACAGACACCGTTTCGCTTTCTCACTTGCTGTATCTTATGTAATAGTTTCAGAATTGCTACATCGATGAAAATCACTGTAAATTTTTTAAAGCAAAAAACGACACTTTTAAGTACACGATTCACGGCATTTTTTTCCGCGATCTTCGATTCGGTGCCCGTCAAAATGTCGCCGCGTCAAAATGTCGCCGCGTCATAATGTCGCCGCGTCAAAATGTCGTCGCGTCATAATGTCGCCGCGTCGAAATGTCGCCGCGTCATAATGTCGCCGCGTCAAAATGTCGTCGCGTCATAATGTCGCCGCGTCGAAATGTCGCCGCGTCATAATGTCACCGCGTCAAAATGTCGTCGCGTCATAATGTCGCCGCGTCGAAATGTCGCCTCCGCGAAGCACGACCCGCGACCCCGGATTTTTTTTGCGTGACCCCGACCGCGACATGAGAAAGTAAAAACCAATTTTGCCTTACTATTTTGCAGTTTGAGATTGCTAATCACGGATCTGACCTTTTTTGCATTTTTTCATGACTTTGCATTTTTTGTGACTTTTTGGCGGTTTTTCATGACTTTTTAGGTCGACTTTTTTGAGATTTTTTGTGACTTAAATTCCCATCCCTACTACAGATAACCCACAAGTACCCTGGAAACATCCAAAACAATACACATTTGGTAACATACACAGGAAATGCATGAATGAACACATCATAAATGGGGGACACAAATATCACACGACAGACAATTAAATGTGAAATTGTTCGTCCATTATTATCGAATGTCATCGTCGTCCGTCGCGTTCATTCATTGCGCATCACCACGTTGTGTAATGTTCTCCTCACGATGGCACTGTCGACGACGCCTTCACTTTTGTCTGGTCTCCTCCTCCGAGCATTGTCGTCGTCTTCAATTTTGTCTGGGCCCCGCCTCGTTCCATTGTTGCTGTTGATGGCGCTGGTCGTGATGGTCCAATTGAGCGTAAGCTTTCCGGCATCAGCATTTGAAATGAGAACGGCTGCTTCGTCTTCATTGTAGGCATCTTGGACATCATTCCGCTCGGCACCACCGTGATCGCACCACCACCACCGGCCTCGTCCGTCCACCACGACCATGGTGAGCAGGAGCTGAGGTCGTCGGCCAGTCCATCGAATCCGTTGGTCCCTGCCGCGATTTGTAGTAAGTGCTGTCGAAAGCTCATCGTTGTTTTGGCCGGCACGGCGTTTACGGCACAGACAGCAAATCGCAACAATGGCCCACACAACAACAAGGCTAAAAAAGAGGGGAAAACGGGAGAATGGTTGTGTTTGATGATGGCATTGGCAAAAGAAAGAAGGCAAAACTCACACGAGCAAAACTGAGACGCCAGATGATGCATAGCTTGAGACTGAGACCAGCAATTTCATTTGTCGAAGTCTTCTCCTCGGTTGGTTTCTTGGGCTTATGCGTGGCGCACTGAAAAAATGGGAAAATCAGAAAACGGAATTGAGGCGGTTCTATTGCTTTTCTGGACCATAAAATTATACGGAAAAAATTGAAAGAAATTCAAAACCCGTTTTGTTGAAATTTGTTTGTTTGAACTTTTTTAAACTTGTTAAAATCCCGGTGTTGAACTCATAGCTCTACCGGAAAATATCAAGAAAGTTGAATTTTTAAGTCATTATGATTTTTTTGGTTCTATTAATTTTTAAAGTCCTGTGAAAAAAAAGCAACTGAACATCCGCCATGGGGCTGTTCTTTTTGTTTACCCATGACAACAGTTGAAAATGATCAGAGTAATGAACAGCAGACGGAGGAGGGCATTTTGAAGGACAGCGGAGGGCATAGTAGCAGAAATGTAAATGAATGTTAATGCACAAAAATTGGGTGTGCCTTAGGCGCTTTTTATAAAGGAGACAAAAATGAAAAAGGGGCGGGGCATGTTAGCAAATGTAGGCAATTTTTTAATGTTGGGAGGAGGAACGAAAGTCTATAAAAGGACAATTTTTCATGAATTCCATCACTTGCAACAAATTTACTATTTTCAATTATTTTTATTCCTCGCCATTTTCTGCCCAAATTTTCGTCATCGCCGCCGCTAACAGCAACGTAATTTTCAATTCTAGATGGCTCAAACAAAATCTTATTTTTTCTATTCTGCTGGCCTTATGGAAGTAGTGGAGGATTATCCGGAAATGGTCAAAGCCGTTAAGAAGGTGTCGTCGGTGATTGAATTGCAATTCATTCAATCATTTTTTTAATTTTCAGATGATCCTAGTCGATGCCAATTTGAACGGTCCTGAGCGCAAACTTCTCGCACGGGCTTACAAAAAGTTGATCGATGCTCGTCGAAAGCAATTGCGTTATTTTTGTGACATCGAAAAGAATCCGCCAGATGACGACACGGATGAGCAAAAGCAGGTGGAACGTGGGAATGTCAGCGGCCAATACTTTTATGATGTTTCCCCTTTTTACAGGCCAGGACGGATGCTCTTTCAGAAAAGCAGGTGGAAGTGCGGGCAATTTACCGCGATATTTTGGTTAGTTTTGGATTTTTGTTGGTTTCTATCACTTTGTTTCATTTACAATTTTAGGATGTCATTAACGAATTTCTCCTGCCAAATGCCAACGACCAAGAGGCAAGGGTGTTTTATTTGAACATGAAGGCCGGTTTCTACCGTGATAAGGTCGATTTGTTCGGGGAGGATTATCGTGCCGGTAAGGGTTTTGATTCGTTTGTTTTCCGCAAAAATTTCATTCAAATTTTCAGAAAGTTTGAAAGCTTCAAAAATGTCCTATGAAGAAGGCTTTGTTATTGCCACCACGCAGTTGAACCAGTCCAACCCTGCTCGCCTGTTTTTGGTGCTCAACTTCGCTGTGTTCAAATTTGAAGTCGAGAGCTTGGAGGACGAGGCGCGTCAGATGTTGGAGAAAGTCAACTTTTTGATTTCCTTTTTTTGTTGGAATTAATTGTAATTTAGGCTCTTGAGAATGCCAATAGTGAACTTGGCGGAAATAAAGTGAAAGGGGACACGGGAGCTGCTCTTGGCCTGATCCAGAAGCAATTGACCAAGTGGGAGCCGAAGAATTTCGTTGGGGACGCCGCCGACTGAAAACCAATGATATTTTGTTGCTATATTGTCATCAATCATTATTAAATATAGGAATAGGAGCTCAAAATTGATGTTAACTTGTTAAATAAATGAAAAATCACCATTATAGCACTGATAATTTGACAAATGCCTTGGGGAGGATTATGACCCAACGGTCTACCTCAGTTCGGCCCCTTGCTGCTGAATCGCCGCGGCCTCACCAATAATGTTGCATCGTTTCATTATCCAACTGTTGTTCCATTCATTTTCATTTGCTTTGGCCAATGTCAGCTTTTCCTTTGTGCATTCGTTCATCAATTCAAATGGCACAATTTGCATTGACGACACTTGCACATCAGGGTTGTTCCGGGTCGAGAAAAATATTGGGTTTCGGGTCGGGTCGGCCGAAAAATCATCGGGTCGGGTTTCGGGTCGAGAAAAAGGCCGGGTATCGGGTTTCGGGTCAATTGACAAATTTTTAATTTGTTTAAAAATCAAATGGCACTGCAATATTTGCAGCGAATTGCGCCATTTATAGGACGATGGAAATAAAACCAAATGGAATCAGGTTTTTCAGCCATCTGCTTTGCTTAAATTCAAGAAATTCATACAAAATATCTTTAGAAAAAGGATAATAATGAATAGGGATGTCAAAAATATGTGCAAAAATTGGTCAAAATATGTACATAAATATGTAAAAAATCCCCAAATATGTAAGAAATATGTATAAAAACCCAAAATATGTACGAAAATATGTAAATAAAATTTTTTTTAAATGGTTTTTTTTGGGAAAAAACCTTCGTAAAGTGTTAAATAGGCGTAAAATTGCATAAAAATGACCTAAATATGTTTAGAATCACCTTTTAACATTTAAAAAATTATTTTTGGAGGGGTACATTTAAAAAGTTTTTTTAAAAATTTTTTCACTAGAAATTTCTAAAAATTTTCAAAAATTCTCAAAATATGTATAAAAAATAAAAAATTTGCCAAAATTTTGGATTTTTTTTGAGGATTTCCAAAAATTTTCCGTAAAAAACCCGCAAATTATGTAAAAAAAAATCAAAATATGTAAGAAAAAGTCCAAAATATGTACCAAATATGTATAAAACCCCGAAATATGTAAAAATATGTAAATAAAAGTCCCAACTTTTGTTTGCAAACATAAAAAAGAAAGTGTTTTTCCTACTATTTAGAGCATGGAGAAGCCAGGAAAAAAATATGTACATATTTACATAAAATTGACATCCCTAATAATGAACAAAAACAAATACACTCAAAAGTCTGGTCCTCAAGTGTCTGGTCCTCAAGTGTCTGGTCCTCAAATGTCGGGAATATCCGCAAAAGTCGGGTCCTCAAATGTCGGGTCCTCAAGTGTCGGGTCCGTCTGGTCCTCAAATGTCGGGTCCTCAAATGTCAAATGCTCAAATGTCGCACCACGTACCCTTCCCCCTTCAGCAGGGCGCCGCATTTTTTTCTTATATATTAATGTATAGGGCCCGGATTTTTATGTGCTAAAAATCCTGAAATATGTAATAAAATATGTGCTAAAAAATGCTGAAATATGTGCTAAAAACCCCCAAAAATGCCAAAATATGTGCTAAAATATGTGTTAAAAATTGAAAAAATAAGTGTGTTTTTGCATAAAAATTCCCAAAAATCTCATTCTTTATCATTTTTAGCCCATACAACGCAAATCAAATACATTTCGCTCTGATTGGGGTAAAATTGTCTTTTTTTGATAAATCATTTCTATAAATTGAAAGTTCCAGCAGAGAACTTCGAAATCCAATGACGAATTAATGAATTCGAGATTTCATTAGTTTCTACAATCGAAGAAAAAATTTTTTAATTTGAAAATTATGTTAATAATTAGGAAAAAAGTCGATTTTTAGGGGGTGTATTTTTCAATTTTCTTGTATTTTTATTGCAAATTTGCTCAAAAATGCCAAAATATGTGCAAAATATGTGCCAAACCCCAAAATATGTGCTAACATATTTTATGTGACAAAACGCCAAAATATGTGTTTTTATGTTTTTATAAGTCGCTCTAAATCAAAAATTGTTCGGAGATAATGCTATTTTTGGGCTTCTCTCGCCATAACTAAGCCGCAAAAAAAATATGTAAAAACATAAAAATCCGGGCCCTATTAATGTACATATTTTGACTGCTTTTTGTACATACCATCTTTATATATTCCCAAATGCTTATTGTTCATTTCATGTATTTTTTTTGTCAAGTAAATTTTATAAAGTTGGATATTATTGAAAATTTTTTTTCCGAAAAAATAATGACATTTCAAATTGGGCAGCGAAATGACTCCGTCCCTTCCCATGCCCTTTTCTTCTGTTGGGTCATTTCTTTGCTTTTGGCAAAGAGAATTTTATAAAAATGCAAGCCAGCAGAAGACAGGACAAAATGCCACTTTTATTAAGTTAATGAAAATCATATTGGACCAAGGGCGTCGTAGCCAGACAGACCCTTGGCTTCGGGGGGGGGCTGAAGTCAAAAATTCGATTTTAGGGGTGTATTTTTGCTTTTTTGAAATCCCGAATTAGGGGGTGTATTTTACGAAATTTTTCACCGTTTTTCGCCAAAAAATTATTGGTTTTTTGCCATTTTGGCATCCATTTTTGAAAAATATGGAAAATGAGGGTCCGGTGGGTCACGATAGGCGCAGCCGGGAAAATTTTTGAGCATTTTAATGCAATTTTGTTAGGAAAATTGCTTAAAATTTCAAGAAAAATTTACTGAAATTTTTTTACTTTTTTGGGTTTCGGCGGGGCTTTAACCCCCTCAACCCCCCCTGCCTACGCCTTTGTATTGGACAAAGTGTCCTTATTGCTTTTGATACAGTATAATTTGAAATTAAATTTTACTTATTTGGGCCTTGTTAGATTAATTATCTTTTCTTTTTGCATTTCATTTTGGAATGAATTCCCAAATTGGCATCAGCAAATTTCATTTCCGCCACATTCTCCTGTTCGAGTTCAACAAAGGCTCCACCGCTGCGGAAGCTGTACATGCAATTTGCCAAGTGTACGGCGAGGGGACAGTCAATGAGCGAATGGCACGGCGAATGTTCGCCCGGTTTGCCGATGGCATTTTCCACCTGAACGACGTGCCCCACATTTGCGGCGACGTTTGGTTGGACTGCTTCCGTTTGTTGGCAGTTGCCAAAGTCGGCTTGGCATTGGCATTGGTCTCCAACCGTTTCTGTGTGCTGGTGGACACACACTTTAGGAGCAGAAAATGGACACTCGGATATTTGCAAATTTCAAGAGCAGAGAAGGGTGATGGAACGGCTGAATTAATCAAATGGATCAATGGAACATCAACACGGATACCACTCCCGCGGGAACCAATGCCGGACGGAATCATCGCATTCCGAGACTTGACAATTAAGTGAGTGAATACACACATAATTTTGAAATTTTATCACAGAATGTGTTGTGTCTGAGCTGTAGACCATTTGGCTAAATGGTCCAAAGCTCAGACACAACAGAAGAATGTCATTATTTTATCATGAAAAATAAGATTCGTGGCAAAATTTTGTCATTTTTTTGCACAAAGATCTGTTAATAAATCGCATTAAAAATTGAAAATTTTTCCCGGCGGCGCCAATTGCACGCCGGACAATCTCCCCCTTTGTTCTTCAAAAGTTTTTGAAATATTCGCTGCAAAAAAAATCTTTAATAACCTGATTTTTTGATCCCGAATGCATTAAAATGTACGATTTTCTCCCCCCCCCCCCAAATTGTAAAAATTGATCAACGAGGGGAGACGAAAAATACGAATATTAATTGATTAAATTGTTACACAAGCAATTTTAAGCTATGTATTTTGCAAAATATTCTGATTATGACCCCAAAATCTGATTTTTTGCGCTTTATGTTCCGATTACCCTGGCTTAACGGGCATTTAAATGCAAGGGAATTTGCCAATAATTGATAAAAATACAAAAATATTTTATATAAATCTCCAAATATTTTAGTCACCCGTTGATCATTCCATTCGTTTTCCATTCACAGTTACATCAATTCGGATGTTGTTGCTTTTCTCCACCGCTTTCGGCACCTTTTCGATTCCCCTGATTTGTCATTTGGCTTTTGCTGGCGTTTGGTTCGACCACAAAATTGGCACATTTTTGCCACTGTCATTTTGCCTCTTCTGAATGTTTCCGCCATCTCTCAAATGTATTTCGAAGATGATGAAGTGTTTCACAATTTTCGCGCACACATTTTCCCGACATTTCTGCGCGATTGCCAAAATCTCCGCTCGATCGTTGGCGGCACTGATGTTTATCCCCAATTTCCGCCCGACGACAGCGACGGCGCATCCGATGGCCAAGCGTTGTGCCATTGGCTGCACACTCCGCGCGGGGATGGCCGACCGAAAGTGCTCTTCAATCACTTTGATGATCAAATACCTCCATGGGCTGAACCGCTAAAACAGGTCGGAACAAATTTCTGAATTGATCCAAAGAAAGGTTTTATTCCTTCCATATGCTGTGGATAAATTAAGGATTTTGTAGTACCGTATATTCTCTAATTATCCCTCCGGGGGGATTATTGTTCAAACTACTCAGAAAGGGGGGGGGATAATTGGAGACAGTGGGATTAATAGAGACAGGAGGATAATTAGAGAATATATGGTAAATATTGGTGAAAAATTACGGTTTTCTGACCAAGTTAACCATGTTGTTTCCTTTTCTTAAATTTGTTTGTTTTTGTTTTGCCTGCTTATATTTCCAAATCCCTCATCAAAGGCTTTTCTGAGTGCCATTTCCTCCGCCAGTTTTATCATTGTGCAAAGTTTTCGTGCCGAATTCAGTGTCACTCCATTCGAATTGGAGAATTGGCACACACGTGAACGGTTGAAACTTTGGAAAGGATGCCAAACTGAGTATTACAGTGAATGGTTATTTGAGCGCAGTCCGATGGAGAGAAATTCGGCACAATGGCCGAATGGGCACAAAAAGCAATGGGTGGACGCACCTATTGGAGAATGCTCGACTTCAGTGTCTTTGCCGAAAGGATTTGGTAAGATTAATTGTAAAAATATAAATTATGCCATTTTTCAGCCTGCCAATCGAAGCAGCACAAACTGAGACAATTAATGATTAATTAATTAACGGAATGAAATGGAAAGAAAATAATCGGACACTTAAAATGCAATTTCGGCACTGATTATTCCTTCGATAATGCCGACTTTTAAAACGATTATTTTAAGTTTATTATTTTAAAAAAAGTTGATAAAAAATTAAGGGTAGATTTATAATGGAAGGCGCAGATGATTGGTAGGGATCAGGGATGTGCCGAGCCAGACAAAATCCGATTCCGATTAAATCGCCGATTCCGATTATGGCCAAAAATCCGATACGCTTTTAAAACCGATTACGATTATGGCCCAAAATCCGATTAATTGCGATTCCGATTACGATTCCGATTTTTTTTTTAATAATTTTTTCCCAAAAATTTTATTCATAATCAAAATCATAAATTTTAAGATTGTGATGCAAAAATAAAAGTTTGTCCACATTCTCAGGCAATAAACGTTTTCTCAGATCTGTCACAATCAACCCAGCGGTGGAGAAAAGCCGTTCGCTTTCAGTCGATGTAGCTGGGGCTGAGAAATATTTTTTTGATAGCTTAGATTCGGAAACGAAATGTCTTTTCATGGTTCTTTTCTGCTTTAATGTCCCAACAAATTTTTTCTTCAAAATTTCGACTTTTGGTTCGAATTCGGGTCCGGGATTCAAAAATAGGTGAATTGGCTGCCATGTTCTTAAACTGACACCATTAACAACCCTTCAAAGACTTTGACATTTTTGCTAAATAACAAAAAACTTGATTATATCGGGGAGAATTAATCCGGCACTGCTTTGTGAGAAAAATTTAATTTCAGTCATTATGTTAAAATAAGATTAAAACATTCGTTTCAGAAAACATTTTTTCAAAATTCATTGGGGCTCCCGGACATTTCGACAATAAAATTAAATATATTTTTTTAAATAAAATTCAAATTTCTGCAAAATTATATGGACGGTGCGGATTTGGGATCAATATAAAAAAGTTTTTTTTCGTTTTTTTCAAAATAGCATTATGAGAATGGCTTTAGTTTGTCAATTTTCGGCGCAAATTGCTTATTTTTTATTTAATTAAAAATTGAAACATTGTTTTACACCTAAATAGTTGATAATGAATTAGAAGCTTTTACCCTGAAAAAATTATTCTTGATTAAAAAAACTCAATTTTTTTTTGTTCGAATTCGGGTCCGGAGTTCGGAATTGGGCAAACCCGAGTTAAGATCCGTTATCAACACCCTCAAAAACGCCTAAAAACTGGTTTTGAGCACAAAATTTAAAAAAATTAAAAATTAGGGACAACCATTCTTCAGGATTGCCGCCTGGGTAAAAAGAGGACACTACATTAAGTTAAATAAATGGTTTCATTTTGGATTTATATTATAGGTCCGTCTCATTTTATCTTCTTTCTTCATTATTAATAATCATACACAATAGGCGATAGATAATGCATTCATTAAATTTAAAAAATATAACTACCTTTTTCTCTTTAAATTTCATCAATATTTTTTTAAATTTATTTATTATTTTTTATATTTAGGGCTTCGATTTTTAGGTTTTTACATATTTTTTTCCTGAGCTCCCCGTGGCCTGAAACGCACGAAAAACATGTTTTTTTGGGCTGTTGTTAAATAAAAAACAAGAAAATAAAAAAACAAAAACTAGTACAAAAACAAAGAAAATATAAAAAAATAAATGTATTGTGGTTTGTCCAACTGAATGTATTATAGCAAATATTTTTGAGTATTTAAATTATTTTATATAAATATGGAGGCGCAAATGTGGAGGCGCAAATGTGGAGGCGCAAATGTGGAGGCGCAAATGTGGAGCGCAAATGTGGAGGCGCAAATGTGGAGGCGCAAATGAGCACTCACCCGAAAAAATCAGCGAAATGGATAAAGAAGAGAAGCAGAAGAGAATGGTGAATTAAGCGAAAGAGAAAAAAATTAAATAAAATTCATTTTTTGACAAGTGCTTTTTGATGAAAATTTTCGATTTTACACCCCTAAATTCGGAACTTTTTGGCACCTATTTTCCCATTTTTAGCACCTATTTTGGGGGTTTTTTAGAACCTAAAACCTACTTATTTTGGCAGTTTTTAGCACCTAAAAATCGAAGCCCTATTTATATTCATTTTATTATATTTAATTTGATATTTTAAATTTTGGCGATATGATATAGTCGTAAATGGTCATTGTCGAAACGGTCATTGGCGAAACGGTCATTGTCGAAATGTCCAGCCACCTTCATTGGTATTCTCGCTAAAAAAAATTCCTTCAAAGGTCAATTCTTAGGGGTGTAATAATCGGATTTCAAGGCAAAATCCGATTACGATTTTCCGATTATGGCCCAAAATCCGATTAATTGCGATTCCGATTACGATTCCGATTCGGCACATCCCTGGTAGGGATGTCAAAAGTATGTACAAAAATTGTTCAAAATATGTACATAAATATGCAAAAAAAATCACAAAATATGTAAGAAATATGTATAAAAATCCAAAAATGTACGAAAATATGTAAAGAAAAGTTTAAAAAATTATTTTTTGTATTTTTTTATGGGTACATTTAAAAAAAGTTTTTTTTTTACTTTTTCAAAAGAAATTTCTAAAAATTTTCAAAATTCTCAATATGTATAAAAAATGAAAAATTTGCCGAAAATTTTGACTTTTTTTTGGAGGATTTCCAAAAATTTCCGTAAAAAATCCTCAAAATATGTAAAAAAAAATGAAAATAACTAAGTTCAATTTTAGCTAAAAAATTAGTAAGTGAGATTCATTTGTAAACAAGATCCCTCCAACAAGAAGTGTTAAAAGGCCTTACGGACATTTGCGGACAATTTCGGGAAAAAATAAAAAAATTAATTATTGACACATTTTCCTTAAATAAAATTTATTTATTTTTTGAATGATACACCTGTTTTTATTTGTTCTTAACTGTACTAAAATTTTGAATGTAATCATGATTTTCCTTGAACTTAGAAAGATTTTAATAAAAAGATTTTTTTAATAGCCTCAAACAACAACAAAAAAATTGACTCTAATTTTTAAAATTAAAAAAAATTAACGGTAGTTTTAATATTTGCCAAAAATTGCGCAAAATTTTCCAACTGTTCCAGCCTCTAATATTTATTCCCCAACAAAATCTTATGGAGAGTTAAATTATTTTTGAAAAAAAATACAGGGCATATCAGAAAATTATTAATGCTGAGCTGAGACTCTCGGACTATAAATTTGAGAATTAATAAATAATAATATAAATTAATTCATTTTCATTTGAAAAAATGTTTAGATGGTCAACAGACTGAATTTTGTGCCAAAATGGACACCGAAAAAGACATGGTCAAAGCCATTGAAACAAAACTCAACGAATTGGTGGAACAGCAAAAGAAAGAAGAAATCTTTATTGGCGTTTTGAAAGACCGATTTGGAAATGGTAAAAATGAAAATTAAAAATAATATTAAATAAATAAATTAATTTTTTTGAAGAAAAGGAAATGCCAACAAACGAAGGTAAGAAAAAAAACAAAAAACTTTTAAATTTTTAATTATTTGACATTTAGAAAATATTTGGTATTCATTCAGCCCATCTTTTGATAGGTATTAAAATTCTTAAAAACGATTAAATATTAATTGTCATCAATTTTAAATATTAAATTGCCTTATATTTTAAGCAGGCGAGGAAAAGCTCTCACAATTACCAAATGATCAGAAGGAACTTTTGGAAAAAATCAGTGAAATGGAAAAACAGTCAAAAGGTGAGGAGAAATTAAATTAATTCGTCAATTTTAAATGTTTACCTTTTTAAATTTAAAAATTAATTCGATTTAAGTTACTGGCGATCAATTGTCAAAAAGTCAAAATGATCAGAAGAAACTTTTGGAAAGAATCAGTAAAATGGAGAAGCAGCAAAAAGAACAGTCAAAAGGCGAGAAAAAATATTTTATTTAATTAAAAATTTTCATTTAAAAATTGTTTAGATGGCCAACAGACGGAATTTTATGCCAAAATGAACACCGTCAAAGACATGGTAATCCAATATTATTTAGTTGAAGTACCGGTAAATTAAGTGGGTGGGCAGGTTCGGATCCGGACGGTGTATTTTATTTTTTAATTTATTTTGGATTGTTTTCAATACGTTTAATTAATTTAAAAAATTTGTTGTATTAACAATAAAAAAAATAATTTTTATTCTAAATAAATTATTTTTTGGTCTGTAAGCTTCGAGAAGCGTTTGAACATATTTGCCTTGTCCGTTTCTGACTGTTTAAAAAGTAGAAATTGCGACAAAAAATTATAAAAAATTAATTAACTATTTTTGGCCATCTATCGTACCATTCATTACCATACCAATTTGTTAATTGTCTTTTTTTGATTCATTTGAGTCTTTGCCATTTTCAGAGGTCAAAATGGCCGAGGTTTCAGCAACTGATCGACCTGGTCTTCTGCATTCTGTTGGCTCTTATCAAACCGATCTTATGCGTTTTACTTTATCCTCTACTGCTGGTCATTCTGCAATACGTCGGCTTAGACAAGTTATAAATTTTTATGTGTGACATTTTTATTTTTAACTACTCAGCACGGACGGCGACGGCGAAGAGAACATTGCGCATTGGATCCTCAACATTATGCTGAACTTATATATGACGAACATTCTCGGTGACACTCTTGGCTATGTACCGGGCATTATCCATGCCATTTGGTACATTTGGTACGGCTTCTCCTCGTGATGTTAATTGATTCACTAATTAATGACCAAATTTCAAAAACGAAATGGTTACCACCGCATTACTCATCAAATCACATAGCATTTAGCTGAATTTTTACCGTATTTACTCGATTCGAGCCCAGGGGCTCTATTGTTCAAGGGTGAGGTTCTATTCGGGGGGGGGGACTATAATCGAGTAAATACGGTATTTGTAATTTGGTCGGGTGCCGCGATGTGCCGCGCATCTGCTGCTCGCTTTATTTTTAAATTTTAATCATTTAGTAAATAATTTCTTTTCCACTTTTGAAAATTGTTTTTTATTTTGCTTTTTGTCGTTTGGCGCCTCCGCCTTTGCAAGAATTTTCGTTTTTAATACTATTAAATATTTTTATTCGATTATTTAATCATTAAATATTTTTTGGAAAATTGACCAAAATAACATTTATTATTATTTACTGGTAAATCGAATTATTTTTTGTCTGGTGATTGGAATGCATAATTATTTATGTGAATCACTTTATTATTCTCTGAAAAATCAAACCCAACATATTCATATTCATCCATTCATTTAGCACAATTCTCAAATATTTTTTGATTAATGATGGAAATTTAAAAAAAGACAATTAAATTAAAAAATCCTTTCCTAATTGAGTGTGTTTTTTTAATATATTAATTTAATGCTTTTCTTACTCTTACTGTTGTACATCTTTCCACTCCATTTCTTGGTATTTTTTCCAATTAATTACTAATTACGCATTAATTAATTTTATGTGCCTTTTGTTTTTGCCCGTTGCCATGCCACTCTCGCCTATTACGAACATTTTGACCCGAGACGGACAGATTTTTGCATGCCTGAGCCTGGGAATGATGATTATTGTGTCGAGTCGAGCTGCTTATTTGGTAAAATGCGATAAGTTACCATATCAGTCAGATGATCAGCCTCTCATCTCGAATTTAATTCTTTGTTTATATTTTATTACTTTTTTCATCATTAATTAATCAAATAAATAAATTTAAAAAATAATTAATTAATTAATTAATTTGAACAGAAATTGCGGGAAAAAGTTGGACAAAAGTGTCAAAGGGTTGCACTTACGACAGCATAAATCAGTGCGTTGAGCTTGAACAGAAATGCTTGTCAAACGGTGGCAAACCCTTGGGCGACTGTTCAATTTGCAATTCCACCTGGTACTGTAACGAAAAAATTTCGAAAGGTGCTAATTGAATTAATTAATAAATGATGCATTTTATTTTGTTAAGAGATTGTTGTGTGTTTGAATGGAACAGTGAATGAAGGCGAGGAAAAGGACGAAGCATTTGCCGAAATTTGGTGAAGAAATTTTGCGGGAAGGTGTGGGTGACGACTAATTACATAATGAGCACCTAAATTACACTAATTAGGGACATAAAAGAGGGGCCGTTAATGATTTAGTCCAATTAGACATAGACAAATTAAGGTGTGAAGATGCGAGTTGTTTCTCAGTGCGTTGCGTTGGGACGGACAATTCGACGCTTTTCCACACCAAAGGCTGTCTTAACATGGACAAATTGTGGGCCGTTAAACTGCCATTTCAAGAATTTGAGCTAGATAAATGCCAAGTGATGAATGGGACGACGGAGCGCAATTCTTGCGATGGGAACAGATGCAACGGGCGTAATGAAAAGCAAAGCGTAAGCCATGCTTTTAAGGGGCAATGACAAATGAGTAGGGATGTCAAAAATATGTACAAAAAGTGGTCAATACATGTACATAAATATGTAAAAAAAAATCCCGAAATATGTAAGAAAAACCCAAAATATGTACAAAATATGTAAATAAAATTTTTAAAATTGTTATTTTTTGGAAAAAAAATTCGTCGTAGAGGGTAAGATAAGCACAAAATATAACCTAATTAGGTTTGGTGAGACGGAGGGCGGAGGAAAAAGTCTGACGAGTTTTGTCATTTTTTGACTGAACCGGTTTTGAGGACCTATAACTTTGGTAAATTTCTTTTTCATCCAAAAATTCTTTCGGATTCGTGGGCTACATGCCGAGAGGAATCGATTGGTATATATTTTGTCGCAATTCCATGCGTTTTTTTCTGTTGGACGGTTCAGTCCCAAAGCAAAATGAAAAATGTAGAAAGAAGTCCAAAATATGTATAAAACTTAGAAATATGTAAAATATGTATAAAACCCCGAATATGTAAAAATATGTAAATAAAAGTCCCAACTTTTGTTCGCAAACACAGAAAAGAAAGTGTTTTTCCTGCTATTTAGAGCATGGAGAAGCCAGGGACAAAAATATGTATTTATATAAAATTGACATCCCTACAAATGAGATTTGTGGTTTATTTTTGGCATTATATAATCCATTTTTAAAGTTGCATGGACCGGCACGGAATTCACTGTTTTTGGGGTGCCATTTTTGAAAAAATAGAAATATTCCCTATCCCAACATTTGAGCCCAGTCGGGCAAAGCCCAACTGATAAAAGAGTATAAAAATATTATGTAATAATTTTATTAGGGAAATTAAATTTGAATAAAATGCACAAAATTTAATTATATAATTTAGCTTCTTTACGGCGGCATAATTAAATTTCCCTTATTAGTCATCTGAGGCGACAACTACTCGAAGTGCTGAAACGGAGTCCCGTGTCATTACAAATGCCGAAACTAATGTCGTTTCGTACAATGGCACAAAAAAAGACACCGTATTTAGTGGCAATGATACAAAATTTTTTAAAAATGGCAAAAAAAATGCAAAAT
This sequence comes from Heterodera glycines, assembly GCA_004148225.2. Taxonomy (NCBI): domain Eukaryota; kingdom Metazoa; phylum Nematoda; class Chromadorea; order Rhabditida; family Heteroderidae; genus Heterodera; species Heterodera glycines. Next base: position 11,982,623 of record CP049710.1, read on the forward strand.
TTTTTTAAATAAATGTGAATACAAAATATTTGAATTGTATAAAAAAAAATTTCGCTAAATTAAAGATTTAAGACAAAACAATCCGTTTTTTAATAAATAATATTTTCTTTTAGTCCACTGACCCTAATTCTGTGCCGGACAATGCTGAAACAGTGATAATGTCCGACTTCGGCTTCGCCATTTCAGCCATTTTCGGTACAAAATTTATTAATCTTTTTCATTGATTACATCCATTTGATTATAATTATTCATTTAAGTGATTATGACTGTGAATTTGCTCACTAATGCTGCGTAATGAAGTCGAAACTGAATTTAGATGAAAAAGAAAGAAAAGAATTTTTGTTTTGATCAACAAAAACAATACTTATGGTTAGAGTTGAGCGGGACCGGGAATTTGGGCAAAACCGGGACCTCGGAGGACCGGGAATTTGGGCAAAACCGGGACCTCGGAGGACCGGGAATTTGGGCAAAACCGGGACCTCGGAGGACCGGGAATTTGGGCAAAACCGGGACCTCGGAGGACCGGGAATTTGGGCAAAACCGGGACCTCGGAGGACCGGGAATTTGGGCAAAACCGGGACCTCGGAGGACCGGGAATTTGGGCAAAACCGGGACCTCGGAGGACCGGGAATTTGGGCAAAACCGGGACCTCGGAGGACCGGGAATTTGGGCAAAACCGGGACCTCGGAGGACCGGGAATTTGGGCAAAACCGGGACCTCGGAGGACCGGGAATTTGGGCAAAACCGGGACCTCGGAGGACCGGGAATTCCCGTCCCGGTCCCGCTCAACTCTACTTATGGTGATAAAAACTGTTTATAAAAATACAATAATAATAATTTTGTAAAATATAATGATTTTTATTTTTTTAATTAAAATGTCTAATTCCTTGCAATTCAAATTCAAATTCATAAACTTAATGAAAATAAAGCGAAAAATGTAAAAAAGTAAGCAATTTTTGTAAAATTTATGCTGTAGATTTGTCAATATGACATAGATGCTGAAAGTTGTAATAAATTTAAAATTCCAATTAGAATTAAAAGCTCAAAGAATTTAATTTTTAGGAATTCTAAATTTAGTTATCCCATAAAATAGAGTAGAGCGGGACCGGGACCAAAACACGGACAACTGAGTACAACTGAGTACCGAGGTCCCGGTTTTGACCGGGACCGGGACCAGTCCCGGGTTTTTTCCCGGTTTTCCCAGCCAAAAATTCCCGGTTTTTCAACCCGAAAAGGTCCCGGTCCCGGGTTTGCCCAAAATTCCCGGTCCCGCTCTACTCTACCATAAAATATACAAAAAATAGAATGATTTTGTATTAAGGGTTGGTTGGCATGTTAACAAACAAAACCGCAATCAAATGTCCTTAAAAATAAGGACAAAAACTAACTTTCACCCGCCAAATCAAACAATATTGGTATCACTTTGGTAGCCCTAAGTGGGGGCACCCCAAAACGTCGCCGGAAGACTTTTTGGACCATAACTTTGTTCATTGTAAATCAAATTAAGCATTCTTGGTGTTGTTCGATAGCTTTATGTGTTTACTATTAATAGGTTAAATTTAAAAAATTTTCGTTAAGTTTCAAAAAAGTTATGGCCAGAAGGAACTCAAAAACCTAGTATTTCGAACTTTTTTTGCTCTGATTTTTTTTGTACATTAATAAAAAATTTTGAAAAATTTGTAGATTAATAGAGTTTTTCATAAGCTTTGGAACAATACCAAGAATGTTTAATATGGTTGAGTAGGAAAAAAGTTATGGTCCAAAAATTCGCCCGGCGACGTTTCGGCTGGCGACGTTTTTTCCTGGTCCGGCCCTAAGTGTCCTCTATTAGAATGCAAAATTTCGAAAATTTCGTTAAGCTAAAACTTGTGCTCTTACGAAAAAACCCGACTACAGATGTTTCAATTAAATTTTGTCTAGTTTCTTTTCATACAAAATTTACATTTAGGCAAAATGAGAGTGCCACGGGACCGGGAATTTTTGCAAAAACCGGGACCGGGACTTGCCGGGACCTGAGAAGCCGGGACCGGGACCTCGATTTTTTCGGGACCGGGACCCAACAATATTTTGTTGGTGACTCACCTCCTCGTCTAACTTTTCTAATTTTATTTTTTTTCAGCTGAAAATAATACAAAATTAGATTTTTATTTTGTTTTTTATTTAATAAAATCCAAAAGTTAAAGCTAAATTAAATTAATGAAAATTTCAAACAAATTTCTTTAATTATTTCAAACAATTAATCACTTTTTGGATTAAATGATTGAATCTCCGCTTCGATTTTTGCCAGCAGTGCATTCGTTTCCTGCTGCTTCAACTTTTCTTGGAGTCCCTTCTAAAATTAAATTAATAATTAAAACATTTAATTATTTATAATAATTAGAAATTTCCATTTAATTCTCATAAAATTACTCTTTCTGTAATAACACTCACATTTTTAAGCTCCATTTTTGATAAATTTCAAATTTTTGTGTTTTTTGTAATTTTCCACCTTCAAAAAATAAATAAATTTTGGAGATAAATTTTTGAGAAATTTTTCATTTCTTAGGGGCGCATTTTTGAAAATTTTCTGGTCGATTCTTAGGGATGTATTTTTTGAAAAAATTTTTGGGTCGGTTCTTAGGGGTGTATTTTTCTTTTTTATTGCATTTTTGTTAACAAATTTTGGGCAAAACGCCAAAATAGGTGAAAATAAGTTTTTTTAAAATTTTTTAGGTTTTTTAGGTGCTAAAAATAAAAACCTAGAAAATAGGTGCTAATAACTCGAAAAGTAGCTTAACAACAGCCCAAAAAAACATGTTTTTCGTGCGTTTCAGGCCACGGGGAGCTCAGGGAAAAAAATATGTAAAAACCTAAAAATCGAAGCCCTAATTATTATAAATTAATATTTGCTTTTCTCATCACCTGCTGACTTCTTTTGTTTTTCAAAAAACTTTTGGGAAAGAAGGGGTCCGGCGGTGCCGATAGGCGCCGCCGGGGGAAATTTTAAAAATTTGGGTGCAATTTGTTAACAGATTTTCAACAAAAAAAGGTTGGGTTTTGGGATTATTAAGCTCAATTGGTAGGATTTTCATTTAAGAAAATGATAAAATATGTATCAATTTTAAAAAAACTATGAGGAATCATATTTTCTCTATAGGAAACCCACGAGTATACAAAAAAAAATTCAAAATAATTAAATTTCTATAGAGGGATTGAACCAGGGGAAAGAAGAAGGGAAAGTCAAGGCGACTAGCCATTAGGCCATTTGCACACTTGGCAGTGTTACTTTTAAATTCCCGGTTGCCCTACCGGGACAGGGACCTGAGCTTTTCAAAACCCGGGACCGGGAACCGGGACCTCGGATGACCGGGAATTCCCGGCCCGGTCCCGGTCCCGTGGCACTCTAGGCAAAATTATTATTTTTTTAATGGCACCGCTCGTCAAAAAAAAAGAACAAATTTTCCTCCGACAACCGCCGACTCATTTCTTCTACCGCAATTGGTGATGAACATGAACAACAGCAACCGATGGGTTCACTTATGACATCACTTGGAAGACGGCGAAGTGTTCGCGTGGCAAAGAAAATGAATAAACGAATTTTTTTGAAGAAAATGTGCGAATTTGTTGGGTTCAAAATTAATGGATTTCATTTTAAGACCTCTCGGAATTTATATTTTTTCGGTTTTTTCCCCATATTTTCAGTTGGATTTGCAATGACGTTTGGATGGACATTTTCCCCGGTTTTGACCATGCTCAACTTGGCCTCAAATTGGCACTTCTTTCGCCACGTTTCAATGCGTTGGTGGACAAACATTTCGATGGCAAAAGCGAATTGACAATTTGGAGACAAATCGAAATTCGTCCCAATCACAGTGTCACAGCACCGGCACCAAAATTATTTGTGTTGACTAGAGGGATTCCAAGTTTTTTTTTCAAAATAAGTACAAACGAGGCTAAAACTAAGTTTTTGACCCGAAAAAATAAGATTTTTCTCAAACTAAAAGTAGCGAAAAGGAAGCGCAATAAAACCATGAAAAATCGACTTAAACTTAAATTATATTTTATTAGCGTAAAATTTAATAATTTTTTTCTTGCGCTGACCATTTTTTTCTTAATTTACTAACAGATTTTGACCTAAAATTGTCCAAATTTTGTGATGTTTAGCAAAAAATTGTAAAATTTTCATTGTTCTTTAAAAGGAATTTTGGACAATTACATTATTTGTTATCCGGCCCCTCCAAAAAAAGGAAATCTTAGAAAAAAGGACACTTGGAAGCCCGGTTTAGATATTATGACACTTCTGCCATGTCAATTGTCCGACCATCCGTTGCCCAGCAAAATTCGCTTTGAATGCCTTCAAATTGAGTAATTTAAAAACCCAAACTTTTCTAGGGATGTTTTGCTGCGCTGAGTAGGGATTCGGCCTTCTTTTGGGCTAATTCCGACCGAATTCGAACAGAAAGCCGAAATTATAAATGTTCAAAATCTTACTTTTTGTTCCTAAATTAATCAAAATAAACTAAATTTAGTCAAAAACTATTGCAACATAAAAAAAGTGGTCATTCTATAAAGATACGAACACAAAAGTGAATGTTGATAATTCTTAATTTTCGACTTTTCGTTCGAGTTTGCTTCTGGTATTCGAAATTTGTCAAAATGAATGTCAGATTCGTGATCAGTGATCCCGAAAACATTAATAACCATGTTTTTTGTAAAATTGAAAGAATTAAAAAATGGGCTTTCGAAAAATATTCGAATTCGGTTTTTTTCGGGTCCAGGGAAAGGGTGCACTTCATTCCCCCCCCCCCCGAAAAAATTTTCAAACCTAGAAATTTTCCATAAAATCATTCTTTGAACTAAGAAAATTTCATGATTTTTTGGAAAATTTTTGAAAAAACTTAATAGTTCATCATAAACAGGGATTCTTTTTTATGTAAGAAAAATTACAAAATATGTAAATAAAATATGTATAAAAAATGCTAAAATATGTATGAAATATGTACAAAAAGAACCAAATATGTACTTAAAATATGTAAATAAAATTTTTTAAATGGTTATTTTTGGAAAAAAATCTTCGTAAAGGGGTGAAATAAGTACAAAATGCCCTAAAAATGAAATGACCTAAATAGGGCTTAGAAGCACCCTTTTTACTATGTATTTTTTGAAAAAAACGATTTTTAGGGGTATATTTTCAAAAAAAAATTTAAAATTTTCATATGAAATTTCTATCACTTCTCAAAAATCCTAAAAATATGTACAAAAAATTGTGAAATTTTGGTGTTTTTTTGGGGATATTTAATGAAAATTTCCTTAAAAAATCATCAAAAATTTCAAAATATGTTCGAAAAAATGCGAAAACGTCCAAAACAGGGTTGTTCCGGGTTACCCGAAACCCGATACCCGAAACCCGGCCTTTTTCTCGACCCGAAACCCGAAACCCGACCCGATGATTTTGGGTCGGGTTTCGGGTCGAAATAAGCACTGGTAAGAAGGGGGTCTGGGTGAAAATTAGATAAGGAAATTGAGAATTTTTTTTTTGAAACGATTGTGTTCAATGGAATCGAAAATTTTATATTTGTTTTTGTTCGTTATTATCCTTTTTCTAAAGATATTTTGTATGAATTTCTTGAATTTAAGCAAAGCAAAAGGCTGAAAAATCTGATTCCATTTGGTTTTATTTCCATCGTCTACTGATTTAAGAAATCGGTTAACTGCAGAAAATTTGGAGAAGCTTCTTTTTTTGCATCGGAATTTACCAATTTATAATTTTTCTTATTGATTTTTAAACAAATTAAAAATTTGTCAATTGACCCGAAACCCGATACCCGAAACCCGGCCTTTTTCTCGACCCGAAACCCGAAACCCGACCCGATGATTTTTCGGCCGACCCGACCCGAAACCCGACCCGATATTTTTCTCAACCCGGAACAACCCTGGTCCAAAATATGTATAAAAATATGTACATATGTAATACGTAGAAAAATCCCGAAATATGTAAAAATATGTAAATAAAAGTCCCAACTTTTGTTCGCAAACACAAAAAAGAAAGTGTTTTTCCTACTAATTAGGCTATGGAGAATCTAGGAAAAAAATATGTATTTGCATAAAAAAATGATCCCTGATCATAAAATATCGCTGTAAATTTTTTCAAAAAAAAAAATTGTTTTTCTGAAATTTTCTAACTAAAAAATTACATAAGAAATTATATGAAATTTCTAGGTTTGAATTTTTTTTCTTTTTAAATTTTTTCGGTGGGAGGGAAACGACCTGCTGCTCCGCCAAGGAAAGACTTGAGTGCCGCCGGCGGGAATAAAAGCATTCCATTTTCAGGTACATTGACCACTCTGTCATTGGATTTCTCCGTGCCAACAAGCAAATTTTTGACAGAAGCGGCACCGAATTGTATTTGAGTTCGTATTCTTCATACAAGCATGATGCTGCTGATGATGATGATGTCCAGCCGATTTGGGACATTTTTCTTCGTGAAATTTGGCCTATTTTTGCGACAAACATTCGCCACTTGGGTTTTGTCGGTGGTGATCATCACATTGCACCGACAATTCTCTCTGATCTCAATCAGTTGAATTCAATCGATTCCGATTTTCTGTCACCTAAACCATCTTTGGCTGGCCAAGCGTTGGCCAAATGGTTGCACACGCCGACAACGGATGGGCAGCCAAAGCAATTGCGCTGCAAAATTTTAGACGAACAAGGAAAATGGATCAGCAATTTCAAAGAGGTGTTGTGGCCACATTTGTATAACATTATAAGAAAACGGAGAAACAATTTTTATGGTGAATTACTAAGATATTTCAAAAAAAATTTCCAAAAATCGCTAAATTTTCTCGAGAAAATTTTTTTCTTAAGAGTTTTCTTATTAAAAAACTAGGTTTTTTCTTAAAAAAAATTAAATTACATTTTTTCCTTTCTTTTATGGGACCAATAATCTCTCCACCATTACCTCCGACTCCCCCCCCCCCCCTCTCCCCTTTTAATGTATGAATTGTTCAGCAATTTCTCAATGCCACCACTTCTTGCGTCAGCTACAAAATTCAATTTATTGTTTATTCGATGCCAACGCCAATGGTGCCATTTGACTCGGTGAATGTTCGAACGCAAGAAAAGCTGACATTGAGCAAAGCAAGCGCAAATAAACGGGACAACCGATGGATAATGAAACGATGCAAAATTGGGGACACCACGCCGGTTCAATGGGAGCACAAAATGTCGAACAATTTGAACAATGTCTACATTAATTTAAGTGCGACAACATTCATTATAAAGGGAGGGGGGGGGGGATCAAACCACCCCATCAGTAATTGTAAAAAAAATTTTCAATTAAAAAAGTACTTCTTCCCTAATTTGCTTTTTCCAAAGTTGTTCACATCGAATTAAAATTTGCACTTAATTTAGGCCATTATTCTCTCCACCAGCGGCGGGTCAAAGCGGCGAAAAAGGGCGTCAAACTGTGCGGAAGTGAAATATAATTAATCGAGAAATGATCGGCTCTTTTGGAGATTATTGAATGACGAATTGATCTGCTTGATGCTCATTTTTGCTTGTTTTTGTTGATTCTTTCTGACAAAAACATTTATTTGACTGCCGAGCGTCGACGAGACTCCAGAAACTAAGGATTTCTCGGAGGTAGACTTAAATTTTTTCTCTTTCTAACTCGGTGCCGATCTTGACTCAAGAAAATTCGCGCCTTTGCGAAGGCTCCCATCAGTAATGAGTAGGGGATGCGATTTTTAGGCACAAAAAATCGCAAAATAGGCACCTAAAAAGGCATTAAAAAATCGCAAAATAGGCACAAAAATCCTCGAAAAGGCACTAAAATAAGCAAAAAAAAATTTTATTAACGCTTTTTAGGTAACAAAACACGTAGAAATTAATCAAAAAACTTATTTTGCTTTTCAATTGTTTTAAAATTGTTTTCGATAAAAATAATTTTTAAGAAGAAAAATAATTAATTTTTGGGGACGAATTTTTGTGGAGATTTTTTTTCAATTCTTAGGAGTGTATTTTCTGCAATTTTTTCAGGTCGATTCTTAGGGGTGTATTTTTCATTTTTATTGCATTTTTGTTAACGAATTTTCCGGAAATCCTGAAAAAGGCATCAAAAATGGCGAAATTGGCACAAAAATAGGCATTAAGCACAAAAATTCCAAAATAGGCAAAGTTAGGCATTATAAAAGTAATCCTAGACACGCCAAATCAAGCGGAAAATGCGTTTTTTGTGCTTATCTGTACGTATTAAGTGCGCAAAAATTTTAGGCATTTGCCTAAAAATCGCATCCCTAGTAATGAGTGGTTCGTACTATGCGATTCGCGAAATCATTTTGCGCTCAAATTTTTAGTGGAAGCCGCGAGCCACACAAGTGACTAAAAAAATGCCGGGAACGGGAAGCGAGAGTCCCGAGCCACGCGACAAAGAGCCCGTTTTGCCCGCTTCGTTTTTGCCAAACAATTTAAAATAAACAACTTTGGCACAAAAAAATCACATTATGTGTGGCAAAAAAGAATGGCAGGCACACCACAATGGTCGTTGTTGCAGTTGTTATCTTCGTAATTATTTTGGTTGAAGGGAGAGGGTTGAGTCATCCATCAACCGATTGTCGTGTTGGCCTATTGGCTGCTGTGCCGTGGCCGTGGTACGCAAAGTCGGGCACGCAAAAGGTCGTCACGGGCACCGAACACAACCACAAACGGGGGATCATCAACGGCATCGTCATGTTGCCTTGTTGTTGATGATGCATTATCACAGCAGTTGTCGTGGCGTAACAGCAACGGGTGCCCAAATGTTTCCAGCTGCTGTTGGTCCATGGTGAACACGCAGTCCAACAACAACGACACCGGCGGCGGTGGCCGTGTCACAACAGTACCACCAGCAGCAGCAGGAGACGGTAGAGCACTGTCATCTTTGTTGTTACCAGCAGGATGTGGATACGGTAGTAGTGATGATGGTGACAGTAATGAGAGCAGCAATTCGTCATCCAACCAAAGGCGGAACAAAGTGCCTGTAGGTTGAAAATGTGAACGCGCAGCAATTGTTTATACCTATACGCTTTCGAATCGGGATACAGTGCATACAAAATACAGTATTGTAAAAAATGCATTACTATAGCTTTAGTTGCGTTTACTGTAATTATCGTGTGAAAATGACTTCCACCAACCATAACACCACACTGTCTTCTGTAACATTAGTTTGAAAATTTTTCTGTTGACACTTATTGAAATATTCGGAACATTCTTATACAGTATGCCTGGGTACAGTAAATTTACCGGTAAATAACTGTAACAATGCCTCACCTTTGAATTTCTGAGAGTTTTTCTATGTTTTTTTAAAAGTTTTCTTGAAATGAGCTGTTCTCCCACCTTTGTTGGTCAACAGAAAAGCAAAACGGCGCTGCTGCTGGTGTTGCTCAAACAGAATGGGACGGCGTACAATGCATTCGCCGGCGGCACTTTGGCACGGCACCAAAAAACGGCGCAGCACAGAGAAGCCACCGGCGGCGGCTGCGGCGGGACAACGGCCACTATTACTGTAGTCTGCGGCCTTACAGTAATCGGACTGTGTTGTCGGCCCATTACGGTAATTGTAGGAAAGCAAGAGCAACGAGTTGGCACCGGCAGAAATGAGCAACAATTGTTGCTGCTGTTTGGCGGCATCAATTTGATTGCCGTCTCCGATCAGTGGAGTGGGCGAGTCAAAAAATTGGTGCCCATAATTGGACAGAGCAGAGAAGGCACTGATCTGAGAGAGATGACATTTTGAATGAATTAAATCCGGCACGGCGGCATTCATCCCCCCCCCCCTCCCCGAAACCGAAATATTTTTTAAAATTTTAAACTTAGAAATTTTCCAAAAAAAAATCTTTGAAAATTTTTTTTGGAAAATTTTCGAAAAACATAGTAATTGTTCATAAAATTTAAAAAAAAAATTGAATGAATTTAAAAATAAAAAATTTAAAAGTTTCTTAAAAATTTTCAAGGAGAAAAAAAATATTATTATTTTTACACAGAATTAGCAAAAAAAAAAAAAATTCATTTTAGATTTGAAAAAAATTTAAGAAATTTTTTCATTTTTTTCTATGTAAAAATGACAATTTTTGGGCAAATTCTCAATAATTTGGATAAATAAATTTTCTTTCGTAAATACTAAAATTTAAAAGAGGGAGGGATAAACCACTTAGGGTGGTCTTGAGTTTGGCAAAACACTCACAATGTGCCCGTTCTCGGGTTCAACCAGCAGAATTTGGCCCTTGACAGAAAGGGAAAGACAATGGCCAATGAAAGTGATTGGCGCGGCAAAAATGGGCGAATCCATGCGCAGAGACCACAAAATCGAATTGAACTCCTGTGAAATTGTGAAAAAATTTGATAATTAGCCTACCCTTAGAAAAAATTTTGAGCGAAAATTGATTTAAAAATTTCGCCACATTACCCCACTCTCTTCACTCGAAATTTTTAATGGGAAACTAGTATTTTGTCTTGAACATTTTGATTTTAATTATTGGTACCCCCTCCAAGACTTCGTAGAAAATATTTTGAGAAAAATGACAATTTATGAAAATTTTGCAAAATTTTTGGGTAAATCACCGTAGAGTTTCAATTTAAAAAATATTGGTTCGGCGCTGCTTACAGGCAACATGGTAGGGAATTTTTGTAAATTTTTAACTTTATCCAAAAATGAAATTGTGGATTTATGCGATTACGGCACAGACCCAAAATATGCCAAAAACAAATATGTCATATAAAAATGGCATTTTGGCAAGCTTTAACGGCGCCAATGAACACACACCTTACAACTGACGGCAAAAAGCGTGCCGTTCAGCGTGCCAAATATGGCAACCAATGGCGGCGACGGCGGAATTTGATTGTTTGGGCTGATCAGCAACAACGGATTGGTGCGCAAAAAGCCGTGCCGAGAGGCGTCAAATTTGGCCATAACAACAGCACAGCTTCTTTGTGCCAAATTGGTATTGTTGGTGGTGATGTCCAACTTCCAAATATGCCCGTCATAACTGCCCCAAAACAGTCGGGTGGTTTTGGTGCCGTCCTCGTCATCATTGTTGGCACCATCAAAAGCGGGTGCCATTCGAATTTCAGCACCACAATTGACGGTGGCAATTGGCTGCGGATGGAATTCTTCCCGTTGCTTTAGATCAAAAATGCGCATTATGCCGGCAAAGCCACCTTTAAAATTGAGGCAAAATGACAAAATGGCAAAGTTTACAAAATGATGCCACCGGCGGTCTTGCCGGAAAGTTTGCGTCAATGGAAAAGGGGATACTGTATTTGGAGAAGACAAAAAACGATTGGTTATTTGTGATATGATTAAGAAATGGTTTCGAAAAATAATCCGATATATCTTAAGTTTTAGCTCCAAATTACGGAAAAATCGCTAAACTGCCGGCTCTTACAAAAAAAATCTAATTTGTTAGGAAACTTTTCTAAGAAAATTACAAAAAAAAAAAAAAAATTAAAAAAGTGAACAACCAAATGCCAGCAAATTTGTGCCATTCGCCGAAACGGAACAGCCTGCCTCAAAACGGTCGCCCGGGTAATGCAATGAAATTGACGGAATGCCTGTGACCAGATGGACACCCTGCAAAGTGCCGGAATGGGAGGCGGCATAAACAATGCTGAAACAATGTTTAGATGTGACAATAAAAATTTTTTATTGGTATTGGAAATTAATTTTTATTTCAAAATTAAATATTTATAAATAAACTTTTACTTATTTTTTGTAAAATAAAATTAAATTTCCTTCTATAAAATTGAACGAATTCATCAGAGAATTTGATATATTCCATGGCAGAAACTAAGCCAATCCACCAAAAAATATTGCGAAAAATATAATTCCTAAACATCCTGGTTTTAAAATTAATTTTTTTTTCGAATTTTGAACGGAAACGCACCCGTCATGGCAAATTGGCGTTCCGTCAATGCATTTGCCCAAATTTTGGGACCATTTCTCATCAATGTCAAATTTTGTTGACGAAATTTTCAACTGCAAATCATCATGACCACCGCCTCCATCATGAACGGCATTTTGACCATCTCCGCATCGGTTTGCGGCATTTTCATCGATCATTAGTGAAAATTGGCACAAAAATTGGTCCAATGTATGCCGTTCGTCCAGCAAGAAACGAAACGTTGCAACCGCATTTTAAAGTCATTTATTTAAATTTTATTTTTTTCATCTAAATTATTATGTACACAAATTCAGAAAATGCAGAACAATTGACATTAACTCGAAAAAAGTTTTTTTAAAATTTTGTTACAACAAATTAAGAATCAAAATTTCGTTAATAAAATTCGAATGTCATCATTAACCACCTGTTCATCAACAGCAGAGAACGAATTCTCCTCTGATGTGTTTGGACAAGGTGGAAACGGTAGGAAAATTTTTAATTTTGGGCTACTGTATATATCCAATTAAATTTACACATTCAGCAGAAGTGAATGATGGTGGGACCACCAGCGTTTCTGACGGTAACAGCAGAAAAACAGCAATCGGTGCTGAGAAATTTCTTTTTTTCTTGCGTAAATTTTGAATTCTGAAGTACAATTAAATGCACTTTGAGGAAGACTAATTAATTGCTTCATAAATCATAGCTATTTATTGATAAAAAAAGGGGAAATTTTTGATTTAAAAATTTCGAATTATTTTTTAATTTTCAGACGGAGGAATGAAGAGAAAAATGACGGAGTTGTTCATTTTGACTGTAGTGAACATTACGGTAACAGTGGCACTGATCAGCTTCATTGCCCCGGTTATATAAATTATTTAATTAAATTTGCGGTATTCAATTTGCAAATTGAGAATGGGCGGATCAATGCTGATGAGTTGGAAAGTTTGAAGAAATTTGTTGGAAAAATGGAACAACAACATGGGAATAATGGTTGGAATTATTATTATTATTATTATTATTATTAACTTTTGAATTCAATATTTATTCCCCAACAAAATCTTATGGAGATATTTATGAAAAAAAGTACAGGGCAGATCAGAAAATTATCAATGTTAAACTGAGACTCGGACTATAAATTTGAGAATTAATAAATAATAATATAAATTAATTCATTTTCATTTGAAAAAATGTTTAGATGGTCAACAGACTGAATTTTGTGCCAAAATGGACACCGAAAAAGACATGGTCAAAGCCATTGAAACAAAACTCAACGAATTGGTGGAACAGCAAAAGAAAGAAGCAATCTTTATTGGCGTTTTGAAAGACCGATTTGGAAAGGGTAAAAAAGAAAATTAAAAATAATATTAAATTTATTAATAAATTTTTTTGAAGAAAAGGAAATGCCAACAAACGAAGGTAAGAAAAAAAACAAAAAACTTTTAAATTTTTAATTATTTGAAATTTGGAAAATATTTGGTTAAGGCAAAAATTAAAATCTGAAAAACAGACAATCATGGTCATATAACCAATAAACAAATAAACATGAAATTCGATTGTAAAGATTGATAAAACAAATATTGAATTAATTTTTATGGTTGAATCTTTGATCAAATAATTGTGCTAATCCGTCGTAACATTCATTCATTCATTCAAAAGGCGAGAAAAAATGAAAATAATTCGTCAATTTTCAATACGTTTAATTAATTTAAAAAATTTGTTGTATTAACAATAAAAAAAAATTATTTTTATTCTAAATAAATTATTTTTTGGTCTGTAAGCTTCGAGAAGCGTTTGAACATATTTGCCTTGTCCGTTTCTGACTGTTTAAAAAGTAGAAATTGCGACAAAAAATTATAAAAAATTAATTAACTATTTTTGGCCATCTATCGTACCATTCATTACCATACCAATTTGTTAATTGTCTTTTTTGATTCATTTGAGTCTTTGCCATTTTCAGAGGTCAAAATGGCCGAGGTTTCAGCAACTGATCGACCTGGTCTTCTGCATTCTGTTGGCTCTTATCAAACCGAGCTTATGCGTTTTTCTTTTTCCTCTACTGACCTTCATTCTGCAATACGTCGGCTTAGACAAGTTATAAATTTTTATGTGTGACACTTTTTATTTTTAACTACTCAGCACGGACGTCGGCGACGGCGACGAGGGCATTGATCATTGGATCCTCAACATTATATGACGAACATTCTCGGTGACACTCTTGGCTATGTACCGGGCATTATCCATGCCATTTGGTACATTTGGTACGGCTTCTCCTCGTGATGTTAATTGATTCACTAATTAATGACCAAATTTCAAAAACGAAATGGTTACCACCGCATTACTCATCAAATCACATAGCATTTAGCTGAATTTTTACCGTATTTACTCGATTCGAGCCCAGGGGCTCTATTGTTCAAGGGTGAGGTTCTATTCGGGGGGGGGGGGACTATAATCGAGTAAATACGGTATTTGTAATTTGGTCGGGTGCCGCGATGTGCCGCGCATCTGCTGCTCGCTTTATTTTTAAATTTTAATCATTTAGTAAATAATTTCTTTTCCACTTTTGAAAATTGTTTTTTATTTTGCTTTTTGTCGTTTTTTGCCTCCGCCTTTGCAAGAATTTTCGTTTTTAATACTATTAAATATTTTTATTCGATTATTTAATCATTAAATATTTTTTGGAAAATTGACCAAAATAACATTTATTATTATTTACTGGTAAATCGAATTATTTTTTGTCTGGTGATTGGAATGCATAATTATTTATGTGAATCACTTTATTATTCTCTGAAAAATCAAACCCAACATATTCATATTCATCCATTCATTTAGCACAATTCTCAAATATTTTTTGGTTAATGATGGAAATTAAAAAAACAATTAAATTAAAAAATCCTTTCCTAATTGAGTGTGTTTTTTTAATATATTAATTTAATGCTTTTCTTACTCTTACTGTTGTACATCTTTCCACTCCATTTCTTGGTATTTTTTCCAATTAATTGCTAATTACGCATTAATTAATTTTATGTGCCTTTTGTTTTTGCCCGTTGCCATGCCACTCTCGCCTATTACGAACATTTTGACCCGAGACGGACAGATTTTTGCATGCCTGAGCCTGGGAATGATGATTATTGTGTCGAGTCGAGCTGCTTATTTGGTAAAATGCGATAAGTTACCATATCAGTCAGATGATCAGCCTCTCATCTCGAATTTAATTCTTTGTTTATATTTTATTACTTTTTTCATCATTAATTAATCAAATAAATAAATTTAAAAAATAATTAATTAATTAATTTGAACAGAAATTGCGGGAAAAAGTTGGACAAAAGTGTCAAAGGGTTGCACTTACGACAGCATAAATCAGTGCGTTGAGCTTGAACAGAAATGCTTGTCAAACGGTGGCAAACCCTTGGGCGACTGTTCAATTTGCAATTCCACCTGGTACTGTAACGAAAAAATTTCGAAAGGTGCTAATTGAATTAATTAATAAATGATGCATTTTATTTTGTTAAGAGATTGTTGTGTGTTTGAATGGAACAGTGAATGAAGGCGAGGAAAAGGACGAAGCATTTGCCGAAATTTGGTGAAGAAATTTTGCGGGAAGGTGTGGGTGACGACTAATTACATAATGAGCACCTAAATTACACTAATTAGGGACATAAAAGAGGGGCCGTTAATGATTTAGTCCAATTAGACATAGACAAATTAAGGTGTGAAGATGCGAGTTGTTTCTCAGTGCGTTGCGTTGGGACGGACAATTCGACGCTTTTCCACACCAAAGGCTGTCTTAACATGGACAAATTGTGGGCCGTTAAACTGCCATTTCAAGAATTTGAGCTAGATAAATGCCAAGCGATGAATGGGACGACGGAGCGCAATTCTTGCGATGGGAACAGATGCAACGGGCGTAATGAAAAGCAAAGCGTAAGCCATGCTTTTAAGGGGCAATGACAAATGAGTAGGGATGTCAAAAATATGTACAAAAAGTGGTCAATACATGTACATAAATATGTAAAAAAAAATCCCGAAATATGTAAGAAAAACCCAAAATATGTAAATAAAATTTTTAAAATTGTTATTTTTTGGAAAAAAAATTCGTCGTAGAGGGTAAGATAAGCACAAAATATAACCTAATTAGGTTTATAGTCATTTATTAGCATTTTAAAATATTTTTCGGTTTTAGATTTTCACTTTGCAAAAAAAATTTTAGTTATTTTTTCATCAGAAATTTTTATAAATTTAAAAAAAAGTTCTCAAAATATTTAAAAAAATGAAAATGTATACGAAAAATTTGTAGAAAATTTGGATTTTTTTGAGGATTTCCAAAAATTTCCATAAAAAATCCTCAAAATATGTAAAAAAAAATGAAAAATGTAGAAAAAAGTCCAAAATATGTATAAAACTTAAAAATATGTAAAATATGTATAAAACCCCGAATATTTTATATAAAATTGACATCCCTACAAATGAGATTTGTGGTTTATTTTTGGCATTATATAATCCATTTTTAAAGTTGCATGGACCGGCACGGAATTCACTGTTTTTGGGGTGCCATTTTTGAAAAAATAGAAATATTCCCATTTGAGCCCAGTCGGGCAAAGCCCAACTGATAAAAGAGTATAAAAATATTATGTAATAATTTTATTAGGGAAATTAAATTTGAATAAAATGCACAAAATTTAATTATATAATTTAGCTTCTTTACGGCGGCATAATTAAATTTCCCTTATTAGTCATCTGAGGCGACAACTACTCGAAGTGCTGAAACGGAGTCCCGTGTCATTACAAATGCCGAAACTAATGTCGTTTCGTACAATGGCACAAAAAAAGACACTGTATTTAATGGCAATGATACAAAATTTTTTAAAAATGGCAAAAAAAATGCAAAATTTTTTTAAATAAATGTGAATACAAAATATTTGAATTGTATAAAAAAAATTTCGCTAAATTAAAGATTTAAGACAAAACAATCCGTTTTTTAATAAATAATATTTTCTTTTAGTCCACTGACCCTAATTCTGTGCCGGACAATGCTGAAACAGTGATAATGTCCGACTTCGGCTTCGCCATTTCAGCCATTTTCGGTACAAAATTTATTAATCTTTTTCATTGATTACATCCATTTGATTATAATTATTCATTTAAGTGATTATGACTGTGAATTTGCTCACTAATGCTGCGTAATGAAGTCGAAACTGAATTTAGATGAAAAAGAAAGAAAAGAATTTTTGTTTTGATCAACAAAAACAATACTTATGGTTAGAGTTGAGCGGGACCGGGAATTTGGGCAAAACCGGGACCTCGGAGGACCGGGAATTTGGGCAAAACCTGGACCTCGGAGGACCGGGAATTTGGGCAAAACCTGGACCTCGGAGGACCGGGAATTTGGGCAAAACCGGGACCTCGGAGGACCGGGAATTTGGGCAAAACCGAGAACTCGGAGGACCGGGAATTTGGGCAAAACCGGGACCTCGGAGGACCGGGAATTTGGCCAAAACCTGGACCTCGGAGGACCGGGAATTTGGGCAAAACCTGGACCTCGGAGGACCGGGAATTTGGGCAAAACCGGGACCTCGGAGGACCGGGAATTTGGGCAAAACCGAGAACTCGGAGGACCGGGAATTTGGGCAAAACCGGGACCTCGGAGGACCGGGAATTTGGGCAAAACCGGGACCTCGGAGGACCGGGAATTTGGGCAAAACCGGGACCTCGGAGGACCGGGAATTTGGGCAAAACCGGGACCTCGGAGGACCGGGAATTTGGGCAAAACCGGGACCTCGGAGGACCGGGAATTTGGGCAAAACCGGGACCTCGGAGGACCGGGAATTTGGGCAAAACCGGGACCTCGGAGGACCGGGAATTTGGGCAAAACCGGGACCTCGGAGGACCGGGAATTTGGGCAAAACCGGGACCTCGGAGGACCGGGAATTTGGGCAAAACCTGGACCTCGGAGGACCGGGAATTTGGGCAAAACCGGGACCTCGGAGGACCGGGAATTTGGGCAAAACCGAGAACTCGGAGGGCCGGGAATTTGGGCAAAACCGGGACCTCGGAGGACCGGGAATTTGGGCAAAACCGGGACCTCGGAGGACCGGGAATTTGGGCAAAACCGGGACCTCGGAGGACCAGTGGCGTAAAAACAAAATAAGTGAGAATAAAATAAAGCATAAATGGCAGTCAAAAATCACAAAAATAATTGTCAAATTAAACAAACAATAGACATAAATGAAACAAATCACACCTCAATAGGGAAAATATGCATTATTGCTTAATTATTCCTTTTGCAATTTTTTCGGAATTTTTTGGGGTCATTTATTTCCATAATATTTTTCGGTAATAAATTCCATGAATTAATAACCCTATCGGGAATTCCCGTCCCGGTCCCGCTCAACTCTACTTATGGTGATAAAAACTGTTTATAAAAATACAATAATAATAATTTTGTAAAATATAATGATTTTTATTTTTTTAATTAAAATGTCTAATTCCTTGCAATTCAAATTCATAAACTTAATGAAAATAAAGCGAAAAATGTAAAAAAGTAAGCAATTTTTGTAAAATTTATGCTGTAGATTTGTCAATATGACATAGATGCTGAAAGTTGTAATAAATTTAAAATTCCAATTAAAATTAAAAGCTCAAAAATTTTTAATTTTAATTTTTAGGAATTCTAAATTTAGTTATCCCCGTAAAATATACAAAAAAGAGAATGATTTTGTATTAAGGGTTGGTTGGCATGTTAACAAACAAAACCGCAATCAAATGTCCTTAAAAATAAGGACAAAAACTAACTTTCACCCGCCAAATCAAACAATATTGGTATCACTTTGGTAGCCCTAAGTGGGGGCACCCCAAAACGTCGCCGGTCGAAACGTCGCCGGAAGACTTTTTGGACCATAACTTTGTTCATTGTAAATCAAATTAAGCATTCTTGGTGTTGTTCGATAGCTTTATGTGTTTACTATTAATAGGTTAAATTTAAAAAATTTTCGTTAAGTTTCAAAAAAGTTATGGCCAGAAGGAACTCAAAAACCTAGTATTTCGAACTTTTTTTGCTCTGATTTTTTTTGTACATTAATAAAAAATTTTGAAAAATTTGTAGATTAATAGAGTTTTTCATAAGCTTTGGAACAATACCAAGAATGTTTAATATGGTTGAGTAGGAAAAAAGTTATGGTCCAAAAATTCGCCCGGCGACGTTTCGGCTGGCGACGTTTTTTCCTGGTCCGGCCCTAAGTGTCCTCTATTAGAATGCAAAATTTCGAAAATTTCGTTAAGCTAAAACTTGTGCTCTTACGAAAAAACCCGACTACAGATGTTTCAATTAAATTTTGTCTAGTTTCTTTTCATACAAAATTTACATTTAGGCAAAATGAGAGTGCCTCGGGACCGGGAATTTTTGCAAAAACCGGGACCGGGACTTGCCGGGACCTGAGAAGCCGGGACCGGGACCTCGATTTTTTCGGGACCGGGAACCGGGACCAACCGGGAATTTTTAAAAATTCAAAAATTTAAAAAAAAATTGAAATTTTAATTTTTTTTCAGCTGAAAATAATACAAAATTAGATTTTTATTTTGTTTTTTATTTAATAAAATCCAAAAGTTAAAGCTAAATTAAATTAATGAAAATTTCAAACAATTAATCATTTTTTGGATTAAATGATTGAATATTATTATAAATTAATATTTGCTCTTCTCATCACATTTTTTCGGCGCGCTTTTTCAAAAAACTTTTGGGAAAGAAGGGGTCCGGCGGTGCCGATAGGCGCCGCCGGGGGAAATAGTAAGCGAATTTTGTATAAAAAGTGAAATATTTTATTATTTATTTCTTCTTTATTCAGTTGGGGCATCTTCGGATTCGCTGTTAAACAGCAGACAAAATTGGATGTAGACATTCATCTTGAAAAGGGCACTTATGCATATGCCAATTATGGCTATTTTTGGATTGACGGAAAAGAAAAGGGAAGAAATGCCGAATATTCCTACGGTGTTGGCGATACCGTAGGAATTGGTGTTCATTTAATCACTCGACAGCTCTTTTTCACCAAAAATGGGCTTCGTTTGGGTTAGTAAATAATAAATAATATAATTTTACGATTTAAATTACAATTTGGTTAATTGTTGACTGTATTTATATTGATTTTCAAAAAGCATTTGACTCAGTGCCCCATAATTTACTTTTATACAAATTGGAAAAAATTGGTATAAAGGGCAAACTTTTAATGTGGATAAAGGGCTTTTTGAGTAATAGGACTTTTCGAGTTAAAATTGGGGATTCTTTATCCTCAAGTAAAAAAGTTACCTCTGGCGTCCCCCAGGGCTCTGTCCTGGGCCCTTTATTATTTTTGATTTATATTAACGATCTTCCTGATGCTTTGCCATCAGGAGTAAGAATTAAATTATATGCTGATGATGTTAAATTGTATATTTGTTATAAAGCAAGAACCGAAACAGAAATTATGCATAAAGCATTGCATAATTTATCAGAATGGGCAAATAAATGGCAAATAAAAGTTTCAATTCAAAAAACTTTTGTATTATATTTGGGTTCAAAAAACCCAAAAGAAACATATAAAATTGGTGGAAATATAATAAATGTCGTGGATACAATTAGGGATTTGGGCATAAATATTGATAATAAATTGCAATTTTCAATCATGTCACACAAATAATAAAGAATGCATATTTACGTATGCGCTCTTTATTTCGGGTTATTAAATCAAAATCTTCTAGGATTTGGATTATTTTGTACAAAACTTATGTTAGACCGTTATTGGAATATGCTCCTGAGAACGCTGCTCATAATGGCAGTTTTTAAGAAACGACTCAGCACGATTTGTCCCACTGGTCTCTCGATTTATTAGGGATGTGCGAGAAATGATTTTTACCGAGAACCGAGACCGGGAAATGACCCCGAGAAACGATACAATAACCGAGAAATGACCCCGGGAAACGATACGAGAACTGAAACCCCAAAAAACCCGAGAAATTTCTCGACTCGGGAATCGAGTTTTTAGCCATTTTTCACCAAAAAGTACTATTTTTTCCATTTTTGGTCTCCATAAATGAATTTTCCAAAATTCAGTGCTCGTAGGGCACTGGTTCTCTTATAGAAAAATTTTTAAGATTTTTGAAAAATTGATGTTTATAATTGGATATGTCTAGGGAGTAGAATTATATGCACATAAAATCGCAAAATATGCGCATAAAATATGCACCAAAAATCGTGAAATATGCACATAAAAAGTGAAAAATATGCACATAAAATTTTCCAATTGAGGGTGTAATTTCTCAAAATTTCTTCAAATTTGTTAAACATAAAGTAAAATCTTCAAAAATGGCTAAATGTGGTATTAAAAATCATTTTAGGAGAAAAAACACGATACAGCTTAAAATTTAATCATTTTAGCGAAAAATCAACCTGAAAAGCAAAATTTTGCTTATTTTTGACATAAATTAACCATTTTTTGAGAAAATTTATTTATTCAATATTTTTCGTGAAAATTTTGCTAAAAAATTATTTTTTTGGAAAATTTTCCGGTTTTTGAGGTAAAAAGGCCAATTTGTCTGTTGGGGGCCGATCTATTAGAGGTTTTTTGGAAAAACGCCAAAATATGCACAAATATGCAAATATGCACATAAATCGCGAAATATGCACAAATATGCAAAATATGCATATGGAAAGTCATCCTAGAAGCTTCAAACCAGGCTAAAAACATGTTTTTCATGCGTTTCAGGCCTCCCACAGTCCAGGAAAAAAATATGCATGTGCATATTTTTGCCAGCCCTACTGATCACTTTCGGCCTCAGAAGAGCATAAATCAAATCAATTCATTTTGCTTTTCATTTTTTGGTTGAGGATTAGGTTGCTTTTCCCAAAGTGCCGTTGTGCGAGCAAAGAAAATGCCGTCCGTTCCCATTCACTGGCAGAGGAGGGCATTAAGCCACTCAAATTAACCCAAGGAAAATCAATGGACGGCAATTAATCTGAGAGAAGAGAAACAAAATGGGAACAGCAGAGATGGGCAGAGAAACCATGGCATATAAAAGCACAAATGAAAGATGCCAAAACCATTGATCACCAAAATCCAAATTAGCACTAAATTCTATTTTGCTCCCCTATTTATTTTATTTATTTACCGTTTTTTATTCTAAAATATAATTTAAAATTTAATTATTTTTTTTCCATTTTTGGTCTCCATAAATGAATTTTCCAAAATTCAGTGCCCGTAGGGCACTGGTTCTCTTATAGAAAAATTTTTAAGATTTTTGAAAAATTGATGTTTATAATTGGATATATCATTTATTGACGCCTGAAGTGAAATAGAGCAGAAATTTAACATTTCCCGTTTTTGGCCAATTATGTTATGATTCATTTCCAAAAATATAAGCCTTCTCCCTAATTAAACCATCTTTTATTATTATTATTTTATGCATATTTTATTTTTAATAAAGTTTTCATCTCAACTTTTTTATTCTTATCTTTTGCCCGTCGCATTTTCTCCATTTTTTGGGTCATCGTTTTGCCCATAAATTTATTTACTTTTTGGCCTATAAATATGTGCACAATTACAGCGGCTATAGCAGAATTTAGCCTTCATTTGCTCATATTTTTCTAAATTCATTAAATAAATTAAAATAAATTTTTAGTTAAAATTAAAATGTCATCATTCACGACTTTTTCATCAGCGGATGAATTTTCTCCTCTCCAACGTAAATAATTAAAACACAATAATAAACATTTTTAATTTTCATATTTGTTAAAAGTAATTTTTTAATAATTTTTAGCAATTTTTCCAAATCTGAGCACATCGGAGGAAATGAGTGTTCTGATTGCCCGAATTGCTGAGCTGAATCGAGCCAAAACAACGGAGCCATCTGTTGCCAGTTCTGAAGTGTTTGGACAAGACGGATACGGTAGGGAATTTTGTATAATTGAGTGGATACAGTATGAAAATTATACAATAAAAGAAATGGTTTTGAAATTTTTAAAATCAAAGAAATTATTTTGAAATTTATTAATAAAGAAAGCGAAAAATTTGGCCCTATTGCTGCAGTTCACAGGACAATAATAAAAGAAATGGCCTACAATTATTTGAACACTTGAAACTATAGCATTTTATAGAAGCACCACCCAAATTAACATTCTTTGTATCATTTATAGCTCCAAGAGTCCTTTTATTCTGTAAAATTTCATAAAATTTGTTTTGTTCAAAAAAAGTAATGGCCAAAAATATTTAGAAAATAACTTTTTTATTTAAAATAGAGCCAAAAATTATTATTTTTAAATTTTAGGCGAATTTTGGGCCCAATTTCAAATTCGATTTGGCGACTCTCTGAAGGAAGAATTAACAATTAATTCACTAATGTTTTCGATCAATTTGCTCTTTTTATTCATTTTTATGTTTTTATTCTTCAATTAAAATTTGGTTTTCTGTAATAATCGGAAAATTTTGTCGTTTCCCGGGTATTTAAGACTAAAAGATGAAAATTTGCAAAAAATAGGGTTTTTTCCAATTATCTGCTAAAATTCATAATGATATTTATAAACTCGAAAAAAACTAATTATTGAGTTAAATGCAAACCAAAAAAGTTCTTAATGACCTCGGAATTAGTTGTCTAATCCAAATCCATCCATCGCTTTCATATGCACGGCCGAAATATCGCCCCAAAAAATACATATAAATTCTCAAAAATTTCAAGAATTTCAAAATATTTAGTTACTTAGCAATTATTAAGAAAAAATTTTTTAAGTTTTTTGTTTTTTCTGGAAATTCACAATTTTATTTTTAGTAACATCTATGTAATTTTAAAAAAAGCTTTAAATTTTTTTTAGTATTTTTCTTGAAATTTTTTTATGTTTTTTATGGCGTGGATTGATCTATTCTCAGAGGAACTCAGAAAACCAAATTTTTTCAAACCTTTTTTGGTCATAACTTTTTTTGGAACTTAAACAATTTTTTTTTTAATTTTGCATAAAACAGAAAACACTTAGGGCTATCGAATATTATCAAGATTATGACATCTAATTCTTTTCGGCGAAGTTATGAATAATTTTCTGTCAATTTTTTATTTTGATTGTTTTTGAGTAACGTCATAACACCGTTTGCTTGCAATAATTAATTAATTTTAAGCTGCTGAGGAACAAATCTCACAATTAAAAATAATCAGAAGAAGCGATGCGAAAAATCAGCGAAATGGATAAAGAAGAGAAGCAGAAGAGAATGGTGAATAAGCGAAAGAGAAAAGAAATTAAATAAAATTCATTATTTTTTTACAAGTAAACTTTTTTAATTAATTAAACCTCTTATAAAATAATCAGTCCTTCAAGCCTTGGACTAAAATAATTTTAAAAGCAATTATTTATTTTAAGGAATTCCCAAAAAATTATTGGGATGCCACCGCTTGTCACGAAAACTTCGAAATCAGTGGCGACAAATGTTTAACTGTCTATTGGACGAAAGATTCGGTGCTAATTTCATTAATAACAATAAATTAAAGTAATTTTCCTTCAAAAGGTTGTTGGTATTCCGTCTTCGCTAAACATTCGATTTTGCTGATCAAAATAATTCGTCCGATTTTTGAAGCGAATTAATATGCAAAATCTTAACAAGATTCAGTTAAATATTCAAATTTTTCTCTCGGCTTAAAAAAATTGGCTCAAAATCGTAATTTTATCATTTTTTGAACAAAATCGTTAAGAATTCGTATTAAAAATTACAAAAATTTTTCCGGCAGTGTCTATTAGAGCTGTCTGTATCTGTTATTATTTCTAAGAAATGTTCTGATTTGGGGTAGTGCCTTATTTTCATTTAAAAGAGGAAATTTCTGAAAAATTTGGCTAATTCCTAACAAAATTCATTAAAATTCTTAAAATTTTCCTCCAGTGGCGCCTATCGGCACCGCCGGCCCCCCAAAACTCCTATTTTTTTCTTAAAATTAGCCCAAGATCGCAAATTTTGTCATTTTTGGACAGAACTTGTTAAAAAATTGCATTAAATTTTCAAAAAATTTCACCGCGGCGCCTATCGACATCGCCGGACTCTCTTCCCTCACCTATACCCAAAAATTTAAAAAATTAAAATTGATTTTCGGAAATGTATAAATTTCTCATTTCTAAGTCGGAATTGCGCAAAAAAATAGTTGGCGGTGAGTAATGCATGGTTTTGTTGAATAAAAATGCATTTTAAAGTTTTGGAGCGTGTTTTAAAAATGTCCTTATTTTTGACCCTAAAATCTTATTTTTGACCAGCGATGTTCTTATTTCGGGAAATTTTCAAGGGTAACCCTGATTTAAATACTCAAAAATATTTGCTATAATACATTTAGTTGGACAAACCACATACATTTATTTTTTTATATTTTCTTTGTTTTTATCTTTATTTTCTTGTTTTTTATTATTTCTTGTTTTTTTAAAAGATGCTCAATCGAGCCAATGATCAATTCCTTTTGTGGTAAGTCGAAATGACAGTGCGTGTACTGCAGATCTTGGAAGAACCAATAATGGAATGGAAGGCTTTCATTTAAGCTTCAACAAACGCTTTTCAGCACCTAAACCCCCCCATCAACGTAAATTAATAATTACTTGACAATTTTTAAAATTCAAATTTAAGTTTCATATTAAAAATCAAAGATGAAGAGGAATACCAAAGAAATAAAATGAGACCACATGAAATTGACCAGCACGTCCAGTAGCTGAAGTACCCCGCACCAAAAAATATTTGGAAAATGATCGAGCCATCAAAAATCTGATTGAACAATTTGATCAGCTTGGTCCTGATCAGCGTGACGATCAAAGATGGATTACACATTTACACGCACTGTCATTTCGACTTACCACAAAAGGAATTGATCATTGGCTCGATTGAGCATATTTTTAAAAAACAAGAAATAATAAAAAACAAGAAAATAAAAAAAACAAAAAATAATACAAAAAAGATTAGAGGAGAGAGAATGAGGAGGAATAGTTTGTCCAACTGAATGTATTATAGCAAATATTTTTGAGTATTTAAATTATTTTATATAAATATGGAGGCGCAAATGTGGAGGCGCAAATGTGGAGGCGCAAATGTGGAGGCGCAAATGTGGAGGCGCAAATGTGGAGGCGCAAATGTGGAGGCGCAAATGAGCACTCACCCGAAAAATCAGCGAAATGGATAAAGAAGAGAAGCAGAAGAGAATGGTGAATTAAGCGAAAGAGAAAAAAATTAAATAAAATTCATTTTTTGACAAGTAAACATTTTTAATTAGCTAAACCTCATATAAAATAATCAGTCCTTCAAGCCTTGGACTAAAATAATTTTAAAAGCAATTATTTATTTTAAGGAATTCCCAAAAAATTATTGGGATGTCACCGCTTGTCACGAAAACTTCGAAATCAGTGGCGACAAATGTTTAACTGTCTATTGGACGAAAGATTCGGTGCTAATTTCATTAATAACAATAAATTAAAGTAATTTTCCTTCAAAAGGTTGTTGGTATTCCGTCTTCGCTAAACATTCGATTTTGGTGAACAAAATAATTCGTCCGACATTTTTTATTATGAAATTTCTGTCCACAAAAAGGGTAGGAATTTTATGGCGAGATAAAAATGCCAACCTTTTAATAAGTAAATAAATAATTATTTCGGTACAATTCGACAACAAGCAAAAAACAAATAAGGCCATTTTTGCAAATGGAAGTTTTCGTTTTCCAAAAGAAAGAAATGACAAATATTCTTACGGTGTTGGCGATACCGTAGGAATTGGCGTTAAATTGTGCCATAAAACTACCTAATAAGATTTAGAATAATGTTTTAGAAATTAGAAAAAATAATTCTTTTTATGAAGAAATAAAAGTCACAAAATGGCCAACTTTTGAGTCAAATTTTGAAAATTTTAGTGGAATTTTGGAGACCTGCAAAATTTTTTGGGATTTTTAAGGGATTTTTAAGAAAAAGAGAGAGAGAGGAGAAAGAGGGGAGGAGAGAGAGAGGTAGAGAGAGAAAATGGAGATTTTTTGAAAAATTATCGTGACTTCAATCTCGCGGGATCCCGCGGGATTGGTAAAATGGTCGGGAGGGATCCCGGTTCGGGATCCCGATGAAATCCGATCCCGATCAATCCCGAACATTTTGGAAAAACGATCGGGACGGATCCCGAGGTCGGGATCCCGAATTTAATCCCGCGGGATCCCGAAGAAATCCCGCGGGATACCGATCCCGTCCGGTCTCTACTTTCGACAGATCATTCATTTTCACTAAAAATGGACACCGT
Organism: Heterodera glycines; assembly: GCA_004148225.2. Taxonomy (NCBI): domain Eukaryota; kingdom Metazoa; phylum Nematoda; class Chromadorea; order Rhabditida; family Heteroderidae; genus Heterodera; species Heterodera glycines. The sequence goes on from CP049710.1 coordinate 12,009,771, forward strand.
TTGGGTAAAAATCTGTTTTATTAATTAAATTTAAAAAAGTGTCCATCTTTTGTTGGCCAATTGTTCCCATTCGTTTCTTTGGGTCTCTCTGGTGACGAAATTGAGGCGAACTTTGGGCCTAATTTCCAATTCGATTTGACCACTCTTTAAAGCAATATTTTTACAAAATCTGATCATTTGTTTCTTTTTGTATTCTCATTTACTCTTTTATTTGTTTGGTTTACAGAAATATGCAAAAGACTTACAGTGAAAGAAATTCAAAAGATTTTGAAAAAATTCCTGCCTTTTTTGCTTCTTCTCCAATTTATCAGCTTTTTCCAAGTTTGGCTATTTCTCTTCTGATTACTTTGCATCATAAAAAACCAGTTTTTTTAAATTTTAGTTAAAAACTATAAAAATAAAAAACCTAACTTGAAATACAAAAAAAAAATTAAATTTAAAGATAAAAAAGGATTAAAAAAAATTGCTCTGTCCTGGGCCCTTTATTATTTTTGATTTACATTAACGATCTTCCTGATGCTTTGCCACGTTATGACTAAATTGAGAATTGATTTCAAATTGGCACCACAAATCAAATTTGAGAATACATTACCCACATTCTTTTTTGAGTAAAATGGCAAATCTTATGTTTCTTAGAGTAAGTTGTGTTGGATTTTTAAACAAAAAATAATCATTTTCGTGCTTCACCCCCCCCCCCCGCCAACAAACAAACAGCCAAAAATTCTTGCTGCTCTGAAAAATTTGGCTAATTCCTAACAAAATTCATTAAAATTCTTAAAATTTTCCTCCAGTGGCGCCTATCGGCACCGCCGGCCCCCCAAAACTCCTATTTTTTTCTTAAAATTAGCCCAAGATCGCAAATTTTGTCATTTTTGGACAGAACTTGTTAAAAAATTGCATTAAATTTTCAAAAAATTTCACCGCGGCGCCTATCGACATCGCCGGACTCTCTTCCCTCACCTATACCCAAAAATTTAAAAAATTAAAATTGATTTTCGGAAATGTATAAATTTCTCATTTCTAAGTCGGAATTGCGCAAAAAAATAGTTGGCGGTGAGTAATGCATGGTTTTGTTGAATAAAAATGCATTTTAAAGTTTTGGAGCGTGTTTTAAAAATGTCCTTATTTTTGACCCTAAAATCTTATTTTTGACCAGCGATGTTCTTATTTCGGGAAATTTTCAAGGGTAACCTGATTTAAATACTCAAAAATATTTGCTATAATACATTTAGTTGGACAAACCACATACATTTATTTTTTTATATTTTCTTTGTTTTTATCTTTATTTTCTTGTTTAGACCTATTTCTCTAACCTGCTCACTTTGCAGGGTTATGGAAAGAATTCTCAGCAAAAATATTTACGTCGAAATGACAGTGCGTGTACTGCAGATCTTGGAAGAACCAATAATGGAATGGAAGGCTTTCATTTAAGCTTCAACAAACGCTTTTCAGCACCTAAACCCCCCCATCAACGTAAATTAATAATTACTTGACAATTTTTAAAATTCAAATTTAAGTTTCATATTAAAAATCAAAGATGAAGAGGAATACCAAAGAAATAAAATGAGACCACATGAAATTGACCAGCACGTCCAGTAGCTGAAGTACCCCGCACCAAAAAATATTTGGAAAATGATCGAGCCATCAAAAATCTGATTGAACAATTTGATCAGCTTGGTCCTGATCAGCGTGACGATCAAAGATGGATTACACATTTACACGCACTGTCATTTCGACTTACCACAAAAGGAATTGATCATTGGCTCGATTGAGCATATTTTTAAAAAACAAGAAATTTGTTATAAAGCAAGAACAGAAACGGAAATTATGCATAAAAAAAACAAAAAAAAAATAAAAAATAAATGTATTGTGGTTTGTCCAACTGAATGTATTATAGCAAATATTTTTGAGTATTTAAATTATTTTATATAAATATGGAGAAATTTGATGGGAATACAATAAATGCTGTGGATACAATTAGGGATTTAGGAGTAAACATTGATAACAAATTACAATTTTCCGATCATGTTCGAAAAATCAGCGAAATGGATAAAGAAGAGAAGCAGAAGAGAATGGTGAATTAAGCGAAAGAGAAAAAAATTAAATAAAATTCATTTTTTGACAAGTAAACATTTTTAATTAGCTAAACCGCTCCGGAGGTTTGGAATCCGTCTCTTCAAAAAAAATATTTAAAAAATCGAAAAGTGTCAAAAATATTTCACCAAACGGGTTTATTGGGATGTCACCGCTTGTCACGAAAACTTCGAAATCAGTGGCGACAAATGTTTAACTGTCTATTGGACGAAAGATTCGGTGCTAATTTCATTAATAACAATAAATTAAAGTAATTTTCCTTCAAAAGGTTGTTGGTATTCCGTCTTCGCTAAACATTCGATTTTGGTGAACAAAATAATTCGTCCGACATTTTTTATTATGAAATTTCTGTCCACAAAAAGGGTAGGAATTTTATGGCGAGATAAAAATGCCAACCTTTTAATAAGTAAATAAATAATTATTTCGGTACAATTCGACAACAAGCAAAAAACAAATAAGGCCATTTTTGCAAATGGAAGTTTTCGTTTTCCAAAAGAAAGAAATGACAAATATTCTTACGGTGTTGGCGATACCGTAGGAATTGGCGTTAAATTGTGCCATAAAACTACCTAATAAGATTTAGAATAATGTTTTAGAAATTAGAAAAAATAATTCTTTTTATGAAGAAATAAAAGTCACAAAATGGCCAACTTTTGAGTCAAATTTTGAAAATTTTAGTGGAATTTTGGAGACCTGCAAAATTTTTTGGGATTTTTAAGGGATTTTTAAGAAAAATTAGCAAATGACAATATTTTTTAATTTAAAATTCAAGATCTTAATTTAAAAAATGGAGATTTTTTGAAAAATTATCGTGACTTCAATCTCGCGGGATCCCGCGGGATTGGTAAAATGGTCGGGAGGGATCCCGGTTCGGGATCCCGATGAAATCCGATCCCGATCAATCCCGAACATTTTGGAAAAACGATCGGGACGGATCCCGAGGTCGGGATCCCGAATTTAATCCCGCGGGATCCCGAAGAAATCCCGCGGGATACCGATCCCGTCCGGTCTCTACTTTCGACAGATCATTCATTTTCACTAAAAATGGACACCGTTTGGGTAAAAATCTGTTTTATTAATTAAATTTAAAAAAGTGTCCATCTTTTGTTGGCCAATTGTTCCCATTCGTTTCTTTGGGTCTCTCTGGTGACGAAATTGAGGCGAACTTTGGGCCTAATTTCCAATTCGATTTGACCACTCTTTAAAGCAATATTTTTACAAAATCTGATCATTTGTTTCTTTTTGTATTCTCATTTACTCTTTTATTTGTTTGGTTTACAGAAATATGCAAAAGACTTACAGTGAAAGAAATTCAAAAGATTTTGAAAAAATTCCTGCCTTTTTTGCTTCTTCTCCAATTTATCAGCTTTTTCCAAGTTTGGCTATTTCTCTTCTGATTACTTTGCATCATAAAAAACCAGTTTTTTTAAATTTTAGTTAAAAACTATAAAAATAAAAAACCTAACTTGAAATACAAAAAAAAAATTAAATTTAAAGATAAAAAAGGATTAAAAAAAATTGCTCTGTCCTGGGCCCTTTATTATTTTTGATTTACATTAACGATCTTCCTGATGCTTTGCCACGTTATGACTAAATTGAGAATTGATTTCAAATTGGCACCACAAATCAAATTTGAGAATACATTACCCACATTCTTTTTTGAGTAAAATGGCAAATCTTATGTTTCTTAGAGTAAGTTGTGTTGGATTTTTAAACAAAAAATAATCATTTTCGTGCTTCCCCCCCCCCCCCCGCCCCTCTCACAATCAGCCAAAAATTCTTGCTGCTCTGAAAAATTTGGCTAATTCCTAACAAAATTCATTAAAATTCTTAAAATTTTCCTCCAGTGGCGCCTATCGGCACCGCCGGCCCCCCAAAACTCCTATTTTTTTCTTAAAATTAGCCCAAGATCGCAAATTTTGTCATTTTTGGACAGAACTTGTTAAAAAATTGCATTAAATTTTCAAAAAATTTCACCGCGGCGCCTATCGACATCGCCGGACTCTCTTCCCTCACCTATACCCAAAAATTTAAAAAATTAAAATTGATTTTCGGAAATGTATAAATTTCTCATTTCTAAGTCGGAATTGCGCAAAAAAATAGTTGGCGGTGAGTAATGCATGGTTTTGTTGAATAAAAATGCATTTTAAAGTTTTGGAGCGTGTTTTAAAAATGTCCTTATTTTTGACCCTAAAATCTTATTTTTGACCAGCGATGTTCTTATTTCGGGAAATTTTCAAGGGTAACCCTGATTTAAATACTCAAAAATATTTGCTATAATACATTTAGTTGGACAAACCACATACATTTATTTTTTTATATTTTCTTTGTTTTTATCTTTATTTTCTTGTTTTTTATTATTTCTTGTTTTTTTAAAAGATGCTGTAATTATATGGATATAAATTCGCGAAATATGGACATAAAATGGCAAAAATGTCAAAATATGGACATAATTTTTCAAAATTGAGTGCAAAATTTCTTCAAATTTATTAGTTGAAATTGCATATGAGATACATTTCCAAATTTTTTGACTCGGTAAGGCGCTTTGACAAAGACGGCTTTCGTTTTGCAATTAGTCGGTCACATTCGGAAATTGGTCTCGAATTTTTTTCGGCAATTAGTGCAATCATTTTAAAAGAAAAAAAAACATAAACGCTAAAATTTATTAATTTTTTTAGCGTAAAATCAACAACAAAAGCGAAATTTTCGCTTTTTTGCTTATTTTTGACATAATTTATTAATTTTTAAGAAAATTTAAATTTATTCAATATTCTCGAGAAATTTTGGCGAAAAAATGATTTTTTGAAAATTTTTCGGGTTTTGGGCTCAAAAAGGCTAATTTAGCTGCTGGGGGCCGTTCTAATAGAGGTTTAAAAAAACAAAAAATAATACAAAAACAAAGAAAATATAAAAAAATAAATGTATTGTGGTTTGTCCAACTGAATGTATTATAGCAAATATTTTTGAGTATTTAAATTATTTTATATAAATATGGAGGCGCAAATGTGGAGGCGCAAATGTGGAGGCGCAAATGTGGAGGCGCAAATGTGGAGGCGCAAATGTGGAGGCGCAAATGTGGAGGCGCAAATGAGCACTCACCCGAAAAATCAGCG
>CP049710.1:12015077-12077213 GCA_004148225.2 Heterodera glycines
CTAAACCTCATATAAAATAATCAGTCCTTCAAGCCTTGGACTAAAATAATTTTAAAAGCAATTATTTATTTTAAGGAATTCCCAAAAAATTATTGGGATGTCACCGCTTGTCACGAAAACTTCGAAATCAGTGGCGACAAATGTTTAACTGTCTATTGGACGAAAGATTCGGTGCTAATTTCATTAATAACAATAAATTAAAGTAATTTTCCTTCAAAAGGTTGTTGGTATTCCGTCTTCGCTAAACATTCGATTTTGGTGAACAAAATAATTCGTCCGACATTTTTTATTATGAAATTTCTGTCCACAAAAAGGGTAGGAATTTTATGGCGAGATAAAAATGCCAACCTTTTAATAAGTAAATAAATAATTATTTCGGTACAATTCGACAACAAGCAAAAAACAAATAAGGCCATTTTTGCAAATGGAAGTTTTCGTTTTCCAAAAGAAAGAAATGACAAATATTCTTACGGTGTTGGCGATACCGTAGGAATTGGCGTTAAATTGTGCCATAAAACTACCTAATAAGATTTAGAATAATGTTTTAGAAATTAGAAAAAATAATTCTTTTTATGAAGAAATAAAAGTCACAAAATGGCCAACTTTTGAGTCAAATTTTGAAAATTTTAGTGGAATTTTGGAGACCTGCAAAATTTTTTGGGATTTTTAAGGGATTTTTAAGAAAAATTAGCAAATGACAATATTTTTTAATTTAAAATTCAAGATCTTAATTTAAAAAATGGAGATTTTTTGAAAAATTATCGTGACTTCAATCTCGCGGGATCCCGCGGCATTGGTAAAATGGTCGGGAGGGATCCCGGTTCGGGATCCCGATGAAATCCGATCCCGATCAATCCCGAACATTTTGGAAAAACGATCGGGACGGATCCCGAGGTCGGGATCCCGAATTTAATCCCGCGGGATCCCGAAGAAATCCCGCTGGATCCCGATCCCGTCCGGTCTCTACTTTCGACAGATCATTCATTTTCACTAAAAATGGACACCGTTTGGGTAAAAATCTCTTTTATTAATTAAATTTAAAAAAGTGTCCATCTTTTGTTGGCCATTAATTTCCCATTCGTTTCTTTGGGTCTCTCTGGTGACGAAATTAAAGCGAACTTTGGGCCTAATTGCCAATTCGATTTGACCACTCTTTAAAGAAATATTTTTACAAAATCTGATCATTTGTTTCTTTTTGTATTCTCATTTACTCTTTTATTTGTTTGGTTTACAGAAATATGCAAAAGTCTTACAGTGAAAGAAATTCAAAAGATTTTGAAAAAATTCCTGCCTTTTTTGCTTCTTCTCCAATTTATCAGCTTTTTCCAAGTTTGGCTATTTCTCTTCTGATTACTTTGCATCATAAAAAACCAGTTTTTTTAAATTTTAGTTAAAAACTATAAAAATAAAAAACCTAACTTGAAATACAAAAAAAAAATTAAATTTAAAGATAAAAAAGGATTAAAAAAAATTGCTCTGTCCTGGGCCCTTTATTATTTTTGATTTACATTAACGATCTTCCTGATGCTTTGCCACGTTATGACTAAATTGAGAATTGATTTCAAATTGGCACCACAAATCAAATTTGAGAATACATTACCCACATTCTTTTTTGAGTAAAATGGCAAATCTTATGTTTCTTAGAGTAAGTTGTGTTGGATTTTTAAACAAAAAATAATCATTTTCGTGCTTCAACCCCCCCCCCGTCCAGAAAAGGGAGTAATCCACTTACTCTGCGGACGTGTAATAGATTAGATCGTCCTCGAGTAATATGGATTAAAAATTAAACAAAAAAAGAAATCACAACAAAATTAAATATAAGAATGAGGTCAATGATTAATAAAACCAAATCACTATATAAAATATATAATATCTTTAATTAAAGAGATAATTCACTTTTTTCCTCTCTTCTCTTCTCTCTCTCTCTCTCTCTCTTGTCCTTTAAATTCTATAGTTCCTTCTTTCTCTGTATTCGTAAGTATCTATTTATCTTTTTTTTATTATTTCTCTCTCTCTCTCTCTCACACACACACACCCTCTCTCTCTCTCCCACTCTCTTTCTCTCTCTCACACACTCTCTCTCTCTCTCCTCTCTCAATCTCTCTCTCACACAACTCTCTCTCTCTCAATCTCTCTCTCTCTCTCTCACACAACTCTCTCTCTCTCAATCTCTCTCTCTCTCTCTCACACAACTCTCCTGATTTAAATACTCAAAAATATTTGCTATAATACATTTAGTTGGACAAACCACATACATTTATTTTTTTATATTTTCTTTGTTTTTATCTTTATTTTCTTGTTTTTTATTATTTCTTGTTTTTTTAAAAGATGCTCAATCGAGCCAATGATCAATTCCTTTTGTGGTAAGTCGAAATGACAGTGCGTGTACTGCAGATGTACAATTTGAATTAAATTTTTTATTTATGCAAAAAAAAGAAAAAAGTCCACAAAAGGGAGTAATCCACTTACTCTGCGGACGTGTCATAGATTAAATCGTCCTCGAGTAATATGGATTAAAAATTAAACAAAAAAAGAAATCACAACAAAATTAAATATAAGAATGAGGTCAATGATTAATAAAACCAAATCACTATATAAAATATATAATATCTTTAATTAAAAAAATATTTGGAAAATGATCGAGCCATCAAAAATCTGATTGAACAATTTGATCAGCTTGGTCCTGATCAGCGTGACGATCAAAGATGGATTACACATTTACACGCACTGTCATTTCGACTTACCACAAAAGGAATTGATCATTGGCTCGATTGAGCATATTTTTAAAAAACAAGAAATAATAAAAAACAAGAAAATAAAAAAAACAAAAAATAATACATATATCTAGATCTGTTCGGCCATAAACAATTTTATGCGCCATGAACAGATCAAACAGCTTTCGCCTATTCTCAAGTGTCGGCAGTTGCAGGTATTCTAATCGATTTTGGTATGGAATTGGCGGAAGGCTGCATTTAAAAAACACCCGTTTGGTGAAATATTTTTGACACTTTTCGCGCAAATGTGGAGGCGCAAATGAGCACTCACCCGAAAAATCAGCGAAATGGATAAAGAAGAGAAGCAGAAGAGAATGGTGAATTAAGCGAAAGAGAAAAAAATTAAATAAAATTCATTTTTTGACAAGTAAACATTTTTAATTAGCTAAACCTCATATAAAATAATCAGTCCTTCAAGCCTTGGACTAAAATAATTTTAAAAGCAATTATTTATTTTAAGGAATTCCCAAAAAATTATTGGGATGTCACCGCTTGTCACGAAAACTTCGAAATCAGTGGCGACAAATGTTTAACTGTCTATTGGACGAAAGATTCGGTGCTAATTTCATTAATAACAATAAATTAAAGTAATTTTCCTTCAAAAGGTTGTTGGTATTCCGTCTTCGCTAAACATTCGATTTTGGTGAACAAAATAATTCGTCCGACATTTTTTATTATGAAATTTCTGTCCACAAAAAGGGGAAGTCGTTAATATATATAAGGAATAATAAAGGCTTTTAATAAGTAAATAAATAATTATTTCGGTACAATTCGACAACAAGCAAAAAACGAAGAAGATTACGTTTAGAAAACCAAGCAACGGCTGCTACAAACAAGGCCATTTTTGCAAATGGAAGTTTTCGTATTCCAAAAGAAAGAAATGACAAATATTCTTACGGTGTTGGCGATACCGTAGGAATTGGCGTTAATTGGGCCTTTCGACAGATCATTCATTTTCACTAAAAATGGACACCGTTTGGGTAAAAATCTGTTTTATTAATTAAATTTAAAAAAGTGTCCATCTTTTGTTGGCCATTAATTTCCCATTCGTTTCTTTGGGTCTCTCTGGTGACGAAATTGAGGCGAAATTTGGGCCCAATTTCCAATTCGATTTGACCACTCTTTAAAGAAATATTTTTACAAAATCTGATCATTTGTTTCTTTTTTGTATTCTCATTTACCACTTTTTTGCGGTGCAAGAAATCGGACAAAAAATATACAATATAATAAAAAAATTTCTAAATATTTTAATAGGCTAAATTTTTTAATTCTTAACCAAGTAAAAGGTATTTCACAAATGTTTTTAGTATATTCGCTTGAAAAAATTATTCAATTATTTTATCAAAATCTTTTTTTGTCATTTTTCATTATTTTAGAACATTTTTGGGAAAAGGAGTGACTCTATTTACACGTTTTTAACGGCGCGATTTTTTCAAAAACTTTTTGGGAACTTGGAGGAGAGTACAGCGGTGCCGGTAGGCGCCGCCGGGAAATTTTTAAAAATTTCAGTTTAATTTATTATTAGAAATTGTACAAAACTTACTAGTTTTAAAAAAAATTTTAAAAATTTACGACTTTTCATCAAAAATTTCGGAAGTCGGAATTCCGACCCCAAAAATGTCGGAAATCGGAAGTCTTTCCGTGCCATACCTGGTGCCTATCGACATCTGCGAGAAATTTTATGAAATTTAATGCGATTTGTTAACAGATTTTGTCTAAAATTGACCAAATGACGCAGTTTTTGACTCAATTTCTACAGGATTATTAAGTAAAAGCCTATCCGGCGGTGCCGATAGGCGCCGCCGGGAAAATTTCACAAATTTTGAATGAAATTTGCGATGAAAAATGAGTTAACTTTAATTAAATTTATTATTTAATTTATTTAAAAATATTTGGCATTCTGTCTTAGAAAAATTTTCAAAAAAATAATAAAATCCCGCATAATCCCGCACAAAAAATCAAATTTGCGGATCCCGCTGCGGGATTGGAACTCAAAATTCTTTGCGGGACGGGATCCCGCGGGATTAATCCCGCATATCCCGCGTTTTGTTCATTATAGAGCGAATATTAGTTAAGCAACAGATAAAACCCAGCAGCAACGGAATTTAGTTTTGTCAAAAAAAAATTATTATTTATTTTAGGACATTGTCGTCACCAACGAAAGAAGAAGCGGATCAAAGCAACGGAAATTAATTATATTTGACAAATTGTCCATCTCACCAATTGGAATTTGATTTGATGCTCTCATTTTCTCTCAGAAATACTTTTGTTAATTTCTTTTTTCATTTTCCCATTCTCCGCTTCGATTTTTGCCAACAGTGCATTCGTTTCCTGCTGCTTCAACTTTTCTTGGAGTCCCTTCTAAAAATGACTTAATCGTTGTTAGCGATTAATTTATTCCTAAATTATTTAGCAGATCCAATTTCATTTTCAAAAAATTACTCTTTATAACTAGAGATCGGTATTTTGAAAAAAGCCTGGACCCGGATTCCATGTTGGACCTGGATTTCCTGGACAAAAATCCAGGTCCAGGAAAAAAATCCAGGCTCCTCGAGACCTGGGATCCAGGCCTGGACCTGGATTTTTTGAAATTCATTTTAAAAAATAATAAATTGCTTGGGAACATCTAAAAATATCTAATTTACAATAATAATTTGTTTTTAAATATATTTAATCATTTTTTGAAAACTTGAAAAATATCGGTCACATGAAATAATAAATTCTAAAATTTTGTCCAGGAAAATCCAGGTTTTTTCCTGTTTTGCCTGGACCTGGACCTGGATTTTTTTCACATTTGACCTGGACCTGGATTTCCTGGATAAAAATCCAGGAAAATCCAGGTCCAGGAAAAATCCAGGTTTCCGAAAAATGGCCTGGACCTGGATCCAGAAAAAATCCAGGCCTGGATCCAGGTCCAGGCCGATCTCTGTTTATAAATTAGATACCCCCCCCCCATTCCCCTTGTTCGTTGTAAGTGGGGGGGGGGGGGTCGAAGCGAAGGAAAAAAGAGAAAAATTTTTAACAGCGAAATTCAATAAAGTTCGACAAATTTTTTCTCAGCACACCAGAGAATTGGGTGCTAGGTCGAAGGACAAAAAGTGCAAAATTTGCTGAATTTTTGACTAAATCCACTCATAACTTTTCTCAGACGCAACCAAATTGTACAATCTTGGTATCATATCATAGCCTGCCAAATTTCAAAAAAATTTATTAAATTTTTCCAAAGTTCTAGCCAAAAAATCAAAACATTGTCCTAACTTTTGTAAAACTTAATAAAATTTTTTGAAATGTAGCGAGAAAAGTTATGAGTGGATTTAGTCAAAAATTCAGCAAATTTTGCACTTTTTGTTCTTCGACCCACCACGGAGAATTGATGCCGAGACTCCCCTCCCCTGTGCCAATCGTCCATCATATGACCCTTGGTATGCTTTATCTAATAAAACTCACATTCTTTAGCTCCAATTTGGTATTTTTCAATACCAATTTCATTTTGGCAAAATTTTCAATAAGTTCCTAAAAATTAAATTCACAATAAAAAAGCTGTAAATTTTAATAAATTATAAATATTTTATTTCTATGCTTTTTTTTTCGTTTGTCCACCTTCAATTGTTGCCGATCAGTGAATTGTTCACCGTTTGTTTTAACGACAGCTCCTTCCTTCACGAAACTGAATTCATCATAATTCATCTCTGAAAAACACAAGATTTTCTATTTGTTTATTTTATTTTATTTTATTTTAAATTACATTTAATTTTGTATCGTTTTCCAAATTTTATATTTTCTACCGTTTCCCCTTTTCTCATTACCATAATCATCGGATGAAAAATCGCCACTATTTGTTGAATCGGCTGAAATTTCCATCTGTCAATTGGGTTTGATGATGATAAATGGTTGGAAGATTGAATATTAATTATATTTTTTAAGTATTTTAATAAATTTTTAGACAAAAAAAGTGAAATATTTTGTAATAAAATAAAATGAAAAATTATTAAACAAATTGAAGAAGTAATAAATGAAAAACATCTGCTGACTCTGCTGTTGCTTATATTAACATTTTCTCTGGGTCACTCAAAATAATTTACGGCGAAATAATGACACAAAAATTGGCGAAGAAAAAAAAGGAATAGTTAACTCACTACCCATTCATTTTTTGTAATTATTGATTATTATTACTAGAGACCGCAAAAAAAAGCAGCAAAAATCGTGAAAAAGTCACTAAAATAGGCACCAAAAAATTGAAAAAAGGCATGAAAAGGCACGAAAGGCACGAAAATCCCGAAAAATGCATGAAAAATTTTTTCTAAGGTTTTTAAGGAGAAAAACACGTAAAACTTAATTTTGGTCATTTAAATGATTATTAAATATTTTATAATGATTTCGAAAAAGGAAAACTTTTAAACATAAAATTTTTTATCAAGAAAAAAATTAATTTTTTTTGAGAAAATTTTTCAATTCTTAGGGGCGTATTTTTACGGAAAAAAACGCCAAAAGGCATTTAAGGCAAGAAAATCCCGAAAAAGGCAAAAAAAAAAAGGCATAATAAAAGTCAACGTAGAAGTCTCAAACCAAGTGTAAAATGGGTAAATATTGATCATATGGCCCAGAGCCGGAAATGGTCGAAATATATATCAATCGATAGCCCTAGGTCTGTAATGGAAGAATCCGAAAGAATTTTTTTTGCGGCAACCAATCCCTGAAGAGTTACAGACCCGGGACTGAAATGGCCAAATGCCTTTGGGATTGAACCGTCCAACAGACAAAAACGCATAAAAGGTCACGAAATATATACCAATCGATTCCTCTTAGTATCTAAATCACAGATTCGAAAGAAATTTTGTGTAAAAATGAAATTGAAAAAAGTTATGGGTCATCAAAACCTTTAAAAATGACTTTGGTAAAAAAACCAATTAAGTGTGCCAAAAAACGCTTAAGACCACTTTCAGTTTTCGAACTCGCAAAAGGGAGCATGCGAAGACGGAGCAAGTAGTGGGGTGAGACGGAGGGCGGAGGAAAAAGTCTGACGAGTTTTGTCATTTTTTGACTGAACCGGTTTTGAGGACCTATAACTTTGGTAAATTTCTTTTTCATCCAAAAATTCTTTCGGATTCGTGGGCTACATGCCGAGAGGAATCGATTGGTATATATTTTGTCGCAATTCCATGCGTTTTTTTCTGTTGGACGGTTCAGTCCCAAAGCCATTGGCCATTTCAGTCCCGGGTCTGTAACTCTTCAGGGATTGGTTGCCGCAAAAAAATTCTTTCGGATTCTTCCATTACAGACCTAGGGCTATCGATTGATATATATTTCGACCATTTCCGGCTCTGGGCCATATGATCAATATTTTCCGTAAAATGTGTTATTTATGCTTAATATATCGAAACTAGTGCAGTGCGCACAAAAAAAGGCATATGCCTCAAAATGCGGTCTCTAATCATTACTTTTTTAAATTATTTATTTTTGAGCAAAATGTTGACCTAAAAAGAAAGGATCTAAGTGAACTGTTTAATAGTCTATGAGAAAAGAATATATTTTTGTTAAAACTATGGTTGCGACCCCGACGTCGGGGTTGGAAAAGTCGGGGTTCGGGGTGAAAATTCCCCGACTAAATTTGTCGGGGTTGGCTGGAGAAATTTTAAAAATGTCGGGGGCAAAAATTTCATAAAAAGTCGGAAAAAAGATAAAGTTCCAGAACAAAAAAGCCTTAAAAACTCATTTAAAGACTCTTCCATCTCATTTCAAGTGCAATTGACGACTTTTGTAAAACCCCGAAAATGTCGGGGCGCAACCCTAGTTAAAACTATGAAAATGTTTTGTTTTTTAGCATTTAAAAACAAAAAAATATGCAAATGTTTAATTGACATTTACATATTTCCTTATTAATGGTAAATTAAAATAAAATTAACATTTTTCATAATCGTAAATTAAAAAGAAATAAAACAATAATTAGCGTTATAAAACAAAAACAACAAAGAGCAAAAACCAATGATTAATTAATTAATTTGAAATTATCGCCTTTTTCCATGCTTCTGCTCTCTTCAAAGAGTGGCCAAATTGAAGTTGATTTTAACAAAAGTTATAACGATTTTTTTGTCGAAAAACGGTTCGAGTTGGATTTTTACCCTCCCCGACTTTGAGTTTCCGACATTTTTGGGCTCATTCGATCAGGGCTGCCAAAAATATGCATGAAAAGTGGCCAAAATATACGCATAAATATGCAAATAAAATCGTGAAGTATGCTCCAAATATACAAAAAAATCACAAAATATGCACAAAAAAAACTTGAAAATTAGGGGTGCAAATTAAATTAAAAAATTTATTTCTCATAAACTTGTTGCTGGACATCGTTTTTTACTGTTCACAGAATGCTTTCACAAAAAATGACAGATTTTGTTATTTTAAACAGATTTAAGGGCCATTTGGGGCTAGCGTTGTCAATTTGATAGGACTTGTATCATTAAGCATTTTGCAAAACTTTGAATTGAGTTGCAAAATCAACATTTTTTATTAAACGAATAATAGTCTAATTAGCATTAATTAAAAAAGAAATTAAAAATACACAAAAATGAATGAATGAATGAATTAATTAAATGAATTATCGTCCTCTTCCTTGTTTCTGTTTTCTTCAAAGAGTGGCCAAATTGAATTTGAAATTTGGCCCAAAGTTCGCTTCGATTTCATTGCCAATTCTCATCAAAGAAACGAATGGAAACAATTCATCAAAAACAGAATTTGGTGAATTGTCGACCCAATAGAAAGGACCTGAGAAAGGATAATATTTGGACTAGTGAATTGGGCTAAAGTTGCGAAAATTGTTTTCAAAATTTGTTATTATTTTATATTGTTATTTTTACATACCCAAATGTCGTCCATTTTTGGTGAAGAAAAACTGTTGAGTGGCCAAATTGAGGCCACATCCGACAATATCATTTTGCTTGAAGGAATATTCATTTTTAGCTTTTTGATAATGAAATTCGCCGTTAATGCAAAAAGCGCCTCCGCTTAAATAGGCATAAGTGCCAAAGTTGGGAATTATTCCTTCCAATATTTTCTGCTGTTTGGCGGCGAATCCGAAAGAGAGCTGACATAAAGGGGAACTAAAATAAATTTAAAAAGAAAACAAAATAAATAACATATTATTATTATTATTATTATTATTTGCATTTGCATTTGTAGCAAAGACAGTGCGACATAAGACTTCATTTAAAAATAAAATAATATTTGTTTATTAAACTTTTTTCTTTTCCCTTATGAATGACCGTCAAATTTTTGTCATCAGTGATTTCGAGTGCGTCCTGCTGACAAGCGTTGGCATCCCAACAATTTTTTCGGAAGTTTAAAAGCGCCTTCAAATGAAAATTGACCATAATTAATTAATCATTTATAGTTCTTTTAATTATTCATTCACCATTTCCATCTGCTTTTCTTTATTGTCTTTTTCCGATGCATAGTTTTTTCTCTTCTGTTCATTTTGCAAATGTTCGATTTGGTCGATAGAAACTAAAAAATTAGTTAATTAAATATTTAAATTTCATTTAGGCAAAAAAATATTTGACAGAAACTATGATAATAACACATTTTGCTTTTGATTTTCCATTCCCATTTTGTCAACCTTCGCTTGCAATGTCAAAATTCGTTCCATGGTTTTTTCTCGATCTCTTCTTGGAATAATTTTGCTGTAATTAAAATTATTTTTACACGGTTTCCTTCCCATGTTAAAAAGTTCGATTTCAAAGAAGAAAAGCGGAAAAACAGTTGCTAATAAAAGTGCATTTTCAAAATTTGGAAAATGCCCTAAAATGGGTTAATTTATTTAAATGTTTTTGGGCATAATGAATTTATTCGAGCATTTTAATATTCTCGCTGAATTTAAGCGTAAAAGAGAGTTAAATTGATTTTAAATATTTTGTTGGTGACTCACCTCCTCGTCTAACTTTTCTAATTATTTTCCCATAAATATTTGATTCTTTTCACTTTGAAACGTATTCTTTAAAAAATTTTAAAATTACGTTTTTCTGCAGTTGCTCCAACTTGTCCATGTACTGCTTCTCGTTCTCGTCCATTTTCGCCTGCATTTTCTCAATTTCTTTTTTCATTTTCCCATTCTCCGCTTCGATTTTTGCCAGCAGTGCATTCGTTTCCTGCTGCTTCAACTTTTCTTGGAGTCCCTTCTAAAATTAAATTAATAATTAAAACATTTAATTATTTATAATAATTAGAAATTTCCATTTAATTCTCATAAAATTACTCTTTCTGTAATAACACTCACATTTTTAAGCTCCATTTTTGATAAATTTCAAATTTTTGTGTTTTTTGTAATTTTCCACCTTCAATTGTGGCCGATCAGTGAATTTTTCACCGTTTGTTTTAAGGACAGCTCCTTCCTTCACAAAATTGAATTCATCATAATTCATTTCTGAAAATATAAACATTTTTATTTATTTTATTTTTAATTAGATTTTATTTAATTAAGTACCGTTTCCCAAAAATTTTAAATTTTCTACCGTTTACTCTTTTCGAATTACCGAAATCATATGAAAAAACGCCATTATTTGTTGAATCGCTTGAAACTGACATTTAATTTTTTATAACTTTCAAATTGTGTTTGATGACGGGATGGATAAGTTAATTTTTGAATTTCTTTTTATTTTAAATAATTTTAAAGCAAATAAAATGAAAATATATTAATAAAAAAGAAGTGAAAAATAGTTTAAACAAATTGAAGAAGTAATAAATGAACATCTGCTGACTTCTTTTGCTTTTGTTCACATTTTTATAGGAGTCAATTAACATAAGTACGGGCAAAATGATGACTCAAAAAAAATGAAAAATATAATATTTGACTGATTTTCCATGCATTTTTTTGTCATTAAGTGCGCCACAAAAATGCTGATTTTGAAAATTTTCATGGGAGCCCTGTGTTTAACGTTAAATCTGCTAAAAATATGGGCAAAATTCTCAAAATTCCCCACAGCGGAGCCTATTGGCACAACCGGACCCTAAAATCCTTAATTTTCCTTATTTTTATCAAAAACATAAAATTACATTATATATATATATAATAATCGTATCCTTGCAGAAAATAAATATTTGAAGAGAAAAAGTAAATTTTAAAAACAGAAAATAATAGAGAAAATATACGTAATTATTCATTTGATAGAAAAATAAAATGTAAGAAACTACAATAATCGTATCCTTGTACAAAGAAAAAAATCCGCTTTCAATAGAAAAAAATAAATAAATAAAGAAAAATAGACAATATTATCTTTTATGAAAATTAATAACCCTAAGATATTATAAAAGGGATATAAATTATATTCTTTTGCATATTTTTTCTGCGCATGTGCAATGAAGAAAGGGGTTCAAAATTTTTTGTAATTTTATGCTATTTTTAACTGATTTTGTCTAAAAATACCAAATTTTGAGATTTTGGGTAAGTTTTTTAAGAAAATATAGGTTTTTGGGGAGCCGGCGGTGCCGATAGGCGCCGCCGGGGAAAATTTTTAGGACTTTTTAATGAATTTTGTTAAGAAATTTTTTTCGGTCAAAACTGAAACCGAAAAACCCGTAAAAAAACCGACCGATCCGATCTCTATTAAAAAGAATGGTTTAAGTGAACTCTTTAATAAGGGCGTCGGACTTTTCGACAGTAAAGAATAATGGCGCTACTGTAAAAGTGACAGATTTTGAAAATTTTTTCACTTTTTTTTCATGCAATTTTTTTTTAATTTTTTTGTTACAATTGGCATTATTAATTACAGAAATTATAATTATAATGTAATAAATCAACAAAAACTTTAATGATTCTGTCAATTTTATACTCGTGCCATGGATTCTCTCTTCAGGATTTTGGAGAAAAGCCATCTCATTATATCGTCCAATGTTAAATGAGTCATAACAATAAGCAAAACCCAAATTATGTGAAAGTAAAATAATGAATAATATTTAATTTTTCATACAGCTGATGAATCATTCACATTAATGAAAATTTAGTATAGTCCAAACAGAAATCTCCGTTATCATTTGAACATCAAATAAATAATAAATTATTATAATAGTTTTATTATTTCAAAAAATAAAAATTTCATATTAAAAATTGCTGCTGAAAATGTGCCGTATTTTTCTGCTAATTATTCTGTTTGCCTGCTGCTGTTTTATTTGTAGGGATATGATAAATAAAAATTATAAAAAAATTAGCTGATCTATTTTTTAATGCTTTAAAAGTTTGAGTTTATGCATTAAAAAAATCCGTACTCTCGAAGTATACAAAAACCCGACCTAATTAACATTTTAACTCATAGAAGAGGGGCATTTCACGGTCTATACCTGCACCAATATGTCCTACTTACAACAAACAAGACTATGCGACAAATCGTTCGAGGATATGATGGCTGTACAAGAATGCATGGCAAAAACCGGGATGGACACAGCGGCATGTAATAATTCACAAGCGAATGACCCGAAATTTGAGGGTTTATACGGAGGATACACATGCGAAAAATGCATTATTGGCGAACAAAACAAGGCCAACAGCAACGAAAATTACAAATTGTATAGTCCAACCGCGAAACCATCGACACCGAATACGGCAACCAATGCCAATGAACTAACTGGGTAACTAACGGTGGGGGTCGACTGGGCGGCGCCAGCCAACTGGGCGCCAGCCCGGTTTATGCCCCTCTTCTATGAGTTAAAATGTTAATTAGGTCGGGTTTTTGTATACTTCGAGAGTACGGATTTTTTTAATGCATACACTCAAACTTTTAAAGCATTGGGCAGCACTACAATAAGTATAACTATTGTCTGGACACTCAAGGTTAAGATTGGATGGATTAGGCGTCAAGTGAACAACGGCTTTGTTTTCTTCGGTAACAGTGCCAACAATTTCCATTCGGCATCGGATCTGATTTGCTAAATTAAAAAATAGATCAGCTAATTTTTTTATAATTTTTATTTATCATATCCCTACAAATAAAACAGCAGCAGGCAAACAGAATAATTAGCAGAAAAATACGGCACATTTTCAGCAGCAATTTTTAATATGAAATTTTTATTTTTTGAAATAATAAAACTATTATAATAATTTATTATTTATTTGATGTTCAAATGATAACGGAGATTTCTGTTTGGACTATACTAAATTTTCATTAATGTGAATGATTCATCAGCTGTATGAAAAATTAAATATTATTCATTATTTTACTTTCACATAATTTGGGTTTTGCTTATTGTTATGACTCATTTAACATTGGACGATATAATGAGATGGCTTTTCTCCAAAATCCTGAAGAGAGAATCCATGGCACGAGTATAAAATTGACAGAATCATTAAAGTTTTTGTTGATTTATTACATTATAATTATAATTTCTGTAATTAATAATGCCAATTGTAACAAAAAAATTAAAAAAAAATTGCATGAAAAAAAAGTGAAAAAATTTTCAAAATCTGTCACTTTTACAGTAGCGCCATTATTCTTTACTGTCGAAAAGTCCGACGCCCTTATTAAAGAGTTCACTTAAACCATTCTTTTTAATAGAGATCGGATCGGTCGGTTTTTTTACGGGTTTTTCGGTTTCAGTTTTTGACCGAAAAAAATTTCTTAACAAAATTCATTAAAAAGTCCTAAAAATTTTCCCCGGCGGCGCCTATCGGCACCGCCGGCTCCCCAAAAACCTATATTTTCTTAAAAAACTTACCCAAAATCTCAAAATTTGGTATTTTTAGACAAAATCAGTTAAAAATAGCATAAAATTACAAAAAATTTTGAACCCCTTTCTTCATTGCACATGCGCAGAAAAAATATGCAAAAGAATATAATTTATATCCCTTTTATAATATCTTAGGGTTATTAATTTTCATAAAAGATAATATTGTCTATTTTTCTTTATTTATTTATTTTTTTCTATTGAAAGCGGATTTTTTTCTTTGTACAAGGATACGATTATTGTAGTTTCTTACATTTTATTTTTCTATCAAATGAATAATTACGTATATTTTCTCTATTATTTTCTGTTTTTAAAATTTACTTTTTCTCTTCAAATATTTATTTTCTGCAAGGATACGATTATTATATATATATATAATGTAATTTTATGTTTTTGATAAAAATAAGGAAAATTAAGGATTTTAGGGTCCGGTTGTGCCAATAGGCTCCGCTGTGGGGAATTTTGAGAATTTTGCCCATATTTTTAGCAGATTTAACGTTAAACACAGGGCTCCCATGAAAATTTTCAAAATCAGCATTTTTGTGGCGCACTTAATGACAAAAAAATGCATGGAAAATCAGTCAAATATTATATTTTTCATTTTTTTTTGAGTCATCATTTTGCCCGTACTTATGTTAATTGACTCCTATAAAAATGTGAACAAAAGCAAAAGAAGTCAGCAGATGTTCATTTATTACTTCTTCAATTTGTTTAAACTATTTTTCACTTCTTTTTTATTAATATATTTTCATTTTATTTGCTTTAAAATTATTTAAAATAAAAAGAAATTCAAAAATTAACTTATCCATCCCGTCATCAAACACAATTTGAAAGTTATAAAAAATTAAATGTCAGTTTCAAGCGATTCAACAAATAATGGCGTTTTTTCATATGATTTCGGTAATTCGAAAAGAGTAAACGGTAGAAAATTTAAAATTTTTGGGAAACGGTACTTAATTAAATAAAATCTAATTAAAAATAAAATAAATAAAAATGCTTATATTTTCAGAAATGAATTATGATGAATTCAATTTTGTGAAGGAAGGAGCTGTCCTTAAAACAAACGGTGAAAAATTCACTGATCGGCCACAATTGAAGGTGGAAAATTACAAAAAACACAAAAATTTGAAATTTATCAAAAATGGAGCTTAAAAATGTGAGTGTTATTACAGAAAGAGTAATTTTATGAGAATTAAATGGAAATTTCTAATTATTATAAATAATTAAATGTTTTAATTATTAATTTAATTTTAGAAGGGACTCCAAGAAAAGTTGAAGCAGCAGGAAACGAATGCACTGCTGGCAAAAATCGAAGCGGAGAATGGGAAAATTTTTATTCATTGATTATCATATTCAAATAATTAGTTAAAAAAATTAATAAAATATACCAATATAAAATATTATTTTTCTTAAAAAAATTTATTTGTTTTGCTTGATTGCTGTGGGGGATAAACTATAGTGAACGCCCCGTGAAAAAATGGGTCAAATGATATACCAATCGATTCGTCTCAAGGAGCTAAGCATGGAAAAATAGGTCTCGAGTTGCGGAAATGCCAAAAAAACCGGTTTTTGAACCGGTTCAAAACTCGAAAAATTGAGTGATAAGGGGGGCCTTTGAACCTTTAAAACGGTCAAATTCGGACAAATTTGGTATCATTCGAAAGCTCTTGATCAGCTAAGTCTAAAAAACAAGGTATAAATTCGAACCGATGCCATGCTCAGATGCATGGGTTGACTTCATTTCCTGATTTTTAGATTAAGCTCGTCAAGAGCTGGTACCAAATTTGTCGGGATTCGATCGTTTAAAAAAAGTTAGAGTGCGAAATCTCTTAATTTTTCGAGTTTTGAACCGGTTCAAAAACCGGTTTTTTGGCATTTCCGCAACTCGAGATATATTTTTCCATGCTTAGCTCCTTGAGACGAATCGCTATCGACCAAATCGAACATTTGCAAAATGAACAGAAGAGAAAAAACTATGCATCGGAAAAAGACAATAAAGAAAAGCAGATGGAAATGGTGAATGAATAATTAAAAGAACTATAAATGATTAATTAATTATGGTCAATTTTCATTTGAAGGCGCTTTTAAACTTCCGAAAAAATTGTTGGGATGCCAACGCTTGTCAGCAGGACGCACTCGAAATCACTGATGACAAAAATTTGACGGTCATTCATAAGGGAAAAGAAAAAAGTTTAATAAACAAATATTATTTTATTTTTAAATGAAGTCTTATGTCGCACTGTCTTTGCTACAAATGCAAATGCAAATAATAATAATAATAATAATAATATGTTATTTATTTTGTTTTCTTTTTAAATTTATTTTAGTTCCCCTTTATGTCAGCTCTCTTTCGGATTCGCCGCCAAACAGCAGAAAATATTGGAAGGAATAATTCCCAACTTTGGCACTTATGCCTATTTAAGCGGAG
This sequence comes from Heterodera glycines, assembly GCA_004148225.2. NCBI lineage: Eukaryota > Metazoa > Nematoda > Chromadorea > Rhabditida > Heteroderidae > Heterodera > Heterodera glycines. The sequence continues at coordinate 12,031,983 of CP049710.1, forward strand.
GCGCTTTTTGCATTAACGGCGAATTTCATTATCAAAAAGCTAAAAATGAATATTCCTTCAAGCAAAATGATATTGTCGGATGTGGCCTCAATTTGGCCACTCAACAGTTTTTCTTCACCAAAAATGGACGACATTTGGGTATGTAAAAATAACAATATAAAATAATAACAAATTTTGAAAACAATTTTCGCAACTTTAGCCCAATTCACTAGTCCAAATATTATCCTTTCTCAGGTCCTTTCTATTGGGTCGACAATTCACCAAATTCTGTTTTTGATGAATTGTTTCCATTCGTTTCTTTGATGAGAATTGGCAATGAAATCGAAGCGAACTTTGGGCCAAATTTCAAATTCAATTTGGCCACTCTTTGAAGAAAACAGAAACAAGGAAGAGGACGATAATTCATTTAATTAATTCATTCATTCATTCATTTTTGTGTATTTTTAATTTCTTTTTTAATTAATGCTAATTTATTCGTTTAATAAAAAATGTTGATTTTGCAACTCAATTCAAAGTTTTGCAAAATGCTTAATGATACAAGTCCTATCAAATTGACAACGCTAGCCCCAAATGGCCCTTAAATCTGTTTAAAATAACAAAATCTGTCATTTTTTGTGAAAGCATTCTGTGAACAGTAAAAAACGATGTCCAGCAACAAGTTTATGAGAAATAATTTTTTAATTTAATTTGCACCCCTAATTTTCAAGTTTTTTTTGTGCATATTTTGTGATTTTTTTGTATATTTGGAGCATACTTCACGATTTTATTTGCATATTTATGCGTATATTTTGGCCACTTTTCATGCATATTTTTGGCAGCCCTGATCGAATGAGCCCAAAAATGTCGGAAACTCAAAGTCGGGGAGGGTAAAAATCCAACTCGAACCGTTTTTCGACAAAAAAATCGTTATAACTTTTGTTAAAATCAACTTCAATTTGGCCACTCTTTGAAGAGAGCAGAAGCATGGAAAAAGGCGATAATTTCAAATTAATTAATTAATCATTGGTTTTTGCTCTTTGTTGTTTTTGTTTTATAACGCTAATTATTGTTTTATTTCTTTTTAATTTACGATTATGAAAAATGTTAATTTTATTTTAATTTACCATTAATAAGGAAATATGTAAATGTCAATTAAACATTTGCATATTTTTTTGTTTTTAAATGCTAAAAAACAAAACATTTTCATAGTTTTAACTAGGGTTGCGCCCCGACATTTTCGGGGTTTTACAAAAGTCGTCAATTGCACTTGAAATGAGATGGAAGAGTCTTTAAATGAGTTTTTAAGGCTTTTTTGTTCTGGAACTTTATCTTTTTTCCGACTTTTTATGAAATTTTTGCCCCCGACATTTTTAAAATTTCTCCAGCCAACCCCGACAAATTTAGTCGGGGAATTTTCACCCCGAACCCCGACTTTTCCAACCCCGACGTCGGGGTCGCAACCATAGTTTTAACAAAAATATATTCTTTTCTCATAGACTATTAAACAGTTCACTTAGATCCTTTCTTTTTAGGTCAACATTTTGCTCAAAAATAAATAATTTAAAAAAGTAATGATTAGAGACCGCATTTTGAGGCATATGCCTTTTTTTGTGCGCACTGCACTAGTTTCGATATATTAAGCATAAATAACACATTTTACGGAAAATATTGATCATATGGCCCAGAGCCGGAAATGGTCGAAATATATATCAATCGATAGCCCTAGGTCTGTAATGGAAGAATCCGAAAGAATTTTTTTGCGGCAACCAATCCCTGAAGAGTTACAGACCCGGGACTGAAATGGCCAATGGCTTTGGGACTGAACCGTCCAACAGAAAAAAACGCATGGAATTGCGACAAAATATATACCAATCGATTCCTCTCGGCATGTAGCCCACGAATCCGAAAGAATTTTTGGATGAAAAAGAAATTTACCAAAGTTATAGGTCCTCAAAACCGGTTCAGTCAAAAAATGACAAAAACTCGTCAGACTTTTTCCTCCGCCCTCCGTCTCACCCCACTACTTGCTCCGTCTTCGCATGCTCCCTTTTGCGAGTTCGAAAACTGAAAGTGGTCTTAAGCGTTTTTTGGCACACTTAATTGGTTTTTTTACCAAAGTCATTTTTAAAGGTTTTGATGACCCATAACTTTTTTCAATTTCATTTTTACACAAAATTTCTTTCGAATCTGTGATTTAGATACTAAGAGGAATCGATTGGTATATATTTCGTGACCTTTTATGCGTTTTTGTCTGTTGGACGGTTCAATCCCAAAGGCATTTGGCCATTTCAGTCCCGGGTCTGTAACTCTTCAGGGATTGGTTGCCGCAAAAAAAATTCTTTCGGATTCTTCCATTACAGACCTAGGGCTATCGATTGATATATATTTCGACCATTTCCGGCTCTGGGCCATATGATCAATATTTACCCATTTTACACTTGGTTTGAGACTTCTACGTTGACTTTTATTATGCCTTTTTTTTTTTGCCTTTTTCGGGATTTTCTTGCCTTAAATGCCTTTTGGCGTTTTTTTCCGTAAAAATACGCCCCTAAGAATTGAAAAATTTTCTCAAAAAAAATTAATTTTTTTCTTGATAAAAAATTTTATGTTTAAAAGTTTTCCTTTTTCGAAATCATTATAAAATATTTAATAATCATTTAAATGACCAAAATTAAGTTTTACGTGTTTTTCTCCTTAAAAACCTTAGAAAAAATTTTTCATGCATTTTTCGGGATTTTCGTGCCTTTCGTGCCTTTTCATGCCTTTTTTCAATTTTTTGGTGCCTATTTTAGTGACTTTTTCGCGATTTTTGGTGCTTTTTTTTGGGGTCTCTAGTAATAATAATAATAATCAATAATTACAAAAAATGAATGGGTAGTGAGTCAACTATTCCATTTTTTTGTTCTTCTCCAATTTTTGTGTCATCATTTTGCCGTAAATTATTTTGAGTGACCCAGAGAAAATGTTAATATAAGCACTGCAGAGTCAGCAGATGTTTTTCATTTATTACTTCTTCAATTTGTTTAATAATTTTTATTTTATTTTATACAAAATATTTCACTTTTTTTTGTCTAAAAATTTCTTAAAATACTTAAAAAATATAATTAGTATTCAAACTTCCAACCATTTTCATCATCAAACCCAATTTGACAGAAGGAAATGTCAATTTCAGCCGATTCAACAAATAGTGGCGATTTTTCATCCGATGATTATGGTAATGAGAAAAGGGGAAACGGTAGAAAATATAAAATTTGGAAAACGATACAAAATTAAATGTAATTTAAAATAAAATAAAATAAAATAAACAAATAGAAAATCTTGTGTTTTTCAGAGATGAATTATGATGAATTCAGTTTCGTGAAGGAAGGAGCTGTCGTTAAAACAAACGGTGAACAATTCACTGATCGGCAACAATTGAAGGTGGACAAACGAAAAAAAAAGCATAGAAATAAAATATTTATAATTTATTAAAATTTACAGCTTTTTTATTGTGAATTTAATTTTTAGGAACTTATTGAAAATTTTGCCAAAATGAAATTGGTATTGAAAAATACCAAATTGGAGCTAAAGAATGTGAGTTTTATTAGATAAAGCATACCAAGGGTCATATGATGGACGATTGGCACAGGGGAGGGGAGTCTCGGCATCAATTCTCCGTGGTGGGTCGAAGAACAAAAAGTGCAAAATTTGCTGAATTTGTGACTAAATCCACTCATAACTTTTCTCGCTACATTTCAAAAAATTTTATTAAGTTTTACAAAAGTTAGGACAATGTTTTGATTTTTTGGCTAGAACTTTGGAAAAATTTAATAAATTTTTTTGAAATTTGGCAGGCTATGATATGATACCAAGATTGTACAATTTGGTTGCGTCTGAGAAAAGTTATGAGTGGATTTAGTCAAAAATTCAGCAAATTTTGCACTTTTTGTCCTTCGACCTAGCACCCAATTCTCTGGTGTGCTGAGAAAAAATTTGTCGAACTTTATTGAATTTCGCTGTTAAAAATTTTTCTCTTTTTTCCTTCGCTTCGACCCCCCCCCCCCCACTTACAACGAACAAGGGGAATGGGGGGGGGGTATCTAATTTATAAACAGAGATCGGCCTGGACCTGGATCCAGGCCTGGATTTTTTCTGGATCCAGGTCCAGGCCATTTTTCGGAAACCTGGATTTTTCCTGGACCTGGATTTTCCTGGATTTTTATCCAGGAAATCCAGGTCCAGGTCAAATGTGAAAAAAATCCAGGTCCAGGTCCAGGCAAAACAGGAAAAAACCTGGATTTTCCTGGACAAAATTTTAGAATTTATTATTTCATGTGACCGATATTTTTCAAGTTTTCAAAAAATGATTAAATATATTTAAAAACAAATTATTATTGTAAATTAGATATTTTTAGATGTTCCCAAGCAATTTATTATTTTTTAAAATGAATTTCAAAAAATCCAGGTCCAGGCCTGGATCCCAGGTCTCGAGGAGCCTGGATTTTTTTCCTGGACCTGGATTTTTGTCCAGGAAATCCAGGTCCAACATGGAATCCGGGTCCAGGCTTTTTTCAAAATACCGATCTCTAGTTATAAAGAGTAATTTTTTGAAAATGAAATTGGATCTGCTAAATAATTTAGGAATAAATTAATCGCTAACAACGATTAAGTCATTTTTAGAAGGGACTCCAAGAAAAGTTGAAGCAGCAGGAAACGAATGCACTGTTGGCAAAAATCGAAGCGGAGAATGGGAAAATGAAAAAAGAAATTGAGAAAATGCAGGCGAAAATGGACGAGAACGAGAAGCAGTACATGGACAAGTTGGAGCAACTGCAGAAAAACGTAATTTTAGGAAAAAAAATATCAAAATTCAGGCCAGCCGAATAACATCTAAAAATGAAGCGAATTTAAATGATTTTAAGTATTTAAATAATTAATTCAATTTCTTTTAAGATGATTCAAGCGAAATGCGATGCCGAAAAAGAGAATGACAAATTGAAAAGTGATCACAAGGAAATGGAGCAGAAGATGGGCAAATTGGAGGATCAATTGGGGAAAAAATTGGACAATGTGAAGGTGAAATATTATAATTCTTTTTATCTTATTCTTGACAAAATTATTTTGCTTAAAATATTTAAAATCGGTCATAATTAATTAATTTAAAGCATTATTTGTTTGAAAGGACACCCATAGAAAATGGCCTTTGGCACATTAATATAAAAAATATTGTTATTTTAGCGTTCTTATTTTTGCAAAATTTTTGTGCTTTTTTTGTTGTTTCATAATTTTTTAGTTAACATCTTAAATTCATACAAAAATATTTGACATTAATAAGTAGGGCTTATATTTTTAATTTTTACCTACATATTTCCTAAAAATATTAGCCCTATTAATAAATAAAGATTTAAGAAAATGTAATTAAAATAAATTTATTTTAAGGTGCTTCAAGCGAAATATGATGCCTCGAAAAATGAACACAACGAAATGAAGGAAAAACAGGACAAATTTGAGGAGCAATTGGGGAAAAAATTGGAAAAATTAGACGAAGAGGTGAGTCATTAACAAAATATTCAAAATTAATTTTTAAATTTTTCTCTTAAATATTGTCTGTTTGATAAAAACCATTTTTGTTGAAAAAATATTTTTAAAACGCAAGCGATGGAAAGAAATATCATAAAATATTTTATTCTCTCATAAAAAATTAACATAAAAATACAAAATTAATTATTTTGGTAAAATTTGCTACGAAATCAATAAAAATTTCAATGTTTTCATGGCGACGCCTTTTGGCATATCGTTTTCCATAATTTCAGCAAAAGATATTCCAAGAAGAACTCGAGAAAAAGATCATGGAACGAATTTTGACATTGCAAGCGAAGGTTGACAAATTGGAAATGGGACATCAAAAGCAAAAGGGTAAGGGAAATTGGAAATTACTGTACATACCGTAACTTGTTATTATAATTACTGTCAAATAATATTTTGGCTTTATAAAATGCAAAAAAATAATAATATTACATTTGATTAATTATTTTTTAGTTTCTATCGTCCAAATCGAAAAGTTGCAAAACAATGCTTTGGAAAAAGACCCGAAAGAAAAGCAGATGGAAATGGTGAATGAATAATGAAAAAAAAGATTAAAAATAATTGAATAAAATAATTTTATTATATTTAAAATGCTAAAATTTAAAACTTTAAATTAATTATGGTCAATTGTAATCTTAAGGCGCTTTTAAACTTCCGACAAAATTATTGGGATGCCAAAGCTTGTCAAAATGACATTCAAATCACTGAGTTAACGGTCCATTGCCATAACGGAAATAAAGGTAATTAAATTTAAATTTATTATTATTTTTTTCAATTTAGGCGAATTTTGCACTGTCTTCGCTACCCATCCAATTTTGTTTGACAAGAAATTCTCCGGCATTTTTTACTTTGAAATTTCAATCAAAAAAATGCATCAGTAAACAACATTTATTACTAGGGATGCCAAAATATCTACAAAAAGTGGTCAAAATATGTAAAAAAGAACCCAAAATATATACCAAATATGTAAATAAAATTTTTAATTGTTATTTTTTGGAAAAAAATTCATCGTAGAGGATAAGATATGCACAAAATGTAACCTTTTAGGCTTAGAATCATCATTAGTATTTTAAAAATTATTATTGGTGTTTTTAGGGTACATTTTCAAAAATTTAGTTATTTTTTCACAAGAAGTTTCGAAATTTTAACAACTTTTCAAAATTTAAAAAATGTAAAATATGTACGAAAAATTTGCCGAAATTTTGGATTTTTGAGGATTTCCAATTTCCATAAAAAAATCAAAATATGTAAAAAAAAAAAGGTGAAAAATGTTAGATTAAAAAGTCCAAAATATGTACCAAATATGGAATATAAAAACACGAAATATGTAAAAATATGTAAATAAAAGTCCCGGTTTTTGTTTGCAAACACAAAAAGAAAGTCTTTCCTACTATTTATTTGTAGCATGGAAATGCCAGGAAAAATATGATTAACTAAAATTGACATCCCTATTTATTACCCTATAAATAGCAAATGTTTGCTAATTTTTAAATTTATTTAGTTCCCCTTACGATTTGCTCTCCTTCGGATTCACCGTAAAAAAGCAGGGAATATTGGAAGAAACAAACATTTCTTATCTTAATCGCGGATTTTTTATCATTAATGGCCTATGGAGTCAACCAGTTGATGCTTTTCAAGAAAATGACATTGTCGGATGTGGCATTAATTCGGCCACCCGACAGATTTTCTTCACCAAAAATGGACGACATTTGGGTAAGTTTTAATAATAAACAATAATAAAGCCAAACACCATTTTAATACAATTTTCTCAATACCATCAAATAATAAATTATCAATTATTCTTTTTTAAAACCACGAAAATCCAAAAATCCCATTTACTTTTCAAAAAAATCACAAACAATTCCTTAATTAATTGGTCACAGGTTCCTTGTATTTCGTCGACAATTCACCAAATTCTGTTCCTGACGAAATGTTCCCATTTGTTTCATTTTGTGACTCTGATGACGAAATCGAGGCGAATTTTGGGCCAAATTTCAAATTCAATTTGGTCACTCTTTGAAGAAAACAGAAAAAACGGAAGAAAGGCGAAATTTCATTCTTTGATTAATTTTTATCCTCTTTGTTTTTTAATTTAATTATTAATTTTGGGTTTTTATTTTATTACGCTAATTACTCTCTTATTAATGACACTTGATTTACAAATTGACTATTTGATTTATTTTCCGTAGTAAAAATTTGTTTAAAAAACAGTTTACGAATGGAATGATATAGATCGTCATACTTAAATGTTTTTTTTAAATATACTTTGAATCGAATCCAAAAGTGGGATATTTTTTGACAGTGATTAGCTCGTGAATGATTTATGACTCCGATTTAAACAAAAAATAATAAATAAATATTATACTCCTTCGAAATTGATTGATTCCCATCATCCATGCCATGGAATTCACATTCCGTTAAGCTCAACCTCTTATTCAATGTTCTCTGTAATCGCGCGTCGTATAATCCCAGCATTTTCTTTCAACTCTGATCCACTAAGCAAAACTGATAAAGAATTATAAAAACCATTCCCGTTAGCCGCAACATTTATTAGGCGGCCTTAAAATAATTATTTAAATAAATTTATAAAATACCAAACACCTGGCCAATTTCTAAATCAAAAAATTCACGGTGATTGCCAAAAGAATAAGTTGGTGGATTTATTGTAAATTAAAAGCATTTGCATAAATTTTTTAAAAGTTAATAATAACAAAAATTTGCTCTTTATATAATCAACATATTGTATTAAAACAAAAAATTGATTTGCTTTTTATTCATTGATTATCATATTCAAATAATTAGTTAAAAAAATTAATAAAATATACCAATATAAAATATTATTTTTCTTAAAAAAATTTATTTGTTTTGCTTGATTGCTGTGGGGGATAAACTATAGTGAACGCCCCGTGAAAAAATGGGTCAAATGATATACCAATCGATTCGTCTCAAGGAGCTAAGCATGGAAAAATAGGTCTCGAGTTGCGGAAATGCCAAAAAAACCGGTTTTTGAACCGGTTCAAAACTCGAAAAATTGAGTGATAAGGGGGCCTTTGAACCTTTAAAACGGTCAAATTCGGACAAATTTGGTATCATTCGAAAGCTCTTGATCAGCTAAGTCTAAAAAACAAGGTATAAATTCGAACCGATGCCATGCTCAGATGCATGGGTTGACTTCATTTCCTGATTTTTAGATTAAGCTCGTCAAGAGCTGGTACCAAATTTGTCGGGATTCGATCGTTTAAAAAAAAGTTAGAGTGCGAAATCTCTTAATTTTTCGAGTTTTGAACCGGTTCAAAAACCGGTTTTTTGGCATTTCCGCAACTCGAGATATATTTTTCCATGCTTAGCTCCTTGAGACGAATCGATTGGTATATCATTTAACCCATTTTTTCACGGGGCGTTCACTATAGTTCACCCGCTGTGGCTTTGTGTGTTTACGGTTTAGGGCCGAAACACACATAATAATTAATTTAAATTTTTTAACCCAAAGAGAAACCGTACTGATGAGGCCCGGTCTATTAGGACAATGATAAATACAAAAATTAACAAATTGTTTTTGCACAAAGTCAGGTTTCGGATTGGGTCGGCGACTTTATTATTAAAAAAAAACAATTTCAATCGATCAAATTTCAAAACAAAATTAACAAAGGTCGTTTTACTTGCCATTGTTTTGTCGAGGAAAAATTAAATTGAAGCGAATGATACAGTATCTTAAACTTGGGTAATCCAGGGTGTTTCGATTTGTTCTTATCTCTAAGAAATGTTCTAATTTTAAAAATTGGGAGAAGGCACAAAAAAAACAAATGGAAAAAAGACTTATTGTTAGCTCCGTTTTCGTAGCAAATTTTGTCCAGAAAAAAAACAAATTTCGAAGTTTTGGTCAATTTTCTAAGAGTTAAAAAACAATTTTATTTACCGGCGGTGCCAATAGGCATCACCAGGAAATTTTTTTATTTATTTTATTTATCGAACAAACCACAAGGTGCTATGCACTCTAACAGTGGCGTAAAAACAAAATAAGTGAGAATAAAATAAAGCATAAATGGCAGTCAAAAATCACAAAAATAATTGTCAAATTAAACAAACAATAGACATAAATGAAACAAATTTTTTTTTTCAACTGAAAATAATACAAAATTAAATTTTTACTTTGTTTTTTATTGAATAAACTCCAAAAGTTAAAGCTAAATTAAATCAATGAAAATTTTCAAAACAAATTTTCTTCAATTATTTCAAACAATTAATCATTTTGGACTAAATGATCGAATATTGTTTTCGTTTTTAGGTCTAACTCGCCGCATTGGATTTGTTCGCCATGTCATCGCGTTTTTGCGAGGACTTTTTGTTTTTTAGGATTTTAAAAGTTGTTGTAATATAAAATTATTTCAAAAAATATTTGGGTAAGAAATTTTGTAATTCATTAAATTATATTTTTAAGTTAGAAAAAATATTTCGTTGAAGACAAATTAAGAAAGATGAAGCAATATTCAAAATCAAAAAAAGAAATCCGAATGTTGGGGTGGCACAATATTTGACTCAAGGATGGGAGGAATGAAAATATTAATGAAAAATTAATTTAGAGTCTTTTTTGTTCGGGTGGTAACACCCAGATAAAAAGGAAGACATTTTATTTATTCCTTTCGCAGTCTGTTTCACTCTCTCTTTCCTCACAGTCTATAATCGCTGTCTCTTTTATTCCACACTTTGACCTATTGATTAATTGTCCGCCCTTCCCCTTTTGCATTCATTCATTCAGTTCTATTATTGTTGTTCTTTTCTTCTCCAAATAATTGTGCTCCTCCGTCCAATTTATTTATTTATTTGTTATTTAATTTCTCCAAATAAATTTGTTTGTTAATTGTTTTGATTCGGTATCAAGACCGAACATTGGCGACGCCCGAATCAACCGAACTGTGGACTGCCGACATTTTGATCTGTCGATCATCCGATTTTGAAATCAGAGATTTTGCGCTGCTGTCTTAGTACCTTGGCGATACTAATTCAGCTCGTCCACGCGCACCCACTTGTTTAGCATCTTGGCGCTGTTAAAGAATAAGTGGTGAACGACAAATTCGGCACTTCAAAAAACCCCAACAGTGGTTTGATCATTCACAATGGCGGCAAATGTCAATCTCCAAGATTTGATCAATTTGATGGCCCAACAGCAACAGCAAATGCAGCAACAGCAACACATGGTTCAACAGCAGTCACAGCAAATCGCGCAACTGCTGAACCAAAACGCACCGAATGCCGCTGGATTGGCACAGCCAAATCTCATCACCATCATCCCGGCTCTTCCCGACATTTCGCCGTTCGAATCAAATGATGAACGCAGTCGCGTCGCGGAATGGCTGGACCGTTTCAAGTTTGCGCTCGATTGTGCCGCACCGATGGCCAATGACGAAATAAAAGTCAAGTGCCTGATGAACAAGCTGAGCGAAAACGCGTTCAGCGAGTACAGCCGATCAGTGCTTCCCGCCGCCGTCACAGATTTTGATTTTGCGTCAACAGTCCAAAAGCTGGAGAAGTTGTTCGCCAAACCTCAATCAATCTTCATTGACAGGTACGAATGCTTGAAGGCGGTGAGAGGGGATGGCGAAGACTTCAGACAATTCGTAAATCGGCACAAAAAGCTTCTGTCAGATTTCAAATTCGACGAATTGAAAAAGGAGCAATTTAGCTGTTTGATGTTGCTGACCGCATTGAAATCGCCAAACGACGCAGCCCTGAGGCAGCGAATCCTTGCTAAATTAGCAACGGATGGCGACAATGTGCGCTATGATGGTGTCGTTGAAGACTTAATAAACTATCAATCGACGATATCGGAAGCAAAAGCAGTCGAAATGCCATCATACACACGAGCCATAAATGCCGTGCACAAAAAGGGGCAAGGAAAGCCCCTGCAAAAATGGTCGAAGGAAACGGCGCAAAACAACGCAGCAAAAACGAAGTGCTGGCGTTGTGGAGAAGAACAACACCGGCCGGACGATTGCCGGCACAAAACAACAAAATGCAATAAGTGCAAAATTGCAGGCCATCTTCAGAGGCAATGTGAAAGCGTCCATGCATGGTGGAAAAAGATGAAGTCCTAAAGGACTACGACAAGCAAAGTCGGTCATCTTCGCATTGGAATGGCTGGAATGACGAACACCCCAAATTCGGCGCTCAAAATTGAAATGTTGATGAACCAAAAATCAGCCAAATTTTATCTCGACACTGGGTCGGATATCATACTCATTGACGAAGGGACGCATGCCAGTGTTGGGCACCCACCGATCAAAGAGTGCAATAAGGTTGGAAAAACATTCGATGGCAAACGGGTCCAATTCATCGGAAAAGGGACGACAACGTTTGAATTTAACGGCCAATCGATTGTTGAAGAATTTTATGTGGCCAAGCAAGGGTCACTAAATTTATTGAGCCGCCGAGCAATGGACAAATTTGGGCTATTAAAGGATTTAAGGCAGAAAATCAGCAGTGTGGCCGTGAATGCGTGTGCAGCCGACAACAAACCGGGACAAATTATCCCCGATGGTGCAACACAAATTGCCGGAACCGAAGCCAAAATCGAGGCACTAAAATTTTCCTTCCCCGATGTGACAAACGAGGGGTTGGGACACTGCTTGAAGGAGAAGGCGCATCTCACGTTGAAAGAAGACGCCAGGCCAATTTATCGCAAGGCACGTCCGGTGCCATACAAATCAATGAATGTCGTTGAATGCGAATTGAGCCGATTAGAAAAACTTGGCGTAAACAAAAGTCGACCATTTGGAGTGGGCAGCTCCAATTTTGATTGTGAAAAAGGCCGACGGATCAGCACGTATGTGCATTGATTATTCAACGGGACTGAACGACGCGCTTCTCGACTCGCAACATCCACTGCCAATTCCCGAGGATATATTTGCAACCCTCAATGGAGGAAAAATATTCTCACAAATCGATCTGAGAGATGCATATTTGCAGATCGAATTGGACGATGAATCCAAATTATTATGCGGTTTGGCAACGCATAAGGGAAATTATCGCATGGAGCGATTGCCCTTCGGAATAAAAGCGGCACCAGCAATTTTCCAATCGATTATGGACAAAATGCTGGCCGGATTGAGTTATGCTACCGCTTACCTGGATGACATAATTGTTGTCAGCGGGACAATCGAGGAACACACTCAACATTTGGATGAAGTGTTCACCCGAATCCAGGCCTACGGACTCCGAGTCAAATTGGAAAAATGCTCATTTTTCCGCAACCAAATAAAATATTTGGGACAAATAATTGATCGGAACGGCCGTCGTCCCGATTCAACAAAAATCAATGCCATCTCCCAAATGCCGGCTCCAGTAAACATTTCCGCGCTTCGTTCATTTCTCGGCATGGTGAATCATTATCAACAATTCGTCAAAAATATGCGCTTCATTCGAAAACCATTGGACGACATGCTGAAGAAGGAAACTGAATGGAAGTGGTCGGAAAATTGTCAAAACGCGTTTGAGAAGTTAAGGGAAATTTTGACTTCTGATTTACTGCTCACACACTACGATCCCAAAATGGAGATTATTGTGGCAGCCGACGCATCAGAATTTGGAATTGGAGCGGTAATTCAACACAAATTTCCGAATGGACAGGTCAAGGCAATTGCGCATGCTTCCAAATCTCTCTCGCCCGCTGAGAAAAATTACTCACAGATTGAGAAGGAAGGACTAGCGCTCATTTTCGCCGTACAAAAATTTCATAAGATGATTTACGGCAGACATTTTACACTGCAGACGGATCACAAGCCGTTACTTAATATCTTCGGCAGCAAAAAAGGGATCCGTCAGTGCAGCGCAAATCGCTTACTTCGTTGGTCATTGACACTTTTGGCCTACGATTTCGCGATTGAGTACATCAACACGAAAGACTTTGGGCAAGCTGACGCACTCTTGAAGAATTAATGACATCTCTAAGTGGGCAGCGAAATGACTTCGCCCGTCCCTTCCCATGCCCTTTTCTTCTCTGTTGGGTCATTTCTTTGCTTTTGGCAAAGAGAATTTTATAAAAATGCAACCTCGTCAAAGCATCGGAAAAGGATGAAATCATCGAACAAGTGAAAATTTTCGTCAGGAACGGATGGCCCGACGAACGCCAAATGAAGACCGAATCGGAGACAATCCAACTTTTCAACAGACGAAAAGCTGATCTTTCGATTTTAAAAGAATGTCTCATGTACGGAGAAAGAATTGTGGTTCCGAAAATTTTTCAGGGAAAAATTATGAATTTGCTGCACAAGGGCCATCCTGGAATGAAAAGGATGAAGCAATTGGCTCGGCAATACGTCTATTAGCCGAAATTGGACGCCGAAATTGAGCAATTCGTGCAAAATTGCCAGCCCTGTCAAGACGCAGCAAAGGCCCCGACAAAGACGAACTTGCACGCGTGGCCAAAATCGACGAGTCCATGGCAAAGAATCCATGTTGATTATGCCGGACCATTTTTCGGGAAAGAATTCCTGATTGTCGTCGACTCATTCTCGAAATACCCCGAGGTTTTCGAAATGACGACCAAATCCGCGGCCGCGACAATTGATCGTTTGCGTTATCTCTTCACTCGTCATGGAATTCCTGAGACGCTAGTGTCGGATAATGGAACGCAATTCGCAAGCAGTGAATTTGCAAAATTCATGGCCAACAACGGAATCATACACTTATTCTCGGCACCGTACAATCCAATGTCCAACGGACAGGTGGAAAGATTCGTGGACACATTCAAGAGGGCTTTTAATAGGGATGTATTTTCTCGATTTTATTGAATTTTTTATTGATTTTTTTTTGAAAAAACGCCAAAAATGGAACCAATTCGCTAAAACTAATCTTTGGGGTTTTTAGAATCAAGGAGCAAAAACACGTTTTTTGGCTGCCTTTTTCAATCATTATCCCAACCTACACACCATTCAATAGAGGTCTCAATAGCTCTACAATTTTACTCAGAGGAGATTTTTCGCTTTTTCTATTAATAGAAATAGCTTATTGCTTTTTTTGAAAAAAAAATTAAAGAAATTCAAAAAAATCGAAATATACCGAAAATTTTTCTTCGGTTTTATCAATTTCGGTTTTTTTTCGTTTTTTAACCGAAACCGTTCGACCGAGAAATTTTTGAGTTTTTCGGTTTCGGTTTTTAACCGAAACCGTTCGATCGACCCTCTTGTACGGTCTCTACTCAAAAGTCGGTCTCTAATGATAGTAAAGGGAAGAAGGGGCATAGGTTCGAGTCCGTTCAACAACATTAATAGGTATTTTGACTTAATTTATATCCAAATTTTGTCAACAAAATTTGAAAATTTTGGTATCATTTCAAAGTTTTTGAGGAGGAGAAACTTTTTTGAGCACATACTTTGCAACTTGACCAGTTAGAAAAAAATTAAAGGCGTTTGAAAATTTGTTTTTTGAATAACTTTTTAGGTAACTCTTAATTTGCATTCTTCACAAACCCTTAAATAAGAAATGGGCAAAATGTTAAACCTCGGGGGGGGGGGGGGAATCGAACCCATTCATGCACCCTTTCCGTGGGTAGCTCTACCATTAAGCTACCGAGCGAAGCACATCCGCTCTTTCTTTTTATGGATCTTATCAACCCCCGCTTTCCGCGTTTTAACCGCCCAGCCAGCTTCTTCCTACACTTAGAAAATGTTTAGCGAATTTTCTCTTTCGATTTGCAAAATTTAATTCGAAAAAAATAGATATTTATGGTTAACAAGGGAACCACCCGAACTGTAACTCGGAAAACGCATATGTGTTATATACCATTGGATAGAGCAAGGTCGACTTCTATTGTGGATTTTTAATATTACTCCCATATAGCAAGAAACCAAAAAATTATGGGGCCTCAAAAATCGAAAATTTGGCTCTGTTTTCACTTAAAATTGGTGGCTCAGTTGGTTAAATTCGCATTTTTGGAGCTCGTGTTCGAATCCAACATAAAAATAAATAAATTTTAATTAATCTATAATGTAACTAAATCATTTAAAAAGCCATTTTTTAGACTTAAAAATGTATGATAGTTTTTCTTTAGTAGAAATAAGCAAAAAAATAATAAACGTAAAGGTTGGGAATTAGTAGAAAGTGAAAAAGCTGGAAATCGGCCCTTAGGCCAAATTTTCAATTTTTGAGGCCCCATAATTTTTTGGTTTCTTGCTATATGGGAGTAATATTAAAAATTCACAATATAAATCGACCCTGCTCTATCCATTGGTATATAACACATATGCGTTTTCCGAGTTACAGTTCGGGTGGTTCCCTTGTAAGTAAATTCTGTGTTTCTCTGTTAACAGGGATAAAGAAATAGGACGCAAAATGAGAGGCGTATTTTTCTATACTCTCTCTATTTATTAGTTATCTCTCGTTTTTTGAAAAGCTGTGAAGTTATTATTCGAATTCAAATTTTAGGCAATTGTCTCCGCCCGCTGACCAAAACAACGAAAAAGGCGCAAATTTGTGAACCTCTGGCCATTTGAGAAAAGAAGAAATGACTGACGATTTGATTATTCTGCTAGACATCTAAATATACTATTTGGGTCGTGTCATTCCGTCACAAAAAATATCGATTCAAATTAACGCGAAAATAAACATAATGCCAATAAAAACTTTGTAAATAAATTTAAGAAAATTATGCAATAATAAAATTTGAGATTTTTCATCACTTTTTTCTTTTTATTTATTTACTTTTATCTTTTTCAAATTAAATTAATTAAATACTACTATTTAACATTAAAATTCTAATCCACAAACAAAATTTAATTCAAATTGTACATTTTTTAATTATTATATTGTTTTGTTTTTTTTATTAAAATTTTTGAGAGAAAAGCTTAATTTTTTAAACAAATAATTTTCTTGGACATATGTCACTTGGCTATGAATCTGACATTCATTTTGCTAATTCGAACCCCCGTCCCCAAAATTCAATCAATTTAAATTTCACTTTTACATTAAAGTGCGGCATGCAAAATATACAGGAAAGATTGATTTGTGATCAGCAACGAGACTATTTATTTTTTTCGCGAAAAACACGAAATTACAGAGGTGGTCAATCGGACAGTGGACAATCTGACAGTAAATTAGACTAAAAGATAATAAATTGCCGTCGCCGAAGGGGACCGATTGGCCGTATCAAGAAAAAAGGAAAATAGGCAAATAAAAAAAGTGGAGAAATAATAAAAAAAAGATAAATAGATACTTACGAATACAGAGAAAGAAGGAACTATAGAATTTAAAGGACAAGAAAAAGTTTGCTTTCCATGCCTCGCTGCTTATCTGTCCGTGCCAATGATGGTTATTCCGCGTGCCATTCACATCCTTGAAATTTTGCATAATTTTCTATTGTTTTTCTCTCTTTTTTTCATTTATGGTGAATGTTTTTGATTTTCAAAATTCAGATTTTTCACAAAATTTTTTTATTACAGGAACATGTCTCATCCCAATGCTTTTCGTCATTCCAAGTGTATCGAAGCATATGATCAAACAGAGTGAGAAGAAATAAATTAAAAATTGTAATACCGTAAAAATTATTTACATTTTTATAGATTACTGTACAAAATTAACTCTCTATGAATGCAGTTCTGCTGAATAACAAAAAAATATTAAATTTTTCAGCAGCTAATTTATTAAAAACTCCGAAAGCCTTCGAAATTTTATGAAAAAATATATAACGTAAAATGATAAAAATTTGTTTCAAACACAAAAAGTTTTTTGAGACTTTACAAAGGGACAAGGGGTACCGACAGTGCCGATAGGCGCCGCCGGAAAAATTTTTGTAATTTTTAATGCGATTTGTTAACAGATTTGTCCACAAAAATGGCCAAATTTTGCGATTTGAGTCGATCAAAAAATATGGTTTTTGGGTCCGGAAAAATTGAAATTTTTGACTATTTTTTAAGCGATTTTCATTAAAAAAATAGTTGTTGATGCTCAGCAATCGATTCATTGTTTCCATCAAATTGTCATCATTTTTCAAATTAATTGCATCGCCATTCACTTCAAAAAATATATAATTAAATAATTTTCAGATTTAAAATAATTGATTTAATTTCACATTCCAAAATTTCAGTTTTTCCCAAATTTCCCTTTTTTCATCATTTCCCCCATTTTCTGCCGATGTGAAATCAGGGCTTCGATCTCAAAATTTTGAAAATCCTTATTCCAGCCATTGAAAATTTTCATTTGATGGTTTTTTATACAACATAATAGAAACCAGAATTTGTGCTTGTCAACATCTGATTGACCAATACATCACTGCTAAAAACTGTCTTGGAATGTAACCAAAAAATTAACAGCTTTATCGATGATTGAATCAAAAAGGTGGTTGAATTAATTAAATGGGAGGGAAGAGAGAGAAAGAGAGAGAGTGAGAGGGTGGGGGAGACATTGAGAGAAATAAGGAAGAGAGAGGAGAGAGAGGGAGGGGAGAGATAGAGACAAGAAAGAGAGAGAGTAAGAGGGAGGCGAGAAGAGGGAGAGAGACAGAGAGGGAGAGAGAGACAAGCAGAGAAAGAGAGGGGGGAGAGAGAGAGAGAGGGAGGGGGAGAGATAGAGAGGTAAAGAGAGAAAGACTAAGGGAGAGAGAGGAGTTGCCAAATCGAATTTGAAATTGGGCCCAAAATTCGCCTCAATTTTGTCATCAAAATCCCACAAAGTAACGAATGGATACAA
Source organism: Heterodera glycines (assembly GCA_004148225.2). NCBI lineage: Eukaryota > Metazoa > Nematoda > Chromadorea > Rhabditida > Heteroderidae > Heterodera > Heterodera glycines. Next base: position 12,050,205 of record CP049710.1, read on the forward strand.
AGAATAATCAGCAAAAGATGGAGCAACGAAAAGACCGGAGGAATCTGTGAAAAAGTTAAGGAATTTAATTTGGATATTATGAACTTACTCAAAAACCATCAAAATTATGGTTTGGTTAAGAGAAACAACAAATTTTTAATTTCTTGTTATTATTAAATAGACTTAAATGTGCTCGAACAGCCTGCAAATTTAAAAATTTCGTTAAGTTTTTAAAAATATATTGACCATAAGTATTCGGAAAACCTTTTTTGGCCATAACATTTTGAAATTTTTCAGGCGATAGAGAATATTTGGGACTATAGAATGATACGAAGAACGATTCTTATCAATTTTTTTAAATTTTTTGACAGAGCGGTTGGCGTCGCAAAGCGGCGCCCAAGCGCTCGTTGATTTGATGCTATTTGCTCTTTGAATGCTTACTTTTTTTGATTGATGGATTTTCATTCAAAATTGGGCAATCCTGAAGAATGGGTGTCCCTAATTTAACTTTTTTATTTTAGGATCAAAATCAGTTTCCGGCGGTTTTAGAGGGTGCTGATTACGAATCTGAACTCGGATTTTCCAAATTCTGAACCCCAGACCCGAATATTTCGAACGAAAGAATTAATCAACAAAAGTATTTCTGAGAGAAAATGAGAGCATCAAATCAAATTCCAATTGGTGAGATGGACAATTTGTCAAATATAATTAATTTCCGTTGCTTTGATCCGCTTCTTCTTTCGTTGGTGACGACAATGTCCTAAAATAAATAATAATTTTTTTTTGACAAAACTAAATTCCGTTGCTGCTGGGTTTTATCTGTTGCTTAACTAATATTCGCTCTATAATGAACAAAACTGATGAAATTTCACTGGCTTTAATAAATAAAAAAATTAGCATATTATTACTGACAGAGACATGGACAAAAGACAATGAGGGAATTCCTCTTAGTCCATGGATTAAGGAGAATTATAATTATATTTTTGCATCAAGAAAATCCGAAAACAGTTCACGTGGAGGTGGTTGTGGTATTTTAATCAAAAATGAGATAGCCTTTTTTGTAAAATTTTCTGGTACAAAATTTAATTGTGAAATTTTAATTATTCAATTACAAAATCTGAAATCAATAAGATTTGCATTGATTTACCGGCCTCCCAAAACCACTTTAAAACAAACAAAAGAACTTTTTAAATTTATACAAACATTCTGGTGTGAAAATTATATAATCTTAGGAGATCTAAATTTGTCAAATCGAGAATTGGTATGGAGGAAAGGCCAACCACACTCTATAAATCATATTGGTGAAATATTTTGCGACTTTTTTAATAAATTAACATTTATAAATGCCACGAATGAGCCCACTAGGGGTAAATCTTTAGTTTTTGAAAATAAATGCTATCATGAAAGTGAAGAGAAATCGGAATTATTTGCCATTTTATTTGCAAATTCATTTAATAACTCCGAAGTTGTCCTAAACGATTTAAGTTTGGACAACTCCTATGGTAATAATCAATGCTTTATATCGGACATAAATTTTAACATCATTGAGACTCAAACACTGTTAAGAAAATTGCCAAATAAAAATGGAACTTCTCCGGATAACATTCTTATAAAGTCCTAAAAAATTGCCATTTTTCATTGGCAACTGTTATTACTGAGTTGTTTAGACTATCATTAGACAGTGGTTCTCTTCCAAACATTTGGAAGGAATCAATTGTCTTTCCTCTTTTTAAAAAGGGGGATAAATTCAATCCTGAAAATTATAGACCTATTTCTCTAACCTGCTCACTTTGCAGGGTTATGGAAAGAATTCTCAGCAAAAATATTTACAATTTTCTATTAAAAAATAATAAAATTTCAGAGTCCCAATTTAGTTTTATTAGAAATAGGTCAACAACAAATCAATTAATAACAGTTGTCGAAGATTGGTATGAAGCAATTATTAATGGAAAAAAAGTTGACTGTATTTATATTGACTTTCAAAAAGCATTTGACTCGGTACCTCATAATTTGCTTTTATATAAATTGGAAAAAATTGGTATACGGGGTAAATTGCTGAATTGGATAAAAGCATTTTTAATGAACAGGACTTTTCGCGTTAAAATAGGGGATTCTTTATCCTCTATTAAAAAAGTTGGCTCTGGCGTCCCCCAAGGCTCTGTCTTGGGTCCTTTATTATTCCTTATATATATTAACGACCTTCCTGATGTCATACCATCAGGAGTGAATATTAAATTATATGCTGATGATGTTAAAATCTATATTTGTTATAAAGCAAGAACAGAAACGGAAATTATGCATAAAGCATTGCATAATTTATTCGAATGGGCAAATAAATGGCAAATAAAAGTTTCAATTCAAAAAACTTTTGTACTTTATTTGGGTTCTTTGTTTTGTAGCTATTTTCTGCTCTTTGTTCTCAAGACTTTGAGATTTGTATTCGTTCGAGTGGGCCGCCTTGTCCTTATTTCGATGGTGTCCTTATTAGAGAACGGAATTTTGAAAATGCCGGGACCGGGCCCGGGCTCGGGCTTCGACAATTGGCCGGGCCCTGGCCGCCCGGTCAAAAAACCCCGCTTAAACGGGCGGCCCGGGTTGGGATTAAGTCAAGCCCATGTGAAGACTTTTTTTGTTTTACAAAATACTTTTTTACTGCGCGCTTTTTTCAGAAAAAAAATTTGGAGAACTAGAGGGTCCGGCTGTGTGATAGGCGCCGCCGAGGAAAATTTACTTTTTTGTATGATTTGTTAATAGATTTTGTCCAAAAATGAACAAATTTTGCAATTTTGAGCCCTGTTCATGGCGCATAAAATTGTTTATGGCCGAACAGATCTAGATATATTAAAAATTTTCAAACCTTCTGAACGCTTTAATGTCCCCTTTTATAGGTTTAACACAAAATATAAATTAGGCAAAAAATTTATTCCCTTTGCGGGGAGGGCTACAAAATTGTGGAATCAGCTGGATAAAGAAATCATTAAAATAAATTCTTTAAATCAATTTAAAACAAAAATTAAACTCCTTAACGTATAAAATGACCGGAAAAGTGAATTATCTCTTTAATTAAAGATATTATATATTTTATATAGTGATTTGGTTTTATTAATCATTGACCTCATTCTTATATTTAATTTTGTTGTAGCAAAATTAATACAATCAAAGAAAATCTTAAAACCCGACCGATTCTGCGAAAAAATGCTAAAACCATAGGAATAATTATTAAATTTATTTTATTTTCATTTAAATAAATAAATAATTAATTGTTTTCTATTTTAAGCATTATTTTTTAATTATTATATTGTTTTGTTTTTTTTATTAAAATTTTTGAGAGAAAAGCTTAATTTTTTTAAACAAATAATGAATCAAAATATTATGTATGAAAGAATGAAAGTAAAAAGAAAAAGAGAAAGAAAGTGAGAAAGAGAGAGATTGAGAGAGAGAGAGTTGTGTTTAAGGATCGATTCTTAGGTGTTTAATTTTTGTTTTTATTACATTTTTATTCATAAATTTTGAGCAAACACAAAAAAGGTCAAAATAGGTTTTGTTAAACTTCTTAGGGTTCAAAGAAAATAAAAACGATAAAATAAGTGCTAATAACTCGAAGAGTTGCTTAACAATCACCAAAAAACATATTTTCCATGCTTTAGGGCCACTGGAAGTTCAGGAAAAATAAGTAAAATCTAAAAAACTTATTTCTATGTAGTAATATTATTTAGCAATACACATTAATATGTTAATTAAAAAGAGAGAGAGAGAGAGAAGAGAAGAGAGGAAAAAAGTGAATTATCTCTTTAATTAAAGATATTATATATTTTATATAGTGATTTGGTTTTATTAATCATTGACCTCATTCTTATATTTAATTTTGTTGTGATTTCTTTTTTTGTTTAATTTTTAATCCATATTACTCGAGGACGATCTAATCTATTACACGTCCGCAGAGTAAGTGGATTACTCCCTTTTCTGGTAAAATAAAATATTTACGGGAAAACTCTGTCTGGAAATTGAAAATCAACACCGAATGCAAACACACGCAACGCGCGTTGGTCTGTCTGGACGAGTTCAGCTCCGTCGAGGAGTCCACCTGCTGGTGCTTCGGCGACTTTTGCAACGCGGCGACGGCGAAAGGCGACGGAATTCGAAATGCCATCCGAGCGACGGCATCGGCACTTTTTGCATCATCACTTTTCATGTCAAAACACTGGAAGGACGATTTGTTTTGCGAATTTTAATCTTAGCGATGCATTTGAATTTTGTGAAACTTTCCTAAAAATGGCCGAAATATAAACTAAAAATGCTAAATATGGATTTATATGGACTAAAAAACCTCATCAAATCAAAATTTTAACGTAGAAATGCTTTTTTGAGCCCATTTCTTCATAGCATATGAGCAGATATTTAATATGAATTTTAGCAGATAATTGGAAAAAACCCTATTTTTTTGCAAATTTTCATCTTTTTAGTCTTAAATACCCGCACAAATGCAATAAAAGCGAAAAATACACTTTTAAGAATCGAACAAAAATTGAGCCAAAAATTTATTATTTACTAATTGCAGTTGCAAATGAGTAGGACTGGGATTTTTAAGGCCAAAAATGCCATGAAAATGAATTTCTGGGAAAATTTTTAATTTCTTAGGAGTGTCTTTTTTTTAATTTTTGGGACGTTTAGGAGGGTAATTTTTCTGAAATTTTTTAAGTAGATTCTTGGGGGTGTATTTTTTGAAAAAATTTTTAGGTCGTTTCTTAGGGGTGTATTTTTTGGTTTTATTGCATTTTTGTTGAGAAATTTTCCAAAAAATGTCGAAATAGTAAAAAAAATGAGTCGGGGTCGTTTTGGCGCCGACGTTTTGGCGCCAGGGTCAGGTTTTTAAATTTTGTCTATGTTTGAATAAATGAAATTATGTATTCGTCAGTTTTCTGAGTCGCTAATCACTAGGGAGTGTAATTATATGGATATAAATTCGCGAAATATGGACATAAAATGGCAAAAATGTCAAAATATGGACATAATTTTTCAAAATTGAGTGCAAAATTTCTTCAAATTTATTAGTTGAAATTGCATATGAGATACATTTCCAAATTTTTTGACTCGGTAAGGCGCTTTGACAAAGACGGCTTTCGTTTTGCAATTAGTCGGTCACATTCGGAAATTGGATGCTTATTCAGCACAAATATATTAGCGAAGACGGAGCGCCAAACTTTTGAGGAGAAATTGAATTTTTATGTAAATTTTAAAAATACCAATAATTATAATTTCCCATATTCTGGACAATGAGACTTTTGTCACCACTGATTTCGATGTCCTCGTGACAAGCGAAGGCATCCCAACAATTTTCTTGGAATTTTAAAAACCCCTGAAAGTAAATAATTCGATATTTTTATATATATTATATAATAATTTATTAAAAAAATTAAAAATATTTTTCCCGTAAATATTTTATTTTATTTTTCTCTTCCAATTCATTCACCTTTTTCTGTGTCTGCTTCTCAATTCACTGATTCTTTCCAAAATTTTCTTCTGATCATTTTCCATCTTTGAAAATTGCTCCAAAATTCCTAAAATTAATTTTCAAAAATTAAAAATGTTATAATTTATTTAAATGAAATTCTTAATTCATAAGAAACTTATTCAAAAAAAAGAATTTTTAATAAGTGATAATTTATTCTTCGCTAAAATTCCCTCGCCTTTGTCCGTGTTTTCGTTCTGTTTTTCCATTTCACCAATTTTTTCCAAAATCTTTGACAATTGCCCCGCAGTAGCTTAAAAATCGGATTAATTTTTAAATTTAAAATGGAAACATTTAATTCGATTGAATATTTTTTCATTTTAATTTCTCCTCGCCTTTTGTCTGCTGTTGTTGCTGCTTCTCCATTTCACCAATTCTCTCCAAAATTGCTTTCAAATGATCTCCCGAAACTGAAATTTGTAACAAATTTTCAATTAATTTTTTAAAATTGTTGTCAAGTTATAAAAGGTTATAGCTTTTAAAGTTGTCAAATTATTTTATGGTTATTTCTTTTTTATGGGTTCGACCAATTCTGGATTCTTGAATCGGGTTCGAATTTGGGATAAATAATTCGGAAAATTTGTCAAAATGGATGGTAATTTGTGAACACAGTGATTCCGAATCCATGGGAACAGGTTTCATAACCTGAGTTCAAATAAGCAAAAAAGCGAAAATTTCGCTTTTGGCCCTCCCCTTTGTTTTTATCCAGTGGTCAATTTTAGCGTTTATGTTTTTTTTTCTTTTAAAATGATTGCACTAATTGCCGGAAAAAATTCGAGACCAATTTCCGAATGTGACCGACTAATTGCAAAACGAAAGCCGTCTTTGTCAAAGCGCCTTACCGAGTCAAAAAATTTGGAAATGTATCTCATATGCAATTTCAACTAATAAATTTGAAGAAATTTTGCACTCAATTTTGAAAAATTATGTCCATATTTTGACATTTTTGCCATTTTATGTCCATATTTCGCGAATTTATATCCATATAATTACACTCCCTAGTGATTAGCGACTCAGAAAACTGACGAATACATAATTTCATTTATTCAAACATAGACAAAATTTAAAAACCTGACCCTGGCGCCAAAACGTCGGCGCCAAAACGACCCCGACTCATTTTTTTTACTATTTCGACATTTTTTGGAAAATTTCTCAACAAAAATGCAATAAAACCAAAAAATACACCCCTAAGAAACGACCTAAAAATTTTTTCAAAAAATACACCCCCAAGAATCTACTTAAAAAATTTCAGAAAAATTACCCTCCTAAACGTCCCAAAAATTAAAAAAAAGACACTCCTAAGAAATTAAAAATTTTCCCAGAAATTCATTTTCATGGCATTTTTGGCCTTAAAAATCCCAGTCCTACTCATTTGCAACTGCAATTAGTAAATAATAAATTTTTGGCTCAATTTTTGTTCGATTCTTAAAAGTGTATTTTTCGCTTTTATTGCATTTGTGTTGCGAAATTTTCCAAAAAATGTCGAAATAGTAAAAAAATATTGACAAAACGCCAAAATAGTAAATTTTCACTATTTTAAGTAGAGTGCCACGGGACCGGGATTTTCGGTGTCAAGGCAGTTCGTACAATTTCAAATGGGAATGGCCATAATTTTTTTGTTCGTTAATTTCTTCAAAATTTGTTTCAACGAAAGCTCAACGTGTTTAGAAGCTATCATTAAGCAGAAGCTAAGCGATTAATCATCTCACCAAAAAGTTGATTTATAGTTTACAAAAAATTAGGATATTCTTGAATTTTTAAGTCTTATAAATCATAGCTTTTTGGTGAGATGATTCATCGCTTAGCTTCTGCTTAATGATTACTTCTAATCTTCCAATAATTAAGAAAAAATTCATCCAGGTTTCATTGCCTTTTTATCGACCGAAAATGTCTTCATTTGTGAGCCTTCCCTCTTCATAATAACTTTGATCCAAAGATAGGATAGGTTTGATCCAAAAAGAAAAAAGTCCAGAAAAGGGAGTAATCCACTTACTCTGCGGACGTGTAATAGATTAGATCGTCCTCGAGTAATATGGATTAAAAATTAAACAAAAAAAGAAATCACAACAAAATTAAATATAAGAATGAGGTCAATGATTAATAAAACCAAATCACTATATAAAATATATAATATCTTTAATTAAAGAGATAATTCACTTTTTTCCTCTCTTCTCTTCTCTCTCTCTCTCTCTCTCTTGTCCTTTAAATTCTATAGTTCCTTCTTTCTCTGTATTCGTAAGTATCTATTTATCTTTTTTTTATTATTTCTCTCTCTCTCTCTCTCACACACACACACCCTCTCTCTCTCTCCCACTCTCTTTCTCTCTCTCACACACTCTCTCTCTCTCTCCTCTCTCAATCTCTCTCTCACACAACTCTCTCTCTCTCAATCTCTCTCTCTCTCTCTCACACAACTCTCTCTCTCTCAATCTCTCTCTCTCTCTCTCACACAACTCTCTCTCTCTCAATCTCTCTCTCTCTCTCTCACACAACTCTCTCTCTCTCAATCTCTCTCTTTCTCACTTTCTTTCTCTTTTTCTTTTTACTTTCATTCTTTCATACATAATATTTTGATTCATTATTTGTTTAAAAAAATTAAGCTTTTCTCTCAAAAATTTTAATAAAAAAAACAAAACAATATAATAATTAAAAAATGTACAATTTGAATTAAATTTTTTATTTATGCAAAAAAAAGAAAAAAGTCCACAAAAGGGAGTAATCCACTTACTCTGCGGACGTGTCATAGATTAAATCGTCCTCGAGTAATATGGATTAAAAATTAAACAAAAAAAGAAATCACAACAAAATTAAATATAAGAATGAGGTCAATGATTAATAAAACCAAATCACTATATAAAATATATAATATCTTTAATTAAAGAGATAATTCACTTTTCCGGTCATTTTATACGTTAAGGAGTTTAATTTTTGTTTTAAATTGATTTAAAGAATTTATTTTAATGATTTCTTTATCCAGCTGATTCCACAATTTTGTAGCCCTCCCCGCAAAGGGAATAAATTTTTTGCCTAATTTATATTTTGTGTTAAACCTATAAAAGGGGACATTAAAGCGTTCAGAAGGTTTGAAAATTTTTAATATATCTAGATCTGTTCGGCCATAAACAATTTTATGCGCCATGAACAGATCAAACAGCTTTCGCCTATTCTCAAGTGTCGGCAGTTGCAGGTATTCTAATCGATTTTGGTATGGAATTGGCGGAAGGCTGCATTTAAAAAACACCCGTTTGGTGAAATATTTTTGACACTTTTCGATTTTTTAAATATTTTTTTGAAGAGACGGATTCCAAACCTCCGGAGCGTATTCCAATAAAGGCCTAATATAAGTTTTATATAACGTAATCCAAATCTTAGATGATTTGGATTTAATTATTCGGAACAAGGAACGCATACATAAATACGCATTCCTTGTTATATGATTAACATGATCGGAAAATTGTAATTTGTTATCAATGTTTACTCCTAAATCCCTAATTGTATCCACAGCATTTATTGTATTCCCAAATGTTGTCAAATATTTTATTATCTTTTTTTATGGTCGTGTAAACTGTGCAATAGAGCCAAATTTCCCGAGGCCCGAGACTAATACTTTAGAAAATATGTTATACAAAAAATTGCCAAGCAATCTTATCAAATTTATTTGTATTTTTTGCATTTAGTTCAGTTGAATCTGTGCCTACTCCGCTCAGGTGATTTTACCAAAATTAAATTCAAAAATCTGTTGAAAATCTTTGAAAGATTTTCAAAAACATCCTTTTGATTCTCCTTCCCTTCTTTCAGAGCTTCCTCAGTCGGTTCGTGCTCGTTGGTGGTCAGTCATTTGCTATTTAAATTTTCAAAAATCCATTAAAAAAATTCTCAAAATTTAGGCACGTATTGGCGCTCTGTTCGCTCCTATGGTAAGTTCAGGTAAATTTGTGATCAAACCCTTTGATCGCACTTCATCAAAAATACAGTCAACTTTTTTTCCATTAATAATTGCTTCATACCAATCTTCGACAACTGTTATTAATTGATTTGTTGTTGACCTATTTCTAATAAAACTAAATTGGGACTCTGAAATTTTATTATTTTTTAATAGAAAATTGTAAATATTTTTGCTGAGAATTCTTTCCATAACCCTGCAAAGTGAGCAGGTTAGAGAAATAGGTCTATAATTTTCAGGATTGAATTTATCCCCCTTTTTAAAAAGAGGAAAGACAATTGATTCCTTCCAAATGTTTGGAAGAGAACCACTGTCTAATGATAGTCTAAACAACTCAGTAATAACAGTTGCCAATGAAAAATGGCAATTTTTTAGGACTTTATAAGAATGTTATCCGGAGAAGTTCCATTTTTATTTGGCAATTTTCTTAACAGTGTTTGAGTCTCAATGATGTTAAAATTTATGTCCGATATAAAGCATTGATTATTACCATAGGAGTTGTCCAAACTTAAATCGTTTAGGACAACTTCGGAGTTATTAAATGAATTTGCAAATAAAATGGCAAATAATTCCGATTTCTCTTCACTTTCATGATAGCATTTATTTTCAAAAACTAAAGATTTACCCCTAGTGGGCTCATTCGTGGCATTTATAAATGTTAATTTATTAAAAAAGTCGCAAAATATTTCACCAATATGATTTATAGAGTGTGGTTGGCCTTTCCTCCATACCAATTCTCGATTTGACAAATTTAGATCTCCTAAGATTATATAATTTTCACACCAGAATGTTTGTATAAATTTAAAAAGTTCTTTTGTTTGTTTTAAAGTGGTTTTGGGAGGCCGGTAAATCAATGCAAATCTTATTGATTTCAGATTTTGTAATTGAATAATTAAAATTTCACAATTAAATTTTGTACCAGAAAATTTTACAAAAAAGGCTATCTCATTTTTGATTAAAATACCACAACCACCTCCACGTGAACTGTTTTCGGATTTTCTTGATGCAAAAATATAATTATAATTCTCCTTAATCCATGGACTAAGAGGAATTCCCTCATTGTCTTTTGTCCATGTCTCTGTCAGTAATAATATGCTAATTTTTTTATTTATTAAAGCCAGTGAAATTTCATCAGTTTTGTTCATTATAGAGCGAATATTAGTTAAGCAACAGATAAAACCCAGCAGCAACGGAATTTAGTTTTGTCAAAAAAAAATTATTATTTATTTTAGGACATTGTCGTCACCAACGAAAGAAGAAGCGGATCAAAGCAACGGAAATTAATTATATTTGACAAATTGTCCATCTCACCAATTGGAATTTGATTTGATGCTCTCATTTTCTCTCAGAAATACTTTTGTTGATTAATTCTTTCGTTCGAAATATTCGGGTCTGGGGTTCAGAATTTGGAAAATCCGAGTTCAGATTCGTAATCAGCACCCTCTAAAACCGCCGGAAACTGATTTTGATCCTAAAATAAAAAAGTTAAATTAGGGACACCCATTCTTCAGGATTGCCCAATTTTGAATGAAAATCCATCAATCAAAAAAAGTAAGCATTCAAAGAGCAAATAGCATCAAATCAACGAGCGCTTGGGCGCCGCTTTGCGACGCCAACCGCTCTGTCAAAAAATTTAAAAAAATTGATAAGAACCTAATTTAATAAATAGTTTAATTCAAAATCTCTCTCTCTCTCTCCATCTCTCTCTCTCTCTTTCTTTCTCTTTTCTCTCCCCTCCCTCTCTTCTCTCTCTCTCTCTCCCTCCATCTCTTTCTCTGCCGCTCCCCCCTCTCTCTCCTCTCTCTACCTCTCTCTCTCCTCCCCTCTTTCTCCTCTCTCTCTCTCTCTACCCTCATTCATGCTATCTCTCTCTTTTCTCTCTATCTTCTCTCTCTCCCCACTCTCTTTCTCTCCTTATCCCTCTCTCTTTCTTCTCTCTCTCTATATTTCTGCTATTTTCACGCGTCAATAAATAATATACCGTATTTTCTCTTTTTATCCCCCTGTCTCCATTAATCCCGCCGTCCCCAATTATCCCCCCCCCCTTTCTGAGGAGTTTGAAAAATAATCCTCCCGGTCCCATTTATCCCCCCGGGGGAATAAATGGAATTTTTATTTTATCAAAATGTTTTTTCAAAATAAAAAAAACAACAGTAAAAAGCTAAAAAAATGCAAAATAGTGGTGAAAACTCCAAAATGACGAATAGTGAGTGACATAATTTCCAGCCCAAAATTGAGCAAAATTTTTATTTTATTCACTGGGTGCTATTGCAAATGGTTACATTTCCTTCTAATATTTTATAAAATATTGACATTTTAATCCAAAATTTTGTCAAGAAAAAATGAGGGATGAATTTTGAGAAGGTTTTCCAATTTTAATGGTGTATTTAAAAAAATTTAGGTCAATCTTAGGGGTGTATTTTTAAAATTTTTTAGGTCGATTCTTAGCGGAACGTCTCTCTCTCTCCACTCTCCCTCTCTATCTTTCTCCCTCTATATCCTTATTCTTTCTATTTCTTTCTTTTCTCTCTCTCTCTCTCTATCATTATTCCTTCTATTCTCTTTCTTCTCTTGTCTCTCATTCTCTCTCTCTCCGCTCTCTCTCTCTCCCCCATCTCTTTCTCTCCTTGTCCCTCTCTGTCTCTCTCCCTCCCTCCCTCTCTTTCTTTCTTTTTTCTTTCTCTCTTTTTACTTTTCTCTCCTCTCTCTCTCCCTTCTTTCCCTCTCCTCCCCTCTCTCTCTCACTCTTCACTTTTCTCCTCAGTATCTCTCTCTCTCTTTCTCTCTTTTCTGCTAAGTCTCTCTCCCTCCTTTCATCTATTCCCTCCTCATTCTCTCTCCTCTAATCTCTCCTCTCCTCACTCTCTCTCTATCGTTTCCTCTCCACTCTCTCTTATTTTATCGTTTACTCTATTCTCTTCTCTCCTCTCTCTCTCTCTCATCTTATCCTTTCCTCTTTCTTTCATCTCCTCACTCTCTCTCTCTCCCTCCTTTTCGCTCTTCTTTCCTCCTCTCTCTTTCTCCAACCTCTCTCTCCCTCTCTCTTCTTTCCATTTCTCTCTATTTCCTTTTGTTTTTTCTCTCTCTCTCCGTTCTTTCTGCTCTTCTCCCCTCCTCTCTCTCTCACTCATTTCCTCTCTTTTCTCCTCAGTCTTTCTCCCTCTTTTTTTCATTCTATCTTTCTTGCTCTCTCACTTCAAACCGTTCTTTCATTCTCTCCTCTTCTCTCTCTCTTTTTATGCTTTCCTCTTTCTCACCTCTCTATCCTGTCCTCTCTTCTCTCCTCCTCTCTCTTTCTCCCTTCTCTCTCTCTCTCTCTCTATCTCTCTATCTCCTTTCCTCTCTCTTATCTCCTCCCCTCTCTCTCTCTTTCTTTTCCTCTCTTCTCTTCTCTCTCTCTCTCTCTCTTGTCCTTTAAATTCTATAGTTCCTTCTTTCTCTGTATTCGTAAGTATCTATTTATCTTTTTTTCAAATTTTTCATATTTTTTGGGCTGTAATTTTTTAAAATTTCCAAAAAATCAATCTTTAGGGGGTGTATTTTTCCCTTTTCTTGCATTTTCTTGTGAAATTTTGCCAAAAATGGCCGAAATATGGACTAAAAACACAAAAATGGCGAAATATGGATTTATTCCCGAAAACCCCCAAAATATGGATTTATATGGACTAAAAACCTTCAGCAAACCAAAAAATTTAACGCAGAAATGCCATTTTGAGCCCTCAATCTCTTAGCATATGCGCAGAAAAAATATGTTAATCCATATAATTTACAACCCTAATTATAGATAGTTAAAAAATAGAAAAAAAAAAATTAAGCTTTTCTCTCAAAAATTTTAATAAAAAAAACAAAACAATATAATAATTAAAAAATGTACAATTTGAATTAAATTTTGTTTGTGGATTAGAATTTTAATGTTAAATAGTAGTATTTAATTAATTTAATTTGAAAAAGATAAAAGTAAATAAATAAAAAGAAAAAAGTGATGAAAAATCTCAAATTTTATTATTGCATAATTTTCTTAAATTTATTTACAAAGTTTTTATTGGCATTATGTTTATTTTCGCGTTAATTTGAATCGATATTTTTTGTGACGGAATGACACGACCCAAATAGTATATTTAGATGTCTAGCAGAATAATCAAATCGTCAGTCATTTCTTCTTTTCTCAAATGGCCAGAGGTTCACAAATTTGCGCCTTTTTCGTTGTTTTGGTCAGCGGGCGGAGACAATTGCCTAAAATTTGAATTCGAATAATAACTTCACAGCTTTTCAAAAAACGAGAGATAACTAATAAATAGAGAGAGTATAGAAAAATACGCCTCTCATTTTGCGTCCTATTTCTTTATCCCTGTTAACAGAGAAACACAGAATTTACTTACAAGGGAACCACCCGAACTGTAACTCGGAAAACGCATATGTGTTATATACCAATGGATAGAGCAGGGTCGATTTATATTGTGAATTTTTAATATTACTCCCATATAGCAAGAAACCAAAAAATTATGGGGCCTCAAAAATTGAAAATTTGGCCTAAGGGCCGATTTCCAGCTTTTTCACTTTCTACTAATTCCCAACCTTTACGTTTATTATTTTTTTGCTTATTTCTACTAAAGAAAAACTATCATACATTTTTAAGTCTAAAAAATGGCTTTTTAAATGATTTAGTTACATTATAGATTAATTAAAATTTATTTATTTTTATGTTGGATTCGAACACGAGCTCCAAAAATGCGAATTTAACCAACTGAGCCACCAATTTTAAGTGAAAACAGAGCCAAATTTTCGATTTTTGAGGCCCCATAATTTTTTGGTTTCTTGCTATATGGGAGTAATATTAAAAATCCACAATAGAAGTCGACCTTGCTCTATCCAATGGTATATAACATATATGCGTTTTCCGAGTTACAGTTCGGGTGGTTCCCTTGTTAACCATAAATATCTATTTTTTTCGAATTAAATTTTGCAAATCGAAAGAGAAAATTCGCTAAACATTTTCTAAGTGTAGGAAGAAGCTGGCTGGGCGGTTAAAACGCGGAAAGCGGGGGTTGATAAGATCCATAAAAAGAAAGAGCGGATGTGCTTCGCTCGGTAGCTTAATGGTAGAGCCTGAAAATCAGTTACGTCCAGCCCTGTATAAAAGCCCCCAGTGTACAATTAGGAATTATCGTTGCCCATTTCTTATTTAAGGGTTTGTGAAGAATGCAAATTAAGAGTTACCTAAAAAGTTATTCAAAAAACAAATTTTCAAACGCCTTTAATTTTTTTCTAACTGGTCAAGTTGCAAAGTATGTGCTCAAAAAAGTTTCTCCTCCTCAAAAACTTTGAAATGATACCAAAATTTTCAAATTTTGTTGACAAAATTTGGATATAAATTAAGTCAAAATACCTATTAATGTTGTTGAACGGACTCGAACCTATGCCCCTTCTTCCCTTTACTATCATTAGAGACCGACTTTTGAGTAGAGACCGTACAAGAGGGTCGATCGAACGGTTTCGGTTAAAAACCGAAACCGAAAAACTCAAAAATTTCTCGGTCGAACGGTTTCGGTTAAAAAACGAAAAAAAACCGAAATTGATAAAACCGAAGAAAAATTTTCGGTATATTTCGATTTTTTTGAATTTCTTTAATTTTTTTTTCAAAAAAAGCAATAAGCTATTTCTATTAATAGAAAAAGCGAAAAATCTCCTCTGAGTAAAATTGTAGAGCTATTGAGACCTCTATTGAATGGTGTGTAGGTTGTGAAATTTTTTTTGTCGATTCTTAGGGGTGTATTTTTTGAAAAAATTTTTAGGTCGATTCTTAGGGGTGCTTTAGCGAATTGGTTCCATTTTTGGCGTTTTTTCAAAAAAAAATCAATAAAAAATTCAATAAAATCGAGAAAATACATCCCTATTAAAAGCCCTCTTGAATGTGTCCACGAATCGTTCCACCTGTCCGTTGGACATTGGATTGTACGGTGCCGAGAATAAGTGTGTGATTGCGTTGTTAGCCATGAATTTGGCAAATTCACTGCTTGCGAATTGCGTTCCATTATCCGACACTAGCGTCTCAGGAATTCCATGACGAGTGAAGAGATAACGCAAACGATCAATTGTCGCGGCCGCGGATTTGGTCGTCATTTCGAAAACCTCGGGGTATTTCGAGAATGAGTGGACGACAATCAGGAATTCTTTCCCGAAAAATGGTCCGGCATAATCAACATGGATTCTTTGCCATGGACTCGTCGATTTTGGCCACGAGTGCAAGTTGGTCTTTGTCGGGGCCTTTGCTGCGTCTTGACAGGGCTGGCAATTTTGCACGAATTGCTCAATTTCGGACTCCAATTTCGGCCAATAGACGTATTGCCGAGCCAATTGCTTCATCCTTTTCATTCCAGGATGGCCCTTGTGCAGCAAATTCATAATTTTTTCCTGAAACATTTTTGGAACCACAATCCTTTCTCCGTACATGCGACATTCTTTTAAAATCGAAAGATCAGCTTTTCGTCTGTTGAAAAGTTGGATTGTCTCCGATTCGGTCTTCATTTGGCGTTCGTCGGGCCATCCGTTCCTGACGAAATTTTTCACTTGTTCGATGATTTCATCCTTTTCCGATGCTTTGACGAGGTCTGCAAATTTGATTGGCAATTTTTCAATTGTCGTGTCGAAATTGAGTTCAATTTCTTTTTCAACGCAAAATGAAGCGATGACTCGTTCGTCTTCACCGCTTGTGTCTTTGGCAATGAGTCGCGAGAGTGCGTCAGCTTGCCCAAAGTCTTTCGTGTTGATGTACTCAATCGCGAAATCGTAGGCCAAAAGTGTCAATGACCAACGAAGTAAGCGATTTGCGCTGCACTGACGGATCCCTTTTTTGCTGCCGAAGATGTTAAGTAACGGCTTGTGATCCGTCTGCAGTGTAAAATGTCTGCCGTAAATCATCTTATGAAATTTTTGTACGGCGAAAATGAGCGCTAGTCCTTCCTTCTCAATCTGTGAGTAATTTTTCTCAGCGGGCGAGAGAGATTTGGAAGCATGCGCAATTGCCTTGACCTGTCCATTCGGAAATTTGTGTTGAATTACCGCTCCAATTCCAAATTCTGATGCGTCGGCTGCCACAATAATCTCCATCTTGGGATCGTAGTGTGTGAGCAGCAATTCCGAAGTCAAGACTTCCCTCAACTTCTCAAACGCGTTTTGACAATTTTCCGACCACTTCCATTCAGTTTCCTTCTTCAGCATGTCGTCCAATGGTTTTCGAATGAAGCGCATATTTTTGACGAATTGTTGATAATGATTCACCATGCCGAGAAATGAACGAAGCGCGGAAATGTTTACTGGAGCCGGCATTTTGGTAATGGCATTAATTTTTGTTGAATCTGGACGACGTCCGTTCCGATCAATTATTTGTCCCAAATATTTGATTTGGTTGCGGAAAAATGAGCATTTTTCCAATTTGACTCGGAGTCCATAGGCCTGGATTCGGGTGAACACTTCTTGCAAATGTTGAGTGTGTTCCTCGATTGTCCCGCTGACAACAATTATGTCATCCAGGTAAGCGGTAGCATAACTCAACCCGGCCAGCATTTTGTCCATAATCGATTGGAAAATTGCTGGTGCCGCTTTTATTCTAAATGGCAATCGCTCCATGCGATAATTTCCCTTATGCGTTGCCAAACCGCATAATAATTTGGATTCATCGTCCAATTCGATCTGCAAATATGCATCTCTTAGATCGATTTGTGAGAATATTTTTCCTCCATTGAGGGTTGCATATATCCTCGGGAATTGGCAGTGGATGTTGCGAGTCGAGAAGCGCGTCGTTCAGTCCCGTTGAATAATCAATGCACATACGTGCTGATCCGTCGGCCTTTTTCACAATCAAAATTGGAGCTGCCCACTCCAAATGGTCGACTTTTGTAATTACGCCAAGTTTTTCTAATCGGCTCAATTCGTATTCAACGACATTCATTGATTTGTATGGCACCGGACGTGCCTTGCGATAAATTGGCCTGGCGTCTTCTTTCAACGTGAGATGCGCCTTCTCCTTCAAGCAGTGTCCCAACCCCTCGTTTGTCACATCGGGGAAGGAAAATTTTAGTGCCTCGATTTTGGTCAATAAATTTAGTGACCCTTGCTTGGCCACATAAAATTCTTCAACAATCGATTGGCCGTTAAATTCAAACGTTGTCGTCCCTTTTCCGATGAATTGGACCCGTTTGCCATCGAATGTTTTTCCAACCTTATTGCACTCTTTGATCGGTGGGTGCCCAACACTGGCATGCGTCCCTTCGTCAATGAGTATGATATCCGACCCAGTGTCGAGATAAAATTTGGCTGATTTTTGGTTCATCAACATTTCAATTTTGAGCGCCGAATTTGGGGTGTTCGTCATTCCAGCCATTCCAATGCGAAGATGACCGACTTTGCTTGTCGTAGTCCTTTAGGACTTCATCTTTTTCCACCATGCATGGACGCTTTCACATTGCCTCTGAAGATGGCCTGCAATTTTGCACTTATTGCATTTTGTTGTTTTGTGCCGGCAATCGTCCGGCCGGTGTTGTTCTTCTCCACAACGCCAGCACTTCGTTTTTGCTGCGTTGTTTTGCGCCGTTTCCTTCGACCATTTTTGCAGGGGCTTTCCTTGCCCCTTTTTGTGCACGGCATTTATGGCTCGTGTGTATGATGGCATTTCGACTGCTTTTGCTTCCGATATCGTCGATTGATAGTTTATTAAGTCTTCAACGACACCATCATAGCGCACATTGTCGCCATCCGTTGCTAATTTAGCAAGGATTCGCTGCCTCAGGGCTGCGTCGTTTGGCGATTTCAATGCGGTCAGCAACATCAAACAGCTAAATTGCTCCTTTTTCAATTCGTCGAATTTGAAATCTGACAGAAGCTTTTTGTGCCGATTTACGAATTGTCTGAAGTCTTCGCCATCCCCTCTCACCGCCTTCAAGCATTCGTACCTGTCAATGAAGATTGATTGAGGTTTGGCGAACAACTTCTCCAGCTTTTGGACTGTTGACGCAAAATCAAAATCTGTGACGGCGGCGGGAAGCACTGATCGGCTGTTCTCGCTGAACGCGTTTTCGCTCAGCTTGTTCATCAGGCACTTGACTTTTATTTCGTCATTGGCCATCGGTGCGGCACAATCGAGCGCAAACTTGAAACGGTCCAGCCATTCCGCGACGCGACTGCGTTCATCATTTGATTCGAACGGCGAAATGTCGGGAAGAGCCGGGATGATGGTGATGAGATTTGGCTGTGCCAATCCAGCGGCATTCGGTGCGTTTTGGTTCAGCAGTTGCGCGATTTGCTGTGACTGCTGTTGAACCATGTGTTGCTGTTGCTGCATTTGCTGTTGCTGTTGGGCCATCAAATTGATCAAATCTTGGAGATTGACATTTGCCGCCATTGTGAATGATCAAACCACTGTTGGGGTTTTTTGAAGTGCCGAATTTGTCGTTCACCACTTATTCTTTAACAGCGCCAAGATGCTAAACAAGTGGGTGCGCGTGGACGAGCTATCCCTATTGCGCCAAGGTATTTCTTTCTTTGGTTTTATGTTTCGCCTATGGGCTTTAACCTCGCCATTTCAATCTGCAAAAAATGTCTCTCCTTCTCTTTCCTCATCAGTTTCATTATTCATTTGTGATCATTTACATCAGCTTTTTTACTGCTCCTTCTTTTATTCAATAAATATTTCCACTAAATTAATTCTTATAGAAAAATTTTTAAGATTTTTGAAAATTGATGTTTATAATTGGATATTTCATTTATTGACGCCTGAAGTGAAATAGAGCAGAAATTTAACATTTTCCCGTTTTTGGCCAATTATGTTATGATTCATTTCCAAAAATATAAGCCTTCTCCATAATTAAACCATCTTTTATTATTTTATGCATTTTTATTTTTAATAAGTTTTCATCTCAACTTTTTTTGCCCTTTTCCCACCTCTTTCTTTCCCCGCAGTTTTGCCCATTTTTGGGTCACCGTTTGCCCAACACTAAAAGGCAACAATTTGAATAAATAAAAGATAAAAACGGCAAAAATTATGAGTTATTCAAATATTTATTATTCTTATCTTTTGCCCATCGCATTTTCTCCATTTTTTGGGTCATCGTTTTGCCCATAAATTTATTTACTTTTTGGCCTATAAATATGTGCACAATTACAGCGGATATAGCAGAATTTAGCGTTCTTTGCTCATATTTTTTCTGAATGCATTAAACAAATTAAAATTTTAAATTTAGGACAAAATAGGATATATATTACAAAAACAAAAAATAATTTTTTTAATAGGGTTATTAATTCATGGAATTTATTACCGAAAAATATTATGGAAATAAATGACCCCAAAAAATTCCGAAAAATTGCAAAAGGAATAATTAAGCAATAATGCATATTTTCCCTATTGAGGTGTGATTTGTTTCATTTATGTCTATTGTTTGTTTAATTTGACAATTATTTTTGTGATTTTTGACTGCCATTTATGCTTTATTTTATTCTCACTTATTTTGTTTTTACGCCACTGTTAGAGTGCATAGCACCTTGTGGTTTGTTCGATAAATAAAATAAATAAAAAAATTTCCTGGTGATGCCTATTGGCACCGCCGGTAAATAAAATTGTTTTTTAACTCTTAGAAAATTGACCAAAACTTCGAAAAGATTATTTTGAAATTTATTAATAAAAGAAAGCGAAAAATTTGGCCCTATTGCTGCAGTTCACAGGACAATAATAAAAGAAATGGCCTAAAATTATTTGAAAGCTTTAAACTATAGCATTTTATAGAAGCACCACCCAAATTAACATTCTTTGTATCATTTATAGCTCCAAGAGTCCTTTTATTCTGTAAATTTCATAAAATTTGTTTTAACGACCTTTGTTAATTTTGTTTTGAAATTTGATCGATTGAATTTTTATTTAAATAGAGCCAAAAATTATTATTTTAAATTTATTTCATTAAATTTTATTTTGAGGAATGAATGATGATCAGTTCAGTCTGGAGGAAGAAGAAGGAAACATCAGTACGGTTTCTCTTTGGGTTAAAAAATTTAAATTAATTATTATGTGTGTTTCGGCCCTAAACCGTAAACACACAAAGCCACAGCGGGTGAACTATAGTGAACGCCCCGTGAAAAAATGGGTTAAATGATATACCAATCGATTCGTCTCAAGGAGCTAAGCATGGAAAAATATATCTCGAGTTGCGGAAATGCCAAAAAACCGGTTTTTTTTAACGAAAATGAAATTTTTGGGCTTTTCTTTGGTAACTGCGCAATTGAACATTTTTCGAATCCTTTAATTATTGAGAACATTTTGACTGGCAACAGCAGAATTAATACAATCAGAAAAATCTTAAAACTCGACCGATTCTGCGAAAAAATGCTAAAAGCATAGGAATAATTATTAAATTTATTTTATTTTCATTTAAATAAATAAATAATTAATTGTTTTCTATTTTAAGCTGCTGAGGAACGGTTCTTACAATCGCAAAATGATCAGAAGAACATTTTGGAAAAAGTCAGTGAAATGGAGAAGAAGACACAGAAAAAGGTGAATGAATGAATGGAAGAGAAAAGTAAAATATTTACGGGAAAAATAATTTTTAATTTATTTAATAAATTATTATATAATATTATAAAAATATCGAATTATTTACTTTCAGGGGTTTTTAAAATTCCAAGAAAATTGTTGGGATGCCTTCGCTTGTCACGAGGTCATCCAAATCAGTGGTGACAAAAGTCTCATTGTCCAGCATAAGGGACCTTCTGGTATTTTTAAAATTTACATAAAAATTCAATTTCTCTTAAAAAGGTTGGCGCTCCGTCTTCGCTGAATATCCAATTGTGCTGAATAAGCATTTGTCCGACTTTTTTTACTACGAAATTTCAGTTATGAAAATAAAAGCATTTGCATAAATTTTTTAAAAGTTAATAATAACAAAAATTTGCTCTTTATATAATCAACATATTGTATTAAAACAAAAAATTGATTTGCTTTTTATTCATTGATTATCATATTCAAATAATTAGTTAAAAAAATTAATAAAATATACCAATATAAAATATTATTTTTCTTAAAAAAATTTATTTGTTTTGCTTGATTGCTGTGGGGGATAAACTATAGTGAACGCCCCGTGAAAAAATGGGTCAAATGATATACCAATCGATTCGTCTCAAGGAGCTAAGCATGGAAAAATAGGTCTCGAGTTGCGGAAATGCCAAAAAAACCGGTTTTTGAACCGGTTCAAAACTCGAAAAATTGAGTGATAAGGGGGGCCTTTGAACCTTTAAAACGGTCAAATTCGGACAAATTTGGTATCATTCGAAAGCTCTTGATCAGCTAAGTCTAAAAAACAAGGTATAAATTCGAACCGATGCCATGCTCAGATGCATGGGTTGACTTCATTTCCTGATTTTTAGATTAAGCTCGTCAAGAGCTGGTACCAAATTTGTCGGGATTCGATCGTTTAAAAAAAGTTAGAGTGCGAAATCTCTTAATTTTTCGAGTTTTGAACCGGTTCAAAAACCGGTTTTTTGGCATTTCCGCAACTCGAGATATATTTTTCCATGCTTAGCTCCTTGAGACGAATCGATTGGTATATCATTTAACCCATTTTTTCACGGGGCGTTCACTATAGTTCACCCGCTGTGGCTTTGTGTGTTTACGGTTTAGGGCCGAAACACACATAATAATTAATTTAAATTTTTTAACCCAAAGAGAAACCGTACTGATGAGGCCCGGTCTATTAGGACAATGATAAATACAAAAATTAACAAATTGTTTTTGCACAAAGTCAGGTTTCGGATTGGGTCGGCGACTTTATTATTAAAAAAAAACAATTTCAATCGATCAAATTTCAAAACAAAATTAACAAAGGTCGTTTTACTTGCCATTGTTTTGTCGAGGAAAAATTAAATTGAAGCGAATGATACAGTATCTTAAACTTGGGTAATCCAGGGTGTTTCGATTTGTTCTTATCTCTAAGAAATGTTCTAATTTTAAAAATTGGGAGAAGGCACAAAAAAAAACAAATGGAAAAAAGACTTATTGTTAGCTCCGTTTTCGTAGCAAATTTTGTCCAGAAAAAAAACAAATTTCGAAGTTTTGGTCAATTTTCTAAGAGTTAAAAAACAATTTTATTTACCGGCGGTGCCAATAGGCATCACCAGGAAATTTTTTTATTTATTTTATTTATCGAACAAACCACAAGGTGCTATGCACTCTAACAGTGGCGTAAAAACAAAATAAGTGAGAATAAAATAAAGCATAAATGGCAGTCAAAAATCACAAAAATAATTGTCAAATTAAACAAACAATAGACATAAATGAAACAAATCACACCTCAATAGGGAAAATATGCATTATTGCTTAATTATTCCTTTTGCAATTTTTCGGAATTTTTTGGGGTCATTTATTTCCATAATATATAAAATAATCAGTCCTTCAAGACTTGGACTAAAATAATTTTAAAAGCAATTATTTATTTTAAGGAATTCCCAAAAAATTATTGGGATGCCACCGCTTGTCACGAAAACTCGAAATCAGTGGCGACAAATGTTTAACTGTCTATTGGACGAAAGATTCGGTGCTAATTTCATTAATAACAATAAATTAAAGTAATTTTCCTTCAAAAGGTTGTTGGTATTCCGTCTTCGCTAAACATTCGATTTTGGTGAAAAAATAATTCGTCCGACATTTTTATTATGAAATTTCTGTCCACAAAAAGAAAGGGTAGAAATTTTATGGCGAGATAAAAATGCCAACTTTTTAATAAGTAAATAAATAATTATTTCGGTACAATTTAATTTAGAGTCTTTTTTGTTCGGGTGGTAACACCCAGATAAAAAGGAAGACATTTTATTTATTCCTTTCGCAGTCTGTTTCACTCTCTCTTTCCTCACAGTCTATAATCGCTGTCTCTTTTATTCCACACTTTGACCTATTGATTAATTGTCCGCCCTTCCCCTTTTGCATTCATTCATTCAGTTCTATTATTGTTGTTCTTTTCTTCTCCAAATAATTGTGCTCCTCCGTCCAATTTATTTATTTATTTGTTATTTAATTTCTTCAAATAAATTTGTTTGTTAATTGTTTTGATTCGGTATCAAGACCGAACATTGGCGACGCCCGAATCAACCGAACTGTGGACTGCCGACATTTTGATCTGTCGATCATCCGATTTTGAAATCAGAGATTTTGCGCTGCTGTCTTAGTACCTTGGCGATACTAATTTAGCTCGTCCACGCGCACCCACTTGTTTAGCATCTTGGCGCTGTTAAAGAATAAGTGGTGAACGACAAATTCGGCACTTCAAAAAACCCCAACAGTGGTTTGATCATTCACAATGGCGGCAAATGTCAATCTCCAAGATTTGATCAATTTGATGGCCCAACAGCAACAGCAAATGCAGCAACAGCAACACATGGTTCAACAGCAGTCACAGCAAATCGCGCAACTGCTGAACCAAAACGCACCGAATGCCGCTGGATTGGCACAGCCAAATCTCATCACCATCATCCCGGCTCTTCCCGACATTTCGCCGTTCGAATCAAATGATGAACGCAGTCGCGTCGCGGAATGGCTGGACCGTTTCAAGTTTGCGCTCGATTGTGCCGCACCGATGGCCAATGACGAAATAAAAGTCAAGTGCCTGATGAACAAGCTGAGCGAAAACGCGTTCAGCGAGTACAGCCGATCAGTGCTTCCCGCCGCCGTCACAGATTTTGATTTTGCGTCAACAGTCCAAAAGCTGGAGAAGTTGTTCGCCAAACCTCAATCAATCTTCATTGACAGGTACGAATGCTTGAAGGCGGTGAGAGGGGATGGCGAAGACTTCAGACAATTCGTAAATCGGCACAAAAAGCTTCTGTCAGATTTCAAATTCGACGAATTGAAAAAGGAGCAATTTAGCTGTTTGATGTTGCTGACCGCATTGAAATCGCCAAACGACGCAGCCCTGAGGCAGCGAATCCTTGCTAAATTAGCAACGGATGGCGACAATGTGCGCTATGATGGTGTCGTTGAAGACTTAATAAACTATCAATCGACGATATCGGAAGCAAAAGCAGTCGAAATGCCATCATACACACGAGCCATAAATGCCGTGCACAAAAAGGGGCAAGGAAAGCCCCTGCAAAAATGGTCGAAGGAAATGGCGCAAAACAACGCAGCAAAAACGAAGTGCTGGCGTTGTGGAGAAGAACAACACCGGCCGGACGATTGCCGGCACAAAACAACAAAATGCAATAAGTGCAAAATTGCAGGCCATCTTCAGAGGCAATGTGAAAGCGTCCATGCATGGTGGAAAAAGATGAAGTCCTAAAGGACTACGACAAGCAAAGTCGGTCATCTTCGCATTGGAATGGCTGGAATGACGAACACCCCAAATTCGGCGCTCAAAATTGAAATGTTGATGAACCAAAAATCAGCCAAATTTTATCTCGACACTGGGTCGGATATCATACTCATTGACGAAGGGACGCATGCCAGTGTTGGGCACCCACCGATCAAAGAGTGCAATAAGGTTGGAAAAACATTCGATGGCAAACGGGTCCAATTCATCGGAAAAGGGACGACAACGTTTGAATTTAACGGCCAATCGAGTTTAATTAATGAGAGATGTTTTGGATTAGCCTTAATACAAATTATTTTCAATTCCGGAGGGGGTGAGGGGGGCTATCCCCGATGTGACAAACGAGGGGTTGGGACACTGCTTGAAGGAGAAGGCGCATCTCACGTTGAAAGAAGACGCCAGGCCAATTTATCGCAAGGCACGTCCGGTGCCATACAAATCAATGAATGTCGTTGAATACGAATTGAGCCGATTAGAAAAACTTGGCGTAATTACAAAAGTCGACCATTTGGAGTGGGCAGCTCCAATTTTGATTGTGAAAAAGGCCGACGGATCAGCACGTATGTGCATTGATTATTCAACGGGACTGAACGACGCGCTTCTCGACTCGCAACATCCACTGCCAATTCCCGAGGATATATGCAACCCTCAATGGAGGAAAAATATTCTCACAAATCGATCTAAGAGATGCATATTTGCAGATCGAATTGGACGATGAATCCAAATTATTATGCGGTTTGGCAACGCATAAGGGAAATTATCGCATGGAGCGATTGCCATTTAGAATAAAAGCGGCACCAGCAATTTTCCAATCGATTATGGACAAAATGCTGGCCGGGTTGAGTTATGCTACCGCTTACCTGGATGACATAATTGTTGTCAGCGGGACAATCGAGGAACACACTCAACATTTGGATGAAGTGTTCACCCGAATCCAGGCCTACGGACTCCGAGTCAAATTGGAAAAATGCTCATTTTTCCGCAACCAAATAAAATATTTGGGACAAATAATTGATCGGAACGGCCGTCGTCCCGATTCAACAAAAATCAATGCCATCTCCCAAATGCCGGCTCCAGTAAACATTTCCGCGCTTCGTTCATTTCTCGGCATGGTGAATCATTATCAACAATTCGTCAAAAATATGCGCTTCATTCGAAAACCATTGGACGACATGCTGAAGAAGGAAACTGAATGGAAGTGGTCGGAAAATTGTCAAAACGCGTTTGAGAAGTTAAGGGAAATTTTGACTTCTGATTTACTGCTCACACACTACGATCCCAAAATGGAGATTATTGTGGCAGCCGACGCATCAGAATTTGGAATTGGAGCGGTAATTCAACACAAATTTCCGAATGGACAGGTCAAGGCAATTGCGCATGCTTCCAAATCTCTCTCGCCCGCTGAGAAAAATTACTCACAGATTGAGAAGGAAGGACTAGCGCTCATTTTCGCCGTACAAAAATTTCATAAGATGATTTACGGCAGACATTTTACACTGCAGACGGATCACAAGCCGTTACTTAATATCTTCGGCAGCAAAAAAGGGATCCGTCAGTGCAGCGCAAATCGCTTACTTCGTTGGTCATTGACACTTTTGGCCTACGATTTCGCGATTGAGTACATCAACACGAAAGACTTTGGGCAAGCTGACGCACTCTCGCGACTCATTGCCAAAGACACAAGCGGTGAAGACGAACGAGTCATCGCTTCATTTTGTGTTGAAAAAGAAATTGAACTCAATTTCGACTCGACAATTGAAAAATTGCCGATCAAATTTGCAGACCTCGTCAAAGCATCGGAAAAGGAAGAAATCATCCAACAAGTGAAAATTTTCGTCAGGAACGGATGGCCCGACGAACGCCAATTGAAGACCGAATCGGAGACAATCCAACTTTTCAACAGACGAAAAGCTGATCTTTCGATTTTAAAAGAATGTCTCATGTACGGAGAAAGAATTGTGGTTCCGAAAATTTTTCAGGGAAAAATTATGAATTTGCTGCACAAGGGCCATCCTGGAATGAAAAGGATGAAGCAATTGGCTCGGCAATACGTCTATTAGCCGAAATTGGACGCCGAAATTGAGCAATTCGTGCAAAATTGCCAGCCCTGTCAAGACGCAGCAAAGGCCCCGACAAAGACGAACTTGCACGCGTGGCCAAAATCGACGAGTCCATGGCAAAGAATCCATGTTGATTATGCCGGACCATTTTTCGGGAAAGAATTCCTGATTGTCGTC
>CP049710.1:12077591-12170548 GCA_004148225.2 Heterodera glycines
ACACGTTTTTTGGCTGCCTTTTTCAATCATTATCCCAACCTACACACCATTCAATAGAGGTCTCAATAGCTCTACAATTTTACTCAGAGGAGATTTTTCGCTTTTTCTATTAATAGAAATAGCTTATTGCTTTTTTTGAAAAAAAAATTAAAGAAATTCAAAAAAATCGAAATATACCGAAAATTTTTCTTCGGTTTTATCAATTTCGGTTTTTTTTCGTTTTTTAACCGAAACCGTTCGACCGAGAAATTTTTGAGTTTTTCGGTTTTGGTTTTTAACCGAAACCGTTCGATCGACCCTCTTGTACGGTCTCTACTCAAAAGTCGGTCTCTAATGATAGTAAAGGGAAGAAGGGGCATAGGTTCGAGTCCGTTCAACAACATTAATAGGTATTTTGACTTAATTTATATCCAAATTTTGTCAACAAAATTTGAAAATTTTGGTATCATTTCAAAGTTTTTGAGGAGGAGAAACTTTTTTGAGCACATACTTTGCAACTTGACCAGTTAGAAAAAAATTAAAGGCGTTTGAAAATTTGTTTTTTGAATAACTTTTTAGGTACGCGTATGCTTGGGCGGGCGTGCGCGCCCGGGGCGTATCGGTTCCCGTAACCGGGGACGCATTGACCCGGGGAGAACCGGGGACGCATTGACCCGGGGAGAAGGCGTAGCTCTACCATTAAGCTACCGAGCGAAGCACATCCGCTCTTTCTTTTTATGGATCTTATCAACCCCCGCTTTCCGCGTTTTAACCGCCCAGCCAGCTTCTTCCTACACTTAGAAAATGTTTAGCGAATTTTCTCTTTCGATTTGCAAAATTTAATTCGAAAAAAATAGATATTTATGGTTAACAAGGGAACCACCCGAACTGTAACTCGGAAAACGCATATGTGTTATATACCATTGGATAGAGCAAGGTCGACTTCTATTGTGGATTTTTAATATTACTCCCATATAGCAAGAAACCAAAAAATTATGGGGCCTCAAAAATCGAAAATTTGGCTCTGTTTTCACTTAAAATTGGTGGCTCAGTTGGTTAAATTCGCATTTTTGGAGCTCGTGTTCGAATCCAACATAAAAATAAATAAATTTTAATTAATCTATAATGTAACTAAATCATTTAAAAAGCCATTTTTTAGACTTAAAAATGTATGATAGTTTTTCTTTAGTAGAAATAAGCAAAAAAATAATAAACGTAAAGGTTGGGAATTAGTAGAAAGTGAAAAAGCTGGAAATCGGCCCTTAGGCCAAATTTTCAATTTTTGAGGCCCCATAATTTTTTGGTTTCTTGCTATATGGGAGTAATATTAAAAATTCACAATATAAATCGACCCTGCTCTATCCATTGGTATATAACACATATGCGTTTTCCGAGTTACAGTTCGGGTGGTTCCCTTGTAAGTAAATTCTGTGTTTCTCTGTTAACAGGGATAAAGAAATAGGACGCAAAATGAGAGGCGTATTTTTCTATACTCTCTCTATTTATTAGTTATCTCTCGTTTTTTGAAAAGCTGTGAAGTTATTATTCGAATTCAAATTTTAGGCAATTGTCTCCGCCCGCTGACCAAAACAACGAAAAAGGCGCAAATTTGTGAACCTCTGGCCATTTGAGAAAAGAAGAAATGACTGACGATTTGATTATTCTGCTAGACATCTAAATATACTATTTGGGTCGTGTCATTCCGTCACAAAAAATATCGATTCAAATTAACGCGAAAATAAACATAATGCCAATAAAAACTTTGTAAATAAATTTAAGAAAATTATGCAATAATAAAATTTGAGATTTTTCATCACTTTTTTCTTTTTATTTATTTACTTTTATCTTTTTCAAATTAAATTAATTAAATACTACTATTTAACATTAAAATTCTAATCCACAAACAAAATTTAATTCAAATTGTACATTTTTTAATTATTATATTGTTTTGTTTTTTTTATTAAAATTTTTGAGAGAAAAGCTTAATTTTTTTAAACAAATAATGAATCAAAATATTATGTATGAAAGAATGAAAGTAAAAAGAAAAAGAGAAAGAAAGTGAGAAAGAGAGAGATTGAGAGAGAGAGAGTTGTGTGAGAGAGAGAGAGAGAGATTGAGAGAGAGAGAGTTGTGTGAGAGAGAGAGAGAGAGATTGAGAGAGAGAGAGTTGTGTGAGAGAGAGAGAGAGAAATAATAAAAAAAAGATAAATAGATACTTACGAATACAGAGAAAGAAGGAACTATAGAATTTAAAGGACAAGAGAGAGAGAGAGAAGAGAAGAGAGGAAAAAAGTGAATTATCTCTTTAATTAAAGATATTATATATTTTATATAGTGATTTGGTTTTATTAATCATTGACCTCATTCTTATATTTAATTTTGTTGTGATTTCTTTTTTTGTTTAATTTTTAATCCATATTACTCGAGGACGATCTAATCTATTACACGTCCGCAGAGTAAGTGGATTACTCCCTTTTCTGGACTTTTTTCTTTTTTGCATAAATAAATATGTTTATTGAGGCAAAGTTTGAGTTTTACAGAAGAAAATGCCGAAAAATAAAATTTTCGGTCGATAAAAAGGCAATGAAACCTGGATGAATTTTTTCTTAATTATTGGAAGATTAGAAGTAATCATTAAGCAGAAGCTAAGCGATGAATCATCTCACCAAAAAGCTATGATTTATAAGACTTAAAAATTCAAGAATATCCTAATTTTTTGTAAACTATAAATCAACTTTTTGGTGAGATGATTAATCGCTTAGCTTCTGCTTAATGATAGCTTCTAAACACGTTGAGCTTTCGTTGAAACAAATTTTGAAGAAATTAACGAACAAAAAAATTATGGCCATTCCCATTTGAAATTGTACGAACTGCCTTGACACCGAAAATCCCGGTCCCGTGGCACTCTACTTAAAATAGTGAAAATTTACTATTTTGGCGTTTTGTCAATATTTTTTTACTATTTCGACATTTTTTGGAAAATTTCGCAACACAAATGCAATAAAAGCGAAAAATACACTTTTAAGAATCGAACAAAAATTGAGCCAAAAATTTATTATTTACTAATTGCAGTTGCAAATGAGTAGGACTGGGATTTTTAAGGCCAAAAATGCCATGAAAATGAATTTCTGGGAAAATTTTTAATTTCTTAGGAGTGTCTTTTTTTTAATTTTTGGGACGTTTAGGAGGGTAATTTTTCTGAAATTTTTTAAGTAGATTCTTGGGGGTGTATTTTTTGAAAAAATTTTTAGGTCGTTTCTTAGGGGTGTATTTTTTGGTTTTATTGCATTTTTGTTGAGAAATTTTCCAAAAAATGTCGAAATAGTAAAAAAAATGAGTCGGGGTCGTTTTGGCGCCGACGTTTTGGCGCCAGGGTCAGGTTTTTAAATTTTGTCTATGTTTGAATAAATGAAATTATGTATTCGTCAGTTTTCTGAGTCGCTAATCACTAGGGAGTGTAATTATATGGATATAAATTCGCGAAATATGGACATAAAATGGCAAAAATGTCAAAATATGGACATAATTTTTCAAAATTGAGTGCAAAATTTCTTCAAATTTATTAGTTGAAATTGCATATGAGATACATTTCCAAATTTTTTGACTCGGTAAGGCGCTTTGACAAAGACGGCTTTCGTTTTGCAATTAGTCGGTCACATTCGGAAATTGGTCTCGAATTTTTTCGGCAATTAGTGCAATCATTTTAAAAGAAAAAAAACATAAACGCTAAAATTTATTAATTTTTTTAGCGTAAAATCAACAACAAAAGCGAAATTTTCGCTTTTTTGCTTATTTTTGACATAATTTATTAATTTTTAAGAAAATTTAAATTTATTCAATATTCTCGAGAAATTTTGGCGAAAAAATGATTTTTTGAAAAATTTTTCGGGTTTTGGGCTCAAAAAGGCTAATTTAGCTGCTGGGGGCCGTTCTAATAGAGGTTTTTTTGAAAAATGCCAAAATATGGACATAAAATATGGACCAAAATGCCAAAATATGGAAAAATATGTAAATATGGACATAAATCGCGAAATATGGAAAAATATGGAAAATATGGATATAGAAATCCATCCTAGAAGCTTCAAACCAAGCTAAAAACATGTTTTTCGTGCGTTTCAGGCCTTCCACAGTCCAGGAAAAAAATATGGATTTCCATATAATTACACGCCCTAGTTATAACACAAAAATTCAAAAATATATATATTCAAAAAAATCAATCAAAAATTGGTCGTCCTTCCCAATTCTTCGGCCTGTCAACCGTTCACGAGTGCACGAATTCACCAGCTCAAATTGGCCCCCATTCGCAGCATCATGTTCAAAGGAATGCAACCAAATGAGCAATGGTGGCACTCATCAGAAACAGCTAAAAGAAAGGCGACGCACGATTTTGCGGAATTTTGAGAAAAATCACAGAAATTTGGTCGGCTGTGGCACCATTCTTTGGTTCTTTTGGGACAACGTCAAAAAACGACGACGCCCCAACAAAAAAGAAATGTAAAAAACGAAAAAAATATATAAAATTTAATTTCCTTTTTTTCAGCTTCATCTCCGCCGATTGTTGGCTCGAAGTGTTCGCTTTTCTTGCGCCTTCTCAGCTTGGCCTCGGAAGCCGCGGTCGAGAATCGCGGATCGCACAAAAAAATTTGCTGGGAATCGCGCATTTAAAACCCCAAAAATTTCCAAGTTTTTATACATAAATTTTTTTAAACTTTTTAAAATTTTCCTGATTAGAAAAAATAATCAAGTGCCGGTGCACGGGCGAAAAGAAAAAAAGGTCGTCGCTAGCGCGGCACAAAATGGGAATATTTCTAACTAGAGTTGAGCGGGACCGGGAATTTTGGGCAAAACCGGGACCTGAGAAGCCGGGACCGGGACCTCGATTTTTTTTCGGGACCGGGAACCGGGACCAACAGGGAATTTTTAAAAATTCAAAAAATTTTTAAAAAATTCAAATTTTAATTTTTTTTTTCAACTGAAAATAATACAAAATTAAATTTTTACTTTGTTTTTTATTGAATAAACTCCAAAAGTTAAAGCTAAATTAAATCAATGAAAATTTTCAAAACAAATTTTCTTCAATTATTTCAAACAATTAATCATTTTGGACTAAATGATCGAATATTGTTTTCGTTTTTAGGTCTAACTCGCCGCATTGGATTTGTTCGCCATGTCATCGCGTTTTTGCGAGGACTTTTTGGTCGAAGAAATATGCCTTTACGGATTTTGAATTTTTTTTAAATAATTTCTTATTCCATATTTTTACACATTTTCAAACTTTACATTTTATTAGTTTCGGCGACGCTTAACGGATCGGCCGATTCTTCACCACCAATCCAAATGTGGATCTTCCTTCCCTTTCTTTCTCACTTTCATCGGTTGATAATGCTTTTTTAACTGTTTCTACTCTGTAAAAAGCCGCTTTCTGAAAATCTTATTTTTGGTGTCAAAATCTTCGTTTTAGCCTCGTTTGTCCTTATTTTGAAAAAAAACTTGGCAGCCCTGTCTGTACTATTTACCCAACTGGGTCTTATTTTCTAAAATAAATTCTGCATCATCATTAGAGACCGGATTTTGAGGCATATGCTTTTTTTGCTAACTTGCTATGGCCTAATACGCACGAAAAACGAGTTTTTAACTTGGTTTGAAGCTTCTAGCTTGAACTTTTTTGTGCCTTTTTTTGCCTTTTTTGCGATTTTGGTGCCTTATGCCCGCCACGTAATTTTGGTGCCTTTTTCATGCCTTTTTCAGGATTTTTGGAACAAAAATAGATAATTTTTTGCAATTTTTCTTTTACAATTTCCAAAAAATATTTTTCCCAGCGGCGCCTATCGGCACCGCCGGACGCCAAATAATGAATTATCTCGCTTTATCTTCTTCTTTTGCTGGTGGTGGCGGAGACAATGGCCTTAAGCGCAATTTGAATTATTTAAAAAATGAAATCCCTTATTTAATTGCTTACCCGATGCAATTGGTTCCACTATAAAGCCAAAAGTACACATAGTTCCACTTTTCATCTTTCTTCTGCTGCTGAGCCGCCGCGGCCTCCCCAATTTTGCATCGTTTCATTATCCAACAGTTGTCCCAGTCATTTTCATTTGCTTTGGCCAATGTCAGCTTTTCTTGCGCTCGTTCGTTCACCAATTCAAACGGCACAATAGTCATTGTCGGCACATGAACAGAAAAATGAATTTCGTAGCTGACGGAAGAAATGGTGGTGGCACGGCGAAATTCCTTAACAATTCCAAAAATCAGTGATTTGCCGAAAATGTGGGGCCGCACCTCCTTGAAATTGTTGATCAAATGTAGGCTCACATGTTCATTAATATCAATGAAACGGAATCGCTTGGGTTGGCCATCTTTTCTCGGGGAGTGCAACCATTTGTTCAACGCTTGGCCAGCAGTTGCATTTGGCCCATCAAAATCATCACCAATTGCATCGGGCAGCAATAGAACGGAATCGATTGAACTCAACTGATTGAGATCAGTGAGAATTGTGGGCGAAGTGCGACGACGCAAATTGTCCAAATGATCAGCATCGATAAAGTCCAAGTGGCGAATGTTTGATGCAAAAATTGGCCATATTTCACGAACAAAAACGTCCCAAATCGGCTGCCGGTCATCCGCCATATCTGAGTAAAGCATCCCCATACGCAACTTGGTGCCACTTTTGTCGAAAATTTTGTGATTTGAACGAAGAAAAGCGATGACGGAGTGATCGATGTAACTGTGAAAATGGAATGAATGAATGCTTTTATTGCGATAGCACTGATTTTTAATTACTCAACTCGAAGGCGCTTAAAACGAATTTTGCTGGGCAACGGACGGTCGGGCAATGGAAATGGCATAGAATTGGCAGCGTCGATAAACACCGATAATTCTGGTGCCGCCTCCGCCGCTGTAACACTGTTCTTGCGACAAATTTCGATTCGTCTCCAAATTGTCAATTCGCTTTTGCCATCGAAATGTTTGTCCACCAACGCATTGAAACGTGGCGAAAGAAGCGCCAATTTGAGGCCAAGTTGAGCATGGTCAAAACAGGGGAAAATGTCCATCCAAACGTCGTTGCAAATCCAACTGAAATTTGGGAACACATTTAGTTAAACACGGCGAGTCAATTTTGGGCTCCAAGTACAATTAAGTTGGTTTTTTCGTCTTAGTGGTCTGTGAGTTAGTCATCAAAAAGGGGGTCTCAGGTTCAAATCCTCCTTGTGTTTGCGTATAAATTTCAATTTTTTAAAGCAAATAAATAAAATATTAATAAAAACAGAACGCCAAAAGAACAAATACAAATAGTGGAAGGTAGACATTATATTTTACCCTTGATTTTATTAAATTTTTTTAGCTTATAACTTTGTCAATAATAGACCAAATAAAACCATTTTATGCTCATTTTGAAGGGAAAATTCGGAGGAATATTTCTAATTTAGTCAAAAGATTATTAAAATTGTTTATTGGCAAATAAATGATTCATGTGTTATTTTATATGTTAGAGACATGGAAATAGTACACTAAAATGAGAGAAAAAGAAAAAACTTTGTCCTGGGTCAAAAAATTTTTCCTAGGGTCAGATTTTCTTGAAATTTTGCATAGGCCCATATTTTGACCTCCTCTATCGATTCCCTGTTTATTTTTTGGAAGTTATGTTTTAACTCGAGATCGGCTCTTCTATTTTTACAAGGGAAAATGCCCAAAATTTTTAAGTTTTGCAAAGTTTTGGCGTTCTGATTACTAAATAAAAAATAAACTTATTTGCCCTGAGAGCCCAAAATTGAATCGCCGTGTAAATAAATGACTAATTTGTGACTTTTAAAAAATTCATTACCGTCTGTTCATTTTTGTGGCACTTAGCAGAATTTGCCTATTTGGAATAATGTCACACAGATAGCAAAATAAGTGTACTTTAGTCAACTCCCCGGAAAAAAATGGCACAAATTATATACCAATTGATTCGTCTTGACGAGCTATGCATGAAAGTATAAACTAGGGTTACACGGGCCCGGGTATTTGGGCAAAAACCGGGCCCGGGTATTACCGGGTATTGAAAAGCCGGGTACCGGGTCGGGTACCAATTTTTAAACCGGGCCCGGGTCGGGTACCCGGCAGGGCTTGAGCGCTACCGCGATGCGCGGTCCGCGGCCGCGACAATTTGAATGCTCGATGCGCGGTGCGCGGCCGCGGTTTTTTTCTGTGCGCGCTCCAGCCCTGGTACCCGGTAAAAACTGGGTATTGAAAATTTTCAGTTTTTTTTTTGTTTCAAAATAATAATTTTATTAAAATGCCTTGTCTTGGAGGGGGTACCACCGTTCACATCACTTTTTTCGGCACGTTTTTTCCAAAAAAATTGGGAAAGAAGGGGGTCCGGCTTTGAACAGCTCCGCCAGCCGGACTCCGTCAGTTAGGCCCCAGCAAGTTTTCCCACTGTAGCTTTTTTCTGTATCATCCAAATCCATCATTTTTTCTTTTTTTTTTTGAAACTTTACTGGAAAAATTTATATTAAGAAAAAACTTTAAAATTTCGACTTTTTCGAAATTTTCATGTATAACTTTTTTTCAGAAATTGCCTAATCGCGCGAAGAATTATCTTAGAAATCGTTTCTAAACATGTTAAGCTTTCGAATGATACCAAGATTATTGAAAAATAATTTTACAAAGAAAAATGAATGAAATAAGAGAAAAATGAGTTTAATGAGGGGGGAATTCGTGCTCTGATTGAAGTGGGGTCATTTAACGATTAGTCATGAAGGTGAACGTGAACACTAATTAGGGCCATTTATTTATGAAGAATTAATGACATCTCTAAGTGGGCAGCGAAATGACTTCGCCCGTCCCTTCCCATGCCCTTTTCTTCTCTGTTGGGTCATTTCTTTGCTTTTGGCAAAGAGAATTTTATAAAAATGCAAGCCATCAGAAGACAGAATAAATGCATTTTATTAAGGCAGGGCTGCCATCCGTCCTTGGATTCGGTGCTGGTGCATTTCCTAAAAACCGCCACCCATGCGCGCTTCCTAAATCCGCCAATGGGTTTGAATACAAAAAATGGGTAATATATATAAATACACTCAATTTAAACCAAATAAATATTTCGTGTATCATTTAATAGCTTTAATTGTTCTCTTTCAGAGTATAATTTTCTATAATTTTTTCCTTAAATATAAAAAAAGTTATAAGCATTGAATATGCTATGTTTTTGCAATGGTAATGCATATAAAATTATAAACATTTAAAATTTTAAGTGTTTAAAATGCAATTGCTCTAAATTAATTTATAGATTCGATAGCCCTAAGAATTCTCTATTTACCTTAAATTTCAGAAAATTTCATTAAGTTTCAAAAAAGTTCTGAGCAAAAAATTCGGATCTAATACTTTTTTAAATTTTATAACAATAACTTTTTTTATACTTAAGTAAAAAATTTCGAATACTCATATTCTGATAGAGAACAATTAAAGATATTGAATGGTACCACTAAATATTAATTTGGATAAATTTGAGCCAAGTTATGAATTTATATGTGTTACCCGTTTTTTGTTTTTAAACCCATTGGCGGATTTAGGAAACGCGCATGGGTGGCGGTTTTTAGGAAATGCACCACCCTTGGATTCCAAAAACTTCTAAAAAATTTTTAAAATTCTCATAATATGTATAAAAAATGAAAAATTTGCCGAAATTTTGGACTTTTAAAATCCTCAAAATAGTATAAAATCATTTAGAGCAT
The DNA here is from genome assembly GCA_004148225.2 of Heterodera glycines. Taxonomy (NCBI): domain Eukaryota; kingdom Metazoa; phylum Nematoda; class Chromadorea; order Rhabditida; family Heteroderidae; genus Heterodera; species Heterodera glycines. The sequence goes on from CP049710.1 coordinate 12,087,284, forward strand.
GGAGAAGGCAGGTAAAAATATTTATTTAATAAAATTGGCATCCCTATTTATTAACAATATTGTATTTGAGGATTTTACCAAAACAAATTGGGTTTTTAATCTCACAAAAGATTAGGATTTGGCTTATAATGCACAATACTTTTTCATTCAATATATTTAAATTAAATTCTCATTTTAGCTCAAATCTGCCAAAGAAACAAACAAATTGAATGTTCTTTAAAATTGATGAACACTACTTCTTTATCCGCCTATTAAATCTCATATTGATATATACTTTTTCTTTATCATATTGATATTTATTATTTATTTGTTTATTTGTTTGTTTTTTATTTTATTTTTGATTTATATTGAAAATGTTTTTTTTGTTTTGAAAAGTAATAAAAAGGTTGGTGCCAAAATGGATAATTAATTAATATTTATGTATGATCAATAATGGTTTGTTTTGATAATTATTTTTCTGCGGTTGCATTTCACGAGAGAAAGACGAAAAAAACTAAATTTCCGCTCACTTTTAAATTAAAGTCAATTTTAACACCTAAATTTAATCTATTTTTGGTTTGCCACTTCAAAACTAATTTCGGCTTTTTAGCATTTCTATCCACAATTTCGAAAAATTCATAAGAAAAATACCGAAAACTTAAAAAGTTTCCCCCAGAGGCTATTCTCGTGCCATAGAAAATTTATGAATTGAGTTGTCCGGAAAGTCTTCTCATTTATTCAAAAATTTTATTTGAATAATCCTTAAAAACCAAATTAATAAAGTTAATTAATCAATCGTGGCAGGATTATTCTAAAAATGCTCAAGACTCTTGAACGTGAAGAATTAAAATAATTATATGCTGAAACTCGAGAATGATTAATTGCCGACGATTCCGACCCCCTATTAATGACACTTTTTTGGAGGTTAATAAGTCAATTTTGTGTGAAATTATTTTTTAATTAATTAACGAAAATTTAACAAATTATTTTTATACCAATATTTATTTACGCTGTAATTTATGCATTTATAATTAATTATCATTTTTATGGGAAAAATATTTCTGTAAAGCATTTGTGCTAAATGAATCAGCGGAAAACATTAAACATAAATTCATTGGGAATCATTTTCATTTTTACTTTAACCATCCCATCCATTCATTTTGTCCCTTCATTCATAATTATTTTATTTTTTTATAATTCGTATAGTCAAATAATTAAAAAATTAATTTTTCTTTTAAGTGTACATTTTTTAAATTTTAATTTATTTTTAAAAAAATAATTATTAAGGTTCGCCATCTTCGGTTGCTTTTTCCTTCATTGGCGGCAACAACAATCCCAGCATTGTATTTTTGTGCCGAGAATGAATTTGCCAATTTTGCACAAAAACGTGAGAAATCTTTGAATTTTTGCTCAAATTAAAGAGCCTTTTGATGGCTTAAAAAACAAATGACAGCTTTTTCCTCTTTAGACCAAAGAATACGTGGCAAAATTAGACGAAGAATTCGTTACACTCTAATATGGGCCATTTGAGAATTACGCATGCCCATTTGGCACAATGCCAGAACCCTTACCGCTTTAACGGTGGCCGTATCGTTTTTATTAAATTAAAATAATATTTGTTTAATTATTTTATTAATAATTGAGACAAATATGTAATTCAAAAACGAAATTATTTTATCACTGGGAACCGTTTTCATCTGTCCGTCCATTCGTTTTGTTTTTGATCATTCATTTTGCTCATTAATAAATTTCTTTCACTAATCGTACATTTTTTGTCCGTCCAATTTGATAACAAAAAAAAAAAAATTATTTTTTTTAGCAAAACCGTCAAAAAAGCAAACAATACACACAAAACCATGTCTCGACAATTGGCTCTCATCTTTTTCGTGATTGTCCTGCAAATTGGCTCGCCGGGGGCAACTTTTCTCGGCCGTCACCGACTTTATCGACAATGTAAGTTTGGCACTTTTTTAGTTTTTGATACGGAAAGATTAATTAATGTTGTCAAAGAATTTTTTGGTTAAATTTCTTGGACATATGTCACTTGGCTATGAATCTGACATTCATTTTGCTAATTCGAACCCCCGTCCCCAAAATTCAATCAATTTAAATTTCACTTTTACATTAAAGTGCGGCATGCAAAATATACAGGAAAGATTGATTTGTGATCAGCAACGAGACTATTTATTTTTTTCGCGAAAAACACGAAATTACAGAGGTGGTCAATCGGACAGTGGACAATCTGACAGTAAATTAGACTAAAAGATAATAAATTGCCGTCGCCGAAGGGGACCGATTGGCCGTATCAAGAAAAAAGGAAAATAGGCAAATAAAAAAAGTGCGAATGCAGTCTAAAATAATTTATAATATAAATTATTCATTATGAATTTAATATTTTGACCGTTTCACCGATTTCAAAAAAGTTTGCTTTCCATGCCTCGCTGCTTATCTGTCCGTGCCAATGATGGTTATTCCGCGTGCCATTCACATCCTTGAAATTTTGCATAATTTTCTATTGTTTTTCTCTCTTTTTTTCATTTATGGTGAATGTTTTTGATTTTCAAAATTCAGATTTTTCACAAAATTTTTTTATTACAGGAACATGTCTCATCCCAATGCTTTTCGTCATTCCAAGTGTATCGAAGCATATGATCAAACAGAGTGAGAAGAAATAAATTAAAAATTGTAATACCGTAAAAATTATTTACATTTTTATAGATTACTGTACAAAATTAACTCTCTATGAATGCAGTTCTGCTGAATAACAAAAAAATATTAAATTTTTCAGCAGCTAATTTATTAAAAACTCCGAAAGCCTTCGAAATTTTATGAAAAAATATATAACGTAAAATGATAAAAATTTGTTTCAAACACAAAAAGTTTTTTGAGACTTTACAAAGGGACAAGGGGTACCGACAGTGCCGATAGGCGCCGCCGGGAAAAATTTTTGTAATTTTTAATGCGATTTGTTAACAGATTTGTCCACAAAAATGGCCAAATTTTGCGATTTGAGTCGATCAAAAAATATGGTTTTTGGGTCCGGAAAAATTGAAATTTTTGACTATTTTTTAAGCGATTTTCATTAAAAAAATAGTTGTTGATGCTCAGCAATCGATTCATTGTTTCCATCAAATTGTCATCATTTTTCAAATTAATTGCATCGCCATTCACTTCAAAAAATATATAATTAAATAATTTTCAGATTTAAAATAATTGATTTAATTTCACATTCCAAAATTTCAGTTTTTCCCAAATTTCCCTTTTTTCATCATTTCCCCCATTTTCTGCCGATGTGAAATCAGGGCTTCGATCTCAAAATTTTGAAAATCCTTATTCCAGCCATTGAAAATTTTCATTTGATGGTTTTTTATACAACATAATAGAAACCAGAATTTGTGCTTGTCAACATCTGATTGACCAATACATCACTGCTAAAAACTGTCTTGGAATGTAACCAAAAAATTAACAGCTTTATCGATGATTGAATCAAAAAGGTGGTTGAATTAATTAAAAATAATTAGAGATTTAAAGTCATTTGTTTGCTTTTTAAAGTAAATTATGTATTTTTATTTTTTGCTTTAAACTTTTGGCTTTTATAAAATAAAAAAAGAATGGAAATGCTAAATTTTATAATATTAAATGACCATTTTTCTGATGAACTATAAAAAACAGATTTATAATTGTATAAGAAGCATGCCATTAAATGGTTGAAAAGAAAACAAATCGATCAGTTTAAGTAATGTTTTCTTCTTCCTTCAGAGAGTTGCCAAATCGAATTTGAAATTGGGCCCAAAATTCGCCTCAATTTTGTCATCAAAATCCCACAAAGTAACGAATGGATACAAAGAATAATCAGCAAAAGATGGAGCAACGAAAAGACCGGAGGAATCTGTGAAAAAGTTAAGGAATTTAATTTGGATATTATGAACTTACTCAAAAACCATCAAAATTATGGTTTGGTTAAGAGAAACAACAAATTTTTAATTTCTTGTTATTATTAAATAGACTTAAATGTGCTCGAACAGCCTGCAAATTTAAAAATTTCGTTAAGTTTTTAAAAATATATTGACCATAAGTATTCGGAAAACCTTTTTTGGCCATAACATTTTGAAATTTTTCAGGCGATAGAGAATATTTGGGACTATAGAATGATACGAAGAACGAAAAATTTGTATTTTTTGTAAAAATTTTATTATGATGATTTTTGAGCAACATATTACCGATATTTTAATTAAAATTATTTATTTGCCAACCCAAACATTGCCCGTTCCACGTGAAAAAGAGCTGTCCAGTGATTAAATGAACACCAATTCCTACGGTATCACCAACACCGTAGTAATATTCGGCATTTCTTCCCTTTCCTTCTCCGTTAATCCAAACCGAGCCATCACTTTCCCAAGCATAAGTGCCTTTCTTATACTGAATTGTTTTGTCCAATTCTTCTTGCTCTTTGATGGCGAATCCGAAGATGGCAGAACTGAAAAATGGAGAATTTAAATATTAACACTTTTTAAAATTCTGAAAATGCATTCAAATTTCCAAATTCTCTTACTCGTATTCCATTTTCATATTTTTAATTGAAATTTCATAGTAACAAATGTCGGACGAAGAATCATTCTGCAAAATCGGAAGTTTTGCGAAGACGGAATGCCCACAACCTTTGAAGAAAAGTTATTTTTATAAATACTTTAGGTGAATTACCAGAAAAAATTCCTTTATAATGGACAGTTAAACTATCGTTGCCAATGATTTCGAGGTCGTCGCTACAAGCGTTAGTGTCCCAACAATTTTCTTCGAAATTTAAAAGCACCTTAAAATAAAAATTGATTTTAAGCTACAAAAAATTCTAAATTTTTAGAAAATTATTTATTATTTATAAAATAAATTTTCATTATTTCCCCATTTCCCTTAATCCACCTTTCTCTTCTGTTTCGGTTCTTTTTCCATTTCACTGGGTTTTCCCAAAAATTTCTTCTGATCATTTTGTAATTGTGAGAATTGGTCCAAAGTAGCTTAAAATATTTTTATAATTATATCCTTTGAGCTTTCTTATAAGTGATAATTTCTTCACCAAAATGCACTCGCCTTTGGTCATGTTTTCGTACTGCTTCTCCAATTCAGTGACTTTTTCCACAATTTTCGGCAATTGATCCGCAGTAGCTTAATTAGCGAATTAATTTTTAAATTTAAATGTAATTATTTAATATTGCCAAATTAAAATTTCTCCTCGCCTTTTGATTGTTCTTTTTGCTGCTTCTCCAATTCAGTGACTTTTTCCACAATTTTCGGCAATTGATCCGCAGTAGCTTAATTAGCGAATTAATTTTTAAATTTAAATGTAATTATTTAATATTGCCAAATTAAAATTTCTCCTCGCCTTTTGATTGTTCTTTTTGCTGCTTAAAAAACTTTTAAAAATCTTATGGTGAAAATATTTTTTAATATGGTAAAACATACAAATTTTACATTTTTTAAAGTAAAAAATTGTTTTCTACTTTAAGCAGATGAGGAACGATTCTCACAAAAAATTCATAGGGGTTGCGAAAAATCTGAAGTAAATAATTGATTTATATTTTAAGCTGGCGAGGAACGATTCTCACAATTGGAAAATGCGCAGAGGAAACTTTTGGAATAAATTAGCGAATTGGAGAAGCGCAAAAAGAACAGCCAAAAGGCGAGGAGAATTCAAATTTCTTATACATATTTAAAATATTTATATATTGACGCGAATTTTGGTCCAAATTTCAAATTCGATTTGACAACTCTCTGAAGGAAGAAATATTTGCTAAATAAGCTGATCAATTTGTTCTTTTTCATCCTTGGTGTGCTTTTCTTCTTCAATTATAATTTGTTTTTTGAATTTTAAAATGCAAAATAAAATTAAAACCGAAATATTTTCATCTTCAATGTAATGGATGTTTTTCCTTTTTTCGAAATCACCTCGGACGAGTGCTCTGTTCACGATGGTGCAAATTTATTTTTTAGGCATAAATATTGTACTGACGTCAATTTTTTCATGTTTTTATTAAGTGCACAAAAAGTCACATGTCTTCAATTTGTTACAGCAAATTTGGACAATTTTGTGGGAAAAATTCATAGGAAGATTCTTCTACGCTTCCCATTTTTTGGGTGGTTCATGAAAGTATATTTCGTAAAAATTTCAATGTAGCTATGCGTATCACCAAAAAATAGACATTTATTTTAAATCCTTTTTGTTTTGTAGCTATTTTCTGCTCTTTGTTCTCAAGACTTTGAGATTTGTATTCGTTCGAGTGGGCCGCCTTGTCCTTATTTCGATGGTGTCCTTATTAGAGAACGGAATTTTGAAAATGCCGGGACCGGGCCCGGGCTCGGGCTTCGACAATTGGCCGGGCCCTGGCCGCCCGGTCAAAAAAACCCCGCTTAAACGGGCGGCCCGGGTTGGGATTAAGTCAAGCCCATGTGAAGACTTTTTTTGTTTTACAAAATACTTTTTTACTGCGCGCTTTTTTCAGAAAAAAAATTTGGAGAACTAGAGGGTCCGGCTGTGTGATAGGCGCCGCCGAGGAAAATTTACTTTTTTGTATGATTTGTTAATAGATTTTGTCCAAAAATGAACAAATTTTGCAATTTTGAGCCAATTTTTTAGGGCCGGCAGGAAAATTTTTTAAGTTTTGTATCCACTTTGAGAGATTTTCACCAAAAAAATGCTGATTTGGGATCAACTTTTGGATATTTTAGGCGAATTTTGAATCTGACGATGCCTATAGGCGCCGCAAAGAAAATCAAAAATTTTAAACACTTGAAATTGTATAAATTTCCAAAAATCCGTAAGTTTCTATCGTTAAATTTTGAACTAATGACATCTCGACAAAATAATTATTTAAATTTTTCAAATTTTGGGCAGTTTCGCTTGCGAAATTTAAGCCCGTTTTAGCCCGGTCAAAATGCCGGGACCGGGCTCGGGCTTTGTCATCTCGACTGGCAGCAAAATTAATACAATCAAAGAAAATCTTAAAACCCGACCGATTCTGCGAAAAAATGCTAAAACCATAGGAATAATTATTAAATTTATTTTATTTTCATTTAAATAAATAAATAATTAATTGTTTTCTATTTTAAGCATTCTTACAATTGCAAAATGATCAGAAGAACATTTTGGAAAGAATCATCAGTGAATTGGAGAAGCAGACACAGAAAAAGGTGAATGAATTGGAAGAGAAAAAATAAATAAATAATTTTTGGTGATGATTTTTAGAAAATTTTTTAATTCTTATTGATGTATTTTTGAAAATTTTAAGGATCGATTCTTAGGTGTTTAATTTTTGTTTTTATTACATTTTTATTCATAAATTTTGAGCAAACACAAAAAAGGTCAAAATAGGTTTTGTTAAACTTCTTAGGGTTCAAAGAAAATAAAAACGATAAAATAAGTGCTAATAACTCGAAGAGTTGCTTAACAATCACCAAAAAACATATTTTCCATGCTTTAGGGCCACTGGAAGTTCAGGAAAAATAAGTAAAATCTAAAAAACTTATTTCTATGTAGTAATATTATTTAGCAATACACATTAATATGTTAATTAAAAAGAAATTTAGTAAAACTGACAAACAATAACTTGTTTTTATGATTACTGTCGAAAAGTCCATTATTTTTTATTTTTCTGTCGAAAAATCCTTCACTGTCGAAATGTCCTTTGCTGTCGAAAAGTCCGCTGTCGAAAAGTCCGCTGTCGAAAAGTCCGCTGTCGAAAAGTCCGCTGTCGAAAAGTCCGCTGTCGAAAAGTCCGCTGTCGAAAAGTCCGGGAGCCAGTAAAATAAAATATTTACGGGAAAACTCTGTCTGGAAATTGAAAATCAACACCGAATGCAAACACACGCAACGCGCGTTGGTCTGTCTGGACGAGTTCAGCTCCGTCGAGGAGTCCACCTGCTGGTGCTTCGGCGACTTTTGCAACGCGGCGACGGCGAAAGGCGACGGAATTCGAAATGCCATCCGAGCGACGGCATCGGCACTTTTTGCATCATCACTTTTCATGTCAAAACACTGGAAGGACGATTTGTTTTGCGAATTTTAATCTTAGCGATGCATTTGAATTTTGTGAAACTTTCCTAAAAATGGCCGAAATATAAACTAAAAATGCTAAATATGGATTTATATGGACTAAAAAACCTCATCAAATCAAAATTTTAACGTAGAAATGCTTTTTTGAGCCCATTTCTTCATAGCATATGAGCAGATATTTAATATGAATTTTAGCAGATAATTGGAAAAAACCCTATTTTTTTGCAAATTTTCATCTTTTTAGTCTTAAATACCCGGGAAACGACAAAATTTTCCGATTAATGCAAAAAAACAAATTTTAATTGAAGAAGAAAAACATAAAAATGATAAAAACGAGCAAATTGATCGAAAACATTAGTGAATAATTAATCCTTCCTTCAGAGAGTTGCCAAATCGAATTTGAAATTGGGCCCAAAATTCGCCTCAATTTTGTCACCAGAAAAGAGTAAAGAAACGAATGGATAAAAAGAACCATCAGCAAAAGATGGATCAACCAAAAAATCAGAGGTATCTGTGAAAAAGTTAAGGGATTTTTGATTATTTTAAACATAAAATAAATTAGCATAAAATAGACAATTAACCAAATTGTAATTTAAAAATCGTAAAATTATATTATTTATTATTTGCTAACGAAGCCCATTTTTGGTGAAAATGATCTGTCGAGTGGCCAAATGAACGCCAATTCCAACGGTATCGCCAACACCGTAGTATTCGGCATTTGGTCCCTTTCCTCCTCCGTTAATACATAAATAGCCATCGCTTTCATAGGCATAAGTGCCCTTTTCATATCCATACAGTGTTGTCTGCTGTTTAACAGCGAATCCGAAGATGATGGCCCAACTGAATAAAGAAAAAATAAATATTAAAATATTTCACTTTTTATACAAAATTCGCTTACTACCTTTCAACTGAAATTTCGTAGTAAAAAAAGTCAGATAAATGCTTATTCAGCACAATCGGATATTTAGCGAAGACGGAGCGCCAAACTTTTGAGGAGAAATTGAATTTTTATGTAAATTTTAAAAATACCATTATAATTTCCCATATTCTGGACAATGAGACTTTTGTCACCACTGATTTCGATGTCCTCGTGACAAGCGAAGGCATCCCAACAATTTTCTTGGAATTTTAAAAACCCCTGAAAGTAAATAATTCGATATTTTTATAATATTATATAATAATTTATTAAAAAAATTAAAAATATTTTTCCCGTAAATATTTTATTTTATTTTTCTCTTCCAATTCATTCACCTTTTTCTGTGTCTGCTTCTCCAATTCACTGATTCTTTCCAAAATTTTCTTCTGATCATTTTCCATCTTTGAAAATTGCTCCAAAATTCCTAAAATTAATTTTCAAAAATTAAAAATGTTATAATTTATTTAAATGAAATTCTTAATTCATAAGAAACTTATTCAAAAAAAAGAATTTTTAATAAGTGATAATTTATTCTTCGCTAAAATTCCCTCGCCTTTGTCCGTGTTTTCGTTCTGTTTTTCCATTTCACCAATTTTTTCCAAAATCTTTGACAATTGCCCCGCAGTAGCTTAAAAATCGGATTAATTTTTAAATTTAAAATGGAAACATTTAATTCGATTGAATATTTTTTCATTTTAATTTCTCCTCGCCTTTTGTCTGCTGTTGTTGCTGCTTCTCCATTTCACCAATTCTCTCCAAAATTGCTTTCAAATGATCTCCCGAAACTGAAATTTGTAACAAATTTTCAATTAATTTTTTAAAATTGTTGTCAAGTTATAAAAGGTTATAGCTTTTAAAGTTGTCAAATTATTTTATGGTTATTTCTTTTTTATGGGTTCGACCAATTCTGGATTCTTGAATCGGGTTCGAATTTGGGATAAATAATTCGGAAAATTTGTCAAAATGGATGGTAATTTGTGAACACAGTGATTCCGAATCCATGGGAACAGGTTTCATAACCTGAGTTCATAAACATTATTTTATAGAAAATTCACAATAAGCCCTCCCCTTTGTTTTTATCCAGTGGTCAAATTATTTAAGTCGTGCCAGTTTTAATGATAAATATTAATATTCCAATAATTAAATTCTAAGCCATTATATTACAGTATTATAATTCTCTACCGTTACCGTTTTTCTGTTCAATTTTGGTCACTTTTTCCTTCAATGCCTTCTGTTCGCCTACCAATTCCTGGTGCTTTAACTTTTGTTCAAGTGCCTTCTAAAAATAATTAGAAAATTTTGGCATTTATAATTTACTCAAATTTTTATAGCAAACTCACATTTTCCAGTTCCAATTTGGCCATTTTCAATTCCGTTTCCAATTTGGCAAACTTTTCATGAAATTCCTGAATTTAAATTAACAAAATCGCTTTTGTCTCACATTAATTCAATTTTTCTCCAATTCTTTCTTCTGTTAGCTTTTCTTCCGCCCACCTTAAGCTGTTGTTGTTGATCAGTGATCGTTTCACTGTTTCCATCAAATTGTCCATCATTTTCCAAACTAATTGCATCGCCATTCACTTCTAAAATTTAAATAAATTAAATCTTTAATTTTAAAATAATTTAATTAATTCATATTCAAAATTAAATTTTTCTCCCATTTCCTTTACCCCTGTTTTCTGCTGGTGTAAAATCATCTCCACAATTTATTGAATTGGTCGAAATTGACATTTTTGAGTTTTGGTACTCTAAAAAAAGATTTAAATTTAAGTTTTCATTATATAAAAATGTTACTATTGAATAAATGAAAAAGAAAAAAGACAAATAAAAATAAATGACCATTACCTATTCCTTCATTTTGTTTCATGTCAGTCCATTTTTTCAAAATTTCGGTATTGATTTCTCAATGCTAAAAATATGCATGGGAGGGAAGAGAAAAATAAAAATGAAATAGAATTGGTTAGACATATTTTGGTCCGTAAGACAAAGGAAATAAAAGAGGAAGAAGAGAGAAAGAGAAGGAGGACAGAGAAAACAATATGATAGAGAGAGAAATAAAGAGAAGAGGGAGAAAAGGGTAACATAATAGAGGAAGAGAAAAAAAGGTAAGTCGCCGCCTGAGCAGGCGGAAGCCGAAATCCTGGGACCGTCCCTGGATCCCACCCTCACCATTCCCCTCGGCTCCAACATTAATTTTCTAACAAAAGAGGGCCTCAAGTGTCCATGGAGTTTTGGGTAGATTTGTTGTAATTGGTTTCCGAGTTGTCTTCATTTGTGAGCCTTCCCTCTTCATAATAACTTTGATCCAAAGATAGGATAGGTTTGATCCACTGACTTGTCCAATGGATGTATTTTTATTTTGTTTTTTGTCCTTTTGAAATTAGTCATTTGAATTGTTAAATAAAATTGCACAAATTATTTGACCTTTAATATTGTATCTTCGTAAACCTATTTCTCGAATTTATACACAAATTAATTTTCTGCAAGGCGTTTGCCTGCATTTTTCTTGGCCAAATAAGTGAATTTTTAAAATCAAAATACAGTAATGACCTAAAGCAAATGCTTTTGCCGAGTTACGGTTCGGCATTTTATACACCGTTTCCAAAAACGAGACATTTGTGTCAATAAATAGAACTGAAAATTTAATGGATTCTTGTTAAATCGAAAAAATATATATATTATATACAAAAATCGTCATTAATTATATCCTAGCTAATTTGGGCCGATTTTTGGCATTATCCTCTTATTCAAAAAAAACTAAGAGAAAATGTGCAAATTTCGGATTCTTAAATCCCTGACAAAATGTCTAACATTATTGATTTATTGGGCATTTAATCCCGCTCTATTTAAAGTATAATCAAAATTATATTAAATTAATCCGATGATTAGACATTTACAAGGCTTTAATTCCAATTGCAAATTGATTGGTCACCAAATTTGATCACCTTTTCATCTGTTCTCACTTTGTTGCTCCGCATTTGATCATCGCCGATCCCCACCATTAAAATTGCTGATCACAATGTGTCCAAATTGAGGCATTTTTCGTCCCATCCGTGCGGCACCGAATTGTTGCATGCCATTGGCACGTCCCATCATTTACCGGCAACACAGGTGGTCAAAAAGCTGGTTACAAATACCGGAAACAAAGGACCGAAATGCAACCTGAAAATTTTGGGGAAAATTTTTATTAACATTTTAAAAAGGGCTTTTAAAAGTTTTTTCAAAAAATAAAGCGGTTTTTTAAAATTCAATAAATATGTATTTTTATTTGTGTTTTCTTTTAATGTGCGAAATTTTTATATTTAAATTATTAATTTTTGTTTTAAAAAATAGAGTGAGTCTTAATTTTAACTTTTTTGATTTATGAATTTTCAAAAAAAAAATTTCGGAAATTTAATTTTTTGCATAATTTAGAAATGCTCAACTTAACTTGGCAAAAACACTTTTCTTCTTTGGGCATATAACGCTCAAAAATTCGATTTGGCTACCTGAGAAAAAATTTGGAATTTTAAATTAAAATTCAATTAATTTATTATTTTTCACCGATCATTGACACATTTGAAAAAGCGCACAAAGCGAAGGTTGCCATCCGGACAATTAAAATTTATTAAATTATATTTTAATTAAAAATTACCATTTTCGCACGTGCTTAAATTTAAACAAATTTGGCATCCTTTGATGTCAGCCACTTTCATCGTTTCGTCCAACATTACCTTAGATTTTTATTTTTTTATTATTTAATTGTGCTCATTAAAATTATTTTTCAAAAAAATTTATTTTCGACGACTATTGAAATAATAAATTTTCATTTTTTATTTATTATTAGCAAAAAGTTATGAAAAAATTTGGGTTTTTCTGAACATTTTTGATAATAAATCTACAAAAAATAAGGTACATTAATGTTGTCAAATATTTTATTATCTTTTTTTATGGTCGTGTAAACTGTGCAATAGAGCCAAATTTCCCGAGGCCCGAGACTAATACTTTAGAAAATATGTTATACAAAAAATTGCCAAGCAATCTTATCAAATTTATTTGTATTTTTTGCATTTAGTTCAGTTGAATCTGTGCCTACTCCGCTCAGGTGATTTTACCAAAATTAAATTCAAAAATCTGTTGAAAATCTTTGAAAGATTTTCAAAAACATCCTTTTGATTCTCCTTCCCTTCTTTCAGAGCTTCCTCAGTCGGTTCGTGCTCGTTGGTGGTCAGTCATTTGCTATTTAAATTTTCAAAAATCCATTAAAAAAATTCTCAAAATTTAGGCACGTATTGGCGCTCTGTTCGCTCCTATGGTAAGTTCAGGTAAATTTGTGATCAAACCCTTTGATCGCACTTCATCAACCATTGAACGCGTCGCGTCGTTAGGGTTCACTAAGGCTTTCTCCCCCTCCATGAAATTTTTTATATTTTTTCCAAAACATTTTTCATGTTTTCAACAATTTCCAACGAGTTTCGGTTAGCTTACCTATCCCAACTTAGTCCCGATTTAGCTAGCTAATTAACATCTCCCATCCGAATCCCAATTTGCTAATTAATTTATTAACATCTCCCATCCGAATCCCAATTTGCTAATTAATTTATTAACATCTCCCATCCGAGTCGCACCTTTCAGTTGGTCTTCCTCTACTCCTTTTGGGCTGTGAGTGTTTATTTGGCGGTTGTGCTGCTCGGCACGCTCAACTTGATGGTGTCCTGTCTGTGGTTAGTCGAGACCAAAGGCGTCAGCTTGGACTCCGTCCGATTGGCACAAATGTCAGCGGAAGATGAAGCGGATGCTGGCGGTATGGAAGGGATGAAGCGGAATGATGAGAGGACACCAACGGGCAAGGATATAGAGGGGGCGGATCAAGCATTGGTGAAGCCGTAATAGGCGGGGAGTGGACGACGGGGGCCTCCGTTTTCGGGGATCTCCTCCGGCGTGGATATCCTCAGTTTAGTCGTTCTTCGGTCTGAAAAGCCACGTTTCCTGGGATCCTCGTCCTTCGGGTTCAAATTTTGTTATTATTACCATTGAAAATTATAATTCATTTTTAATGTTTTAATCAAATTTTGAACCTTTACACATTTTTAATTGTTAACAAAGGCACATAATTTTTATTTGATGACATTTTATGTTCTTCACCGCATAATTAAAATTGGCGGAAAATTCAACACAATTAAAGATGATTTAATTCTTTATTTTAACTGTTCAACCACTCAAAATATTTTGTAAAAAAAATGTGCCAAAAAATTGAAAAATTTGTTAACGGTATACTGTCATAACGAATTTTGGAGAATTTACAAATTTATAAAAGAAAATAATTTCTAAATTTAAATTTTAAAATGTAAATAATTTGATTAAATTTTGAGAATAATTCAATAAATCTTATAATTATTTAGTAAAAAAACCGTCGTTCGGATTTCGTATTTTTGGGTTTTTAGGGCGTTTTATGTTCGCGTTTATTTTAGTGGTTTTTCGTATTTTATTCTTCGATTTAAATTCTTTGGAAAACATATTGCAATGGCAAATGCTACAAATTGGCATTGGAAACGGCAATTAAAATGGCAAAATTTAAAGTTAAGAATTTATTTTTTTTTGCCGAATACAAAGAAAATTAATTCATTATTAAAACTGATGAAATTCCCAAATTTTTTCGGCAAAAAAGCCAAAAAAGTTGCTTCAAATGGGTGTTGCAACATTTGCGCCCCGAACATTTGCGCCCCGATTGTGAATAAAAAAATTTATTCATGAAATTACCTTTCCCAAGGGCTAACGCGAGATTAATATGATAGTTTGTTTATTAAAATCCAATTATCAATTCACTGATTTCGAGGTTTTCGTGACAAGCGGTGGCATCCCAATAATTTTTTTGGGAATTCCTTAAAATAAATAATTGCTTTTAAAATTATTTTAGTCCAATTCTTGAAGGATTATTTTATAAGAGGTTTAATTAATTAAAAAAGTTTACTTGTAAAAAAATAATGAATTTTATTTAATTTTTTCTCTTTCGCTTATTCACCATTCTCTTCTGCTTCTCTTCTTTATCCATTTCGCTGATTTTTCGCATCGTTTCTTCTGATTATTTTTAACAAACGATGACCCAAAAATGGGCAAAACTGCGGGGGAAAGAAATATTTGGGAAAAGGGCAAAAAAAGTTGAGATAAAAACTTTATTAAAAATAAAAAAATGCATAAAAATAATAAAAATTGGTTTAATTAGGGAGAAGGCTTATATTTTTGGAAATAAATCATAACATAATTGGCCAAAAATGGGCAAGTGTTAAATTTCTGCTATTTTCACGCGTCAATAAATAATATACCGTATTTTCTCTTTTTATCTCCCTGTCTCCATTAATCCCGCCGTCCCCAATTATCCCCCCCCCCTTTCTGAGGAGTTTGAAAAATAATCCTCCCGGTCCCATTTATCCCCCCGGGGGAATAAATGGAATTTTTATTTTATCAAAATGTTTTTTCAAAATAAAAAAAACAACAGTAAAAAGCTAAAAAAATGCAAAATAGTGGTGAAAACTCCAAAATGACGAATAGTGAGTGACATAATTTCCAGCCCAAAATTGAGCAAAATTTTTATTTTATTCACTGGGTGCTATTGCAAATGGTTACATTTCCTTCTAATATTTTATAAAATATTGACATTTTAATCCAAAATTTTGTCAAGAAAAAATGAGGGATGAATTTTGAGAAGGTTTTCCAATTTTAATGGTGTATTTAAAAAAATTTAGGTCAATCTTAGGGGTGTATTTTTAAAATTTTTTAGGTCGATTCTTAGCGGAACGGGCCAACTGCGTCTGAGACACTTTATGAAGCCATAACTTTTTTCTATGTTGGCCAAATCAAACAATCTTGGTGTCATTCGGAAGCTCTTCATAAGCTATATCAGCTAATATAGAGCTTTCTAATGATACCAAGTTTGTTTGAATTGGCCAACAAAGAAAAAAGTTATGGCTTCATAAAGGTGTCTCAGTTCGGCCCGGCCCCAGCATGTTTTTCCACTATAGCTTTTTTATTTGTTATCCAAATCCATCAATCTTGGTATCATTCGAAAGCTCTTAACATGCTCTATTAGCTTTACAAAAAAAAACTAAGTTTTTTATGCCTGGAAAAAGTTTTATTGCGAACAAACTTCAAAAATTTCGACTTTTTCGCAATTTTCATGTTTTTTTTTGGTATTTGTATAATCGCAAGCAATAGCATAGAAAAAGCTTCTAAACACATTAAGCTTTCGAATGATACCAACAATGTTGGATTTGGATGCCAAAGAAAAAAGTTATAGAATGTTATAGTGGAAAAACATGCTGGGGCCGAACCGTGGGGACCGAACTGATGTAGACCGATTCCCAGTGATGAAAGTGGCGCAAAACAAAATTTTTTGAAAAAGAATGTATTTTTTGTGCATTATAGATAGGGTTGTAAATTATATGGACTAAAAAACCCAAAATATGGACATAAAATATGACTAAAAAAGCACGAAATATGGACTAAAAGCTCAAAAATAGCCAAATATGGACCAAAATATGGACTAAAAACTGCCAAAATATGTGTTTTAAACCCTCAAAAATTCCAAAAAAAGGTGTATGAATTCAATATTTGCTTAAATAAATTTAAAAAAAACAATAAACAACCAAAAAATGGATTTAAAACATAAAAATGCAAAAAAAATTTATTGTCGTCCATTGTATAAAAATATTTTCAAGTTTGCCAAAATTTAAAAAAAATTCTTATTTAAAAAAAGAAAAGTTCGCAAAAAATGATGAAAAGATTTATTAAAAATGCCAAAATGACGACGAAAATTCAAATTTTTCATATTTTTTGGGCTGTAATTTTTAAAATTTCCAAAAAATCAATCTTTAGGGGGTGTATTTTTCCCTTTTCTTGCATTTTCTTGTGAAATTTTGCCAAAAATGGCCGAAATATGGACTAAAAACACAAAAATGGCGAAATATGGATTTATTCCCGAAAACCCCCAAAATATGGATTTATATGGACTAAAAACCTTCAGCAAACCAAAAAATTTAACGCAGAAATGCCATTTTGAGCCCCTTTCTTCATAGCATATGCGCAGAAAAAATATGTTAATCCATATAATTTACAACCCTAATTATAGATAGTTAAAAAATAGAAAAAGCAGAATTTATTTTAAAAAATGCAATTAAAAATGATTTTTCTTTGACTCGATGACATTTTTTGGCGACATGTTCTAAAAAATATCAAAAATTTTACGGGTGGGGGACACTATAGTCTGGCCGTTATAGTCTGAGCCAAGTTTAAAGTATCATAACTTTTTTCTCAGCTGGTCAAATTTTATAAATTTGGCATCATTCTAAAGCCCTATATGTTTAGAAGCTGTTGATAAGCTATTTCTAAGCGATTGAAAAACCTATAAAAAAGTTGCAAGATGAATACTACCAAAAAGTCAGAATTTTTGCATATTTTAATTTATAACTTTTTTACATGTCGGTATATCTTTGTCCCGGCGGCGCTTTCGGCACCGCTGGACCCTCCTCCATGTTAGCAAAAAGTTTTTGAAAAAAGCGCGCCGTTAAAAACGTTAAATAGTCACTCCTTTTCCCAAAAATTTTCTAAAATAATGAAAAATGACATAAAAAAGATTTTAATAAAATCATTGAAATAATTTTTCTAGAAAAATATTCAAAAAACCAAAAACATTTTTGAAATCACCATTTACTTAGTTAAGAATTAAAGAATTTAGCCTATTAAAATATTTAGAAAATTTTTTATTATATTTTATATTTTTTGAAAAATTTCCGATTTCCGTCTTCCGACGTTTTTGGGGTCGGAATTCCGATTTTCGACTTCCGAAAATTTAATCTGACTTATTCTTGGTAATTTGTAGTATTATTAACATACATATAGGGGGGGGGGGAGGCTAGCAAAGGGGAAAAGAGGAAATGCTAAAAATTTGGCTATTTTTTAACAAAATTCGTTAAAATTCTGAAAAAAAATTTTACTCGGCGGCGCTTATCGGCACCGCCCGCCCCAAAAATTCCTAATTATTTTTAAATATTAGCTCCAAAATCTTAGTCATTTTTAGACAAAATCTTATAGCAAATTGCATAAAATTTTTCAAAAATTTTTACGGCGGCGCCTTTCGGCGCCGCCTGACCCCCCCCCCCCTCCCCCCACATTCCCCAGTTTTTTGGAAAAAGCACACCGCGAAACAAACTATTTTGGGATTTTCACCTCAAAAAAACAAGCAGATATTCTGATCATAAATTAATCTTAACAATTTTTAGATTGGATTTTTTAAATTTAAAAATTTTTTAAATTAAAAAAAAATTTTGAAAATTACGGATTACGTATTACGGATTACGCCAAATTACGGCCTTTTTTGACCCCCGTCATGACGGATTACGGATGGCCGTAACTGAAAAAATCGCCGTAATGACGGATTACGGATGGCCGTAACTGAAAATCAGTTACGTCCAGCCCTGATATAAAAGCAGTCAGTGTAAAATTAGGAATTATCGTTTGTCGACAAAGAAAAGTCACGAAATTACCTTCTTTCTGCTACTCATACACATATCACCTATTCGAAAAATGATATATCAATTCTCCTCAAAATTTTTATCTCATGGTCTTCAGCGTTGTCCGCATCATTAAGACATCATCGGAAACAGTCACAATCAAAGCTTATTGTACAGGAGATGCTTCATACCCCTTCCCAGTCTATGACACTGTTAAGATACGTTTAAAGGATTGCAAAACACTTGGCTATGTTAAGAAAGGTGAACAGATGTATAATGAATAGGGTAGCAACTTTTAGTGACGAAAAATCCCGAAATAGTTAACTAAAATAGTGAGTAAAAATGCCAAAATAGTGACAAAAAGTCCGAAATAGTGACGAATAGTGACATAATTTTCAGCCAAAAATTAAGCAAAAATAATTTTTATTCACTGATTGCATTGCAAATGAGTAGGGCTGGGATTTTTAAGGGCAAAAAAACAAAATAGGTACATAAAAAAATAATTTTTAAAATTAAAATTCTTGCCACGAAAATACCTTTTTGAGAAAATTTTTTTCATTTCTTAGGAGTGCTTTTTGAAATTTTTTTTGTCGATTCTTAGGGGTGTATTTTTTGAAAAAATTTTTAGGTCGATTCTTAGGGGTGCATTTTTTGGTTTTATTGCATTTTTGTTAAGGAATTTTCCAAAAAATGTCGAAATAGTGAAAAAATAGTGACGAAACGCCAAAATAGTGATTTTTAACTATTTTTAGAAGTGAATGGCGATGCAATTAGTTTGGAAAATGATGGACAATTTGATGGAAACAGTGAAACGATCACTGAATTATTGCTGATTATAATGTGGCGTCTTTCATTTGCTGATACAAAACCAATTTCGGCTAAGGTTATGGAGGGGGGAGGGGGTCCTTTTGAATAGCGACCCAATTTTGGGTAGGCTTATGGAATCTATAAAAAGAAGAGAGTGTGTATCTCTTTTTCTCATTTCATGCACTGGGAACCATTACGGATAAAAACATTCCGGAAAAACCCCTTCTCTTCTCCATCTCGAAAAGGTATATGCACAGAAATTCGACCTTGGAGTTAAACAAATGCACAAAGCCATGGGGCGGGATGCAAGCTTTGCTTGAGACCCAAAAAGAAGTTGGTAAGGGCCGCAAGCGCCAAAACTTCGAGATCATTAATACTTTTTGTGATCAGTAGGATTGAAATTTTAATTAATCGAGAAAGTTATTTACCTTATTATTATTATTATTATATTATTAAATGTGACAAATAAGTAGCAAGAAAAAAAAATCAATTTTACAATTTAATGAGTGTTGTAATCATGTCAATATTTCACTTTAAAATGTGTAGAATTTATAAGAGAAAAATATAAAATTCATTTTGAGAAATATTTTTATATTCTTATTTATTTCGTTCTTATCAAAAAATATTATTATAATTTCTAAAAAAAATTCTGCAATGAATCAGTGGATATTATTCTTTTTAATTGTATTAGTTTTAATTATTCAAATTGAAATTGGAGCGGAAAAGAAAAAGTTTGAGCAAAAAACATTTGACGAAATATTTGGAGAAAAATGGGAACAAAAAGAAGAAGAAAAACGGAATTATCAAAATGAAAATGATCAAAAAAAGAGAGAAATTATTGAAAAATTCAATAAAATTAAAGAGAAAATCAAGCAAAAAAGGAGAAAATATTCAAAAAAAGAATGGAATAAAATTGAATTGAAATCGCAAAAAAATTGGGCACAAATCGCAAATACATTTACAAATGGATCAAAGAATTAGGCTTATATAAATGGCACAACAAATCAAAAACGGATGAACAAAAAATTGAATTTGTTCAAAAATTTATGGCAATGAAAAATGAATTAAGCAAAAAGGGAGAAAATATTCAAGAAAAGAATGGGACAAAAATTATGCAGAAATTTGCAAGAAAATTGGAGTAAGCCGTGATGTAATTAAACAATGGAAGAAACAATTTGGAATGGGTGAAAGATTAACGGAGAAAGAAAAAATGGAAAAAGTGAAAATGTATTGGCAAATGAAAGGAGAAAATCCAAAAATGAGTGACGAGAAAATTGCAAAAATATTGAAAATTAATCAACGAACCATTGACAAATGGAAGAAACGCTTTGGGGAAGAATAAATGAGGATTGGATACATTAAAGAGATTAACATTTCGTTCTATTATTAGCATTTTTCTTTATGAAAAATATTAAATGCTTTTTACACATTTTTAGAAGATTAAAATTACTTTTAGCCATTTTTTAATTTTTATTGGTCCCAATTTTTTGTGAAGGTTGCAGTTGGGGCTCCAAGAATGTTATGTGGTCGTGAGATTGTTCATCACTGTGTGTGCTAAAAGATTTTTGATTTCACTGTTCGCTTTTTCTTTCGGAAAATGACTGCTAGCTTAATATTTTTCTGAAAAATTTTCCAAGCCCATTCGGCTTCGTACTTGATAATTTTTTAATGTTTTTAGGGTTGGGTAAAATTAATTTTTAGTGATCGATTTTTTTGGGGGGGGCACGGCAGTGCCGATAGGTGCCGCCGGTGGAAAATTTGAAAACTTTGACCATTTTTAAACAGGTTTCACTGAAAGTTAGCCTAGGTTGAATTTTGAAAATTTTTTGAGAATTTCATCTCTCATTCTTATGTCGCGTTTCGCTATAGAGTTGGAGGAACACCTGTCATTTTATCATGAAAATGGGAAAGACGAGCAATTGGCGATACTTTTGAGGTCATATCTAGGGCTGGGATTTTTATGTGCTAAAAATCCTGAAATATGTAATAAAATATGTGCTAAAAAACCCAAAATATGTGCTAAAAACCAAAAAAAGGCCTAAATATGTGTTAAAAAATGCAAAAATATGTGCTAAAAATTGGAAAAACCAATGGTATTTTTGCACAAAAATTCCAAAAAACTCATTCTTTATTATTTTTGCCCGCACAATTGCAAATAAAAAAATTTGGAGGTGTTTGGGGGTAAAATTAGTCCTTTTTTGATAAATTGTTTTTAAAGATAATTTTTCCATCAGTTGAGTAAGTGCCACCAAGAAACTTCGATATCCAGTAACGAATTAATGAAGAATTCGATTTGGTACACGAAATAAATAAAGAAAATTTTGAAAGAGCCTATAAAAATGGCAAGAAAGTTGATTTTTAGGGGTGCATTTTTGAATTTTTTGTGTTTTTCTTAGATAATTTTTTCAAAAATGCCAAAATATGTGCCAAACCCCGAAATATGTGCGATATGTTTTTATGTGCGAAAACGCCAAAATATGTGTTTTTATGTTTTTATAAGTCGCTCTAAATCAAAAATTGTTCGGAGAAAATGCTATTTTTGGGCTTCTCTCGCCATAACTAAGCCGCAAAAAAAATATGTTAAAACATAAAAATCCCAGCCCTAGTCATATCATAGCGAGAAGAAACTGTTGGAGGATCGCGAAAAAAATTTTGCGCAGGTGAACCAGGGCTGGACGTAATTACGGATTACGTATTACGGAAATTACGGCCTTTTTGGAGTTACGGATTACGGGTTACGGATTTTTGGGATTTTTCCGTAATTTTGATCCGTAACTGGCTTTTTAGATTATTTTTCGAGACGATTTCTTGCAAGATTATTTTTTATAAAATGAATTTTTTTTCTATTTTTATTAAAAGACTACCCATATTTCGATTTAATCTGACTTATTCTTGGTAATTTGTAGTATTATTAACATACATAAAGGGGGGGGGGGAGGCTAGCAAAGGGGAAAAGAGCAAATGCTAAAAATTTGGCTATTTTTTAACAAAATTCGTTAAAATTCTGAAAAAAATTTTCCTCGGCGGCGCTTATCGGCACCGCCTGCCTTTTTTAAATTTAAAAATTTTTTAAATTAAAAAAAAAATTTTGAAAATTACGGATTACGTACATATTACGGATTACGCCAAATTACGGCCTTTTTTGACCCCCGTCATGACGGATTACGGATGGCCGTAACTGAAAATCAGTTACGTCCAGCCCTGCTCGGAATGCCATCCGTGTTTCCCACCCACCCTTTCGCGACGGTTATTTTCACTTCCTTTTTTGTCTTTCCCTTTTTCTCATCCTTTGCTACACTCTCTCGTTTCTCCCCGTTAAATGTTGCCATCACCTTTATCTTTTTTTTCATCCATAATATTATTTGTTTTAAAATTAATTTTTAATGTTTTTCCTGTTAAAAATTTAATGAGTGAGTTTTAAGAGAGAAAAGACATAATAAAAATATGGACCAAAGGACCTTTAGGAACAAAAATAATGACGAAACGCCAAAATAGTGGCAAAAAATTATTTTAGTGGCCAACTTCCGAAATAGTTTTTTTTAGTGGCGAAGCTCCAAAATAGTGATTCCTAGTGATGAATAGTGGCACTAAAAATGAAAAATTTTCGAAAAAGAATGTGTTTTCGTGCATTTCTCGTCGAGTTAAAGCCGCAGAAAAAATAGTTAAAAAACAGAATCCCATCCCTATTGATTACTTCTTTTTCTTTCTTTGGTTTTATGTTTCGCCTATGGGCTTTAACCTCGCCATTTCAATCTGCAAAAAATGTCTCTCCTTCTCTTTCCTCATCAGTTTCATTATTCATTTGTGATCATTTACATCAGCTTTTTTACTGCTCCTTCTTTTATTCAATAAATATTTCCACTAAATTAATTCTTATAGAAAAATTTTTAAGATTTTTGAAAATTGATGTTTATAATTGGATATTTCATTTATTGACGCCTGAAGTGAAATAGAGCAGAAATTTAACATTTTCCCGTTTTTGGCCAATTATGTTATGATTCATTTCCAAAAATATAAGCCTTCTCCCTAATTAAACCATCTTTTATTATTTTATGCATTTTTATTTTTAATAAGTTTTCATCTCAACTTTTTTTGCCCTTTTCCCACCTCTTTCTTTCCCCGCAGTTTTGCCCATTTTTGGGTCACCGTTTGCCCAACACTAAAAGGCAACAATTTGAATAAATAAAAGATAAAAACGGCAAAAATTATGAGTTATTCAAATATTTATTATTCTTATCTTTTGCCCATCGCATTTTCTCCATTTTTTGGGTCATCGTTTTGCCCATAAATTTATTTACTTTTTGGCCTATAAATATGTGCACAATTACAGCGGATATAGCAGAATTTAGCGTTCTTTGCTCATATTTTTTCTGAATGCATTAAACAAATTAAAATTTTAAATTTAGGTTTTAAAATTAAAATGTCATCATTCACGACTTCTTCATCAGCGGACGAATTTTCTCCTCTCCAACGTAAATAATTAAAACGCAATAATAAACATTTTTAATTTTCAAATTTGTTAAGTAATTTTTTAATAATTTTTCATTTTTAGCAATTTTTCCAAATCTGAGCACATCGGAGGAAATGAGTGTTCTGATTGCCCGAATTGCTGAGCTGAATCGAGCCAAAACAACGGAGCCATCTGTTGCCAGTTCTGAAGTGTTTGGACAAGACGGATACGGTAGGGAATTTTGTATAATTGAGTGGATACAGTATGAAAATTTTATAATAAAAGAAATGGTTTTGAAATTTTTAAATCAAATAAATTATTTTGAAATTTTAAAATCAAAGAAATGGTTTTCAAATTTATTAATCAAAAAGATTATTTTGAAATTTATTAATAAAAGAAAGCGAAAAATTTGGCCCTATTGCTGCAGTTCACAGGACAATAATAAAAGAAATGGCCTAAAATTATTTGAAAGCTTTAAACTATAGCATTTTATAGAAGCACCACCCAAATTAACATTCTTTGTATCATTTTTAGCTCCAAGAGTCCTTTTATTCTGTAAATTTCATAAAATTTGTTTTGTTTCAAAAAAAGTAATGGCCAAAAATATTTAGAAAATAACTTTTTTATTTAAATAGAGCCAAAAATTATTATTTTAAATTTATTTCAATAAATTTTATTTTGAGGAATGAATGATGATCAGTTCAGTCTGGAGGAAGAAGAAGGAAAAGAACAGCAAGAAGACAGGAAAACTCCGACAAAAGATGGTAATATACAAATATTAGAAGACATTTTCAGAATAATTTGGTAACTTAACGACAATTTAAAAATTAATTGAAAATTGCTTCAAATTTCAGTTTCGGAAGATCTTTTGAAAGCAATTTTGGAGAGAATTGGTGAAATGGAGAAGCAGCAACAACAGCAGACAAAAGGCGAGGGCAATTTAACGAAAATGAAATTTTTGGGCTTTTCTTTGGTAACTGCGCAATTGAACATTTTTCGAATCCTTTAATTATTGAGAACATTTTGACTGGCAACAGCAGAATTAATACAATCAGAAAAATCTTAAAACTCGACCGATTCTGCGAAAAAATGCTAAAAGCATAGGAATAATTATTAAATTTATTTTATTTTCATTTAAATAAATAAATAATTAATTGTTTTCTATTTTAAGCTGCTGAGGAACGGTTCTTACAATCGCAAAATGATCAGAAGAACATTTTGGAAAAAGTCAGTGAAATGGAGAAGAAGACACAGAAAAAGGTGAATGAATGAATGGAAGAGAAAAGTAAAATATTTACGGGAAAAATAATTTTTAATTTATTTAATAAATTATTATATAATATTATAAAAATATCGAATTATTTACTTTCAGGGGTTTTTAAAATTCCAAGAAAATTGTTGGGATGCCTTCGCTTGTCACGAGGTCATCCAAATCAGTGGTGACAAAAGTCTCATTGTCCAGCATAAGGGACCTTCTGGTATTTTTAAAATTTACATAAAAATTCAATTTCTCTTAAAAAGGTTGGCGCTCCGTCTTCGCTGAATATCCAATTGTGCTGAATAAGCATTTGTCCGACTTTTTTTACTACGAAATTTCAGTTATGAAAAAAGACGAAAGAGAGTAAGCGAATTTTGTATAAAAAGTGAAATATTTTAAAATTTATTTCTTCTTTATTGAGTTGGTACACCGTCTTCGGATTCGCTGTTAAACAGCAGACAAAATTTGATGTAGACATTCGATGTAAAAAGGGCACTTATGCATATGACTGTGTTGGCCAGATTTGGATTAACGGAAAAGTAAAAGTAAAGGGAACAAATGACGAATATTCCTACGGTGTTGGCGATACCGTAGGAATTGGTGTTCATTTGGCCACTCGACAGATGATTTTCACCAAAAATGGACTTCGTTTGGGTTAGCAAATAATAAATAATATAAATTTACGATTTTTAAATTACAATTTGGTTAATTGTCTATTTTATCTAATTTATTTTATGTTTAAAATAATCAAAATCCCTTAACTTTTTCACAGATACCTCTGATCTTTTGGTTGCTCCATCTTTTGCTGATGGTTCTCTTTATCCATTCGTTTCTTTGGTCAATTCTGGTGACAAAATTGAGGCGAATTTTGGGCCCAATTTTTAATTCGATTTGGAAACTCTCTGAAGGAAGGATTAATTATTCACTAATGTTTTCGATCAATTTGCTCTTTTTATTCATTTTTATGTTTTTATTATTCAATTAAAATTTGGTTTTCTGTAATAATCGGAAAATTTTGTCGTTTCCCGGGTATTTAAGACTAAAAGATGAAAATTTGCAAAAAATAGGGTTTTTCCAATTATCTGCTAAAATTCATAATGATATTTATAAACTCGAAAAAAACTAATTATTGAGTTAAATGCAAACCAAAAAAGTTCTTAATGACCTCGGAATTAGTTGTCTAATCCAAATCCATCCATCGCTTTCATATGCACGGCCGAAATATCGCCCCAAAAAATACATATAAATTCTCAAAAATTTCAAGAATTTCAAAATATTTAGTTACTTAGCAATTATTAAGAAAAATTTTTTTAAGTTTTTTGTTTTTTCTGGAAATTCACAATTTTATTTTTAGTAATATCTATGTAAGTTTAAAAAAAGCTTTAAATTTTTTTTAGTATTTTTCTTGAAATTTTTGAAATTTTTTTATGTTTTTTATGGCGTGGATTGATCTATTCTCAGAGGAACTCAGAAAACCAAATTTTTAAACCCTTTTTGGTCATAACTTTTTTTGGAACTTAAACAATTTTTTTTTAATTTTGCATAAAAACAGAAAACACTTAGGGCTATCGAATATTATCAAGATTATAAAATCTGATTCTTTTCGGCGAAGTTATGAATAATTTTCTGTCAATTTTTTATTTTGATTGTTTTTGAGTAACGTCATAACACCGTTTGCTTGCAATAATTAATTAATTTTAAGCTGCTGAGGAACAAATCTCACAATTAAAAATAATCAGAAGAAACGATGCGAAAAATCAGCGAAATGGATAAAGAAGAGAAGCAGAAGAGAATGGTGAATAAGCGAAAGAGAAAAAATTAAATAAAATTCATTTTTGACAAGTAAACATTTTTAATTAGCTAAACCTCATATAAAATAATCAGTCCTTCAAGACTTGGACTAAAATAATTTTAAAAGCAATTATTTATTTTAAGGAATTCCCAAAAAATTATTGGGATGCCACCGCTTGTCACGAAAACTTCGAAATCAGTGGCGACAAATGTTTAACTGTCTATTGGAAGAAAGATTCGGTGCTAATTTCATTAATAACAATAAATTAAAGTAATTTTCCTTCAAAAGGTTGTTGTTATTCCGTCTTCGCTAAACATTCGATTTTGGTGAAAAAATAATTCGTCCGACATTTTTATTATGAAATTTCTGTCCACAAAAAGAAAGGGTAGGAATTTTATGGCGAGATAAAAATGCCAACTTTTTAATAAGTAAATAAATAATTATTTCGGTACAATTCGACAACAAGCAAAAAACGAAGAAGATTACGTTTAGAAAACCAAGCAACGGCTGTACAAACAAGGCCATTTTTGCAAATGGAAGTTTTCGTATTCCAAAAGAAAGAAATGACAAATATTCTTACGGTGTTGGCGATACCGTAGGAATTGGCGTTAATTGGGCCTTTCGACTAGAGACCGGACAACTGGGGTCGGAGGGATCCCGAGTCGGGATCCCGACTTCCCCCCTTTTTACTGTACATTAATTACCCCATTAAGTGTGCCGTTGGCCACCATTTGAGCCAATCGTTGGTAAGCAATGAATTCGTTCAGTGCCGTTTTGATGCACATCAGTTCAGCCACTTTCATCGTTTCGTCCAACATTACCTTAGATTTTTATTTTTTTATTATTTAATTGTGCTCATTAAAATTATTTTTCAAAAAAATTTATTTTCGACGACTATTGAAATAATAAATTTTCATTTTTTATTTATTATTAGCAAAAAGTTATGAAAAAATTTGGGTTTTTCTGAACATTTTTGATAATAAATCTACAAAAAATAAGGTACATTAATGTTTTGCCAAGCAATCTTATCAAATTTATTTGTATTTTTTGCATTTAGTTCAGTTGAATCTGTGCCAACTCCGCTCAGGTGATTTTACCAAAATTAAATTCACTGTTGAAAATCTTTGAAAAATTTTCAAAAACATCCTTTTGCTTCTCCTTCCCTTCTCTCAGAGCTTCCTCAGTCGGTTCGTGCTCGTTGGTGGTCAGTCATTTGCTATTTAAATTTTCAAAAATCCATTAAAAAAATTCTCAAAATTTAGGCACGTATTGGCGCTCTGTTCGCTCCTATGGTAAGTTCAGGTAAATTTGTGATCAAACCCTTTGATCGCACTTCATCAACCATTGAACGCGTCGCGTCGTTAGGGTTCACTAAGGCTTTCTCCCCCTCCATGAAATTTTTTATATTTTTTCCAAAACATTTTTCATGTTTTCAACAATTTCCAACGAGTTTCGGTTAGCTTATTTATCTAGCTAATTAACATCTCCCATCCGAGTCCCTCCGTTCAGTTGGTCTTCCTCAACTCCTTTTGGGCTGTGAGTGTTTATTTGGCGGTTGTGCTGCTCGGCACGCTCAACTTGATGGTGTCCTGTCTGTGGTTAGTCGAGACCAAAAGCATCAGCTTGGACTCCGTCCGATTGGCACAAATGTCAGCGGAAGATGAAGCGGATGCTGGCGGAATGGAAGGGATGAAGCGGAATGATGAGAGGACACCAACGGGCAAGGATATAGAGGGGGCGGATCAAGCATTGGTGAAGCCATAATAGGCGGGGAGTGGACGACGGGGGCCTCCGTTTTCGGGGATCTCCTCCGGCGTGGATATCCTCAGTTTAGTCGTTCTTCGGTCTGAGAAGCCACGTTTCCTGGGATCCTCGTCCTTCGGGTTCGAATTTTGTTATTATTACCATTGAAAATTATAATTCATTCTTAATGTTTTAATCAAATTTTGAACCTTTACACATTTTTAATTGTTACGACTAATAAATCTTTAATAAGAAAAAGTCATTTATGCACAGTCAATGATCCATTGGACGCATGTGCACTTGTGACGTGAATTCGTCAAACGCCTCCGTAAGCGCGTCCGTTGAGCGCTTTTGTGCCACCAACAAAGGCTCAGTTTTTGCCCACAGTCCTTCCACTGCCCCGCGCACTTCCTCTTTCATGGCCTCCCGCAGCTGGCCCATCA
The DNA here is from genome assembly GCA_004148225.2 of Heterodera glycines. NCBI lineage: Eukaryota > Metazoa > Nematoda > Chromadorea > Rhabditida > Heteroderidae > Heterodera > Heterodera glycines. The sequence goes on from CP049710.1 coordinate 12,116,201, forward strand.
TTTGGGCAATTTCATTCTTCAGTCTCTCTTCGTGACGCGCGACTTCGACTTTTTTGAGTCCAACGCTTCTCTTTCTAATTTCTCCAACTCATTTTGGGGCGGAACATTCTCGGCATCCATGGCGAAATTAATGTTTTATCAAATTGAAAAAAAAATTCTAAAAGAGGAAAGTAAGGTTTTACTAATTTGTGGATGGGCCCAATCAACAAAATGTTTAATGTAAAGATTTTTTTTTTTTTTATTTAATTTAGGACGAGGCATTTACAAATGTACAAAATATTAGTCACATAAACTGCGTTCAGTTATGGCGAACTGAGCCCAATCTTCGTCCTTTTAACTGGTCCACATGGGCGGACCTTGGGACATTACTTCCTTCCAATTCTATTTCCCACATTCGTTCTCCCATTGGCTGTAAAAGGATCCCTGGTGCCCACTGTCCTTCTGCTGCTCTGAACCAAATCATATCTCCTGGGCTAAAAGGATTGTCCCGCGATCAGAAGAGAAATAGCCAAACTTGGAAAAAGCTGATAAATTGGAGAAGAAGCAAAAAAGGCAGGAATTTTTTCAAAATCTTTTGAATTTCTTTCACTGTAAGTCTTTTGCATATTTCTGTAAACCAAACAAATAAAAGAGTAAATGAGAATACAAAAAGAAACAAATGATCAGATTTTGTAAAAATATTGCTTTAAAGAGTGGTCAAATCGAATTGGAAATTAGCCCAAAGTTCGCCTCAATTTCGTCACCAGAGAGACCCAAAGAAACGAATGGGAACAATTGGCCAACAAACGATGGACACTTTTTTAAATTTAATTAATAAAAGAGATTTTTACCCAAACGGTGTCCATTTTTAGTGAAAATGAATGATCTGTCGAAAGTAGAGACCGGACGGGATCGGGATCCAGCGGGATTTCTTCGGGATCCCGACCTCGGGATCCGTCCCGATAGTTTTTCTTGATCGGGATCGGATTTCATCGGGTCCCGAACCGGGATCCCTCCCGATTGTCATTAAAATCTGATCATTTGTTTCTTTTTGTATTCTCATTTACTCTTTTATTTGTTTGGTTTACAGAAATATGCAAAAGTCTTACAGTGAAAGAAATTCAAAAGATTTTGAAAAAATTCCTGCCTTTTTTGCTTCTTCTCCAATTTATCAGCTTTTTTCAAGTTTGGCTATTTCTCTTCTGATCACTTTGCATCATAAAAAACCAGTTTTTTTAAATTTTAGTTAAAAAACTATAAAAATAAAAAACCTAACTTGAAATTAAAAAAAAATTAAATTAAAAGATAAAAAAGGATTTAAAAAAAATTCCTCTGTCCTGGGCCATTTATTTTTTTTGATTTACATTAACGATCTTCCTGATGCTTTGCCACGTTATGACTAAATTGAGAATTGATTTCAAATTGGCACCAGGACAATCCGACAAAGTTTCATTTTTGGCGAAAGTTAAAAATTTGTTTAAAATTAAAACGATTTTTCTTTAAATTAGTCTTTTAATCACTTATATGCTGTTCCCACTTAATAGGGACCCGTGATAAAGCATCGGCAACTCGGTTACTTTACCTCCAGGTAAATAACCTGGGGCTCAAATTCTTGCAATGCCATCAGCCATCGGTTAATTTTTGGGTTGCTACTTGCCTTAGAAAATAAGAATGTGAGCGGCCTATGGTCAGTCAATATGGTTAAATCGGCCCCATAAATTATTGGCCTAAAATTCTGGACGGCATTAACAATTGCGGCTAATTCTCCATGCGTGGCGGGCAGTTTGCTTTCTGCAATGCTTAAGGTCCGCGACCAATAACCGACCTGGTTTTGGATCTATTCCAACTTATGCGTCCAATGGATCATTGACTGTGCATAAATGACCTTTTCTTATTAAAGATTTATTAGTCGTAACAATTAAAAATGTGTAAAGGTTCAAAATTTGATTAAAACATTAAGAATGAATTATAATTTTCAATGGTAATAATAACAAAATTCGAACCCGAAGGACGAGGATCCCAGGAAACGTGGCTTCTCAGACCGAAGAATGACTAAAGTGAGGATATCCACGCCGGAGGAGATCCCCGAAAACGGAGGCCCCCGTCGTCCACTCCCCGCCTATTATGGCTTCACCAATGCTTGATCCGCCCCCTCTATATCCTTGCCCGTTGGTGTCCTCTCATCATTCCGCTTCATCCCTTCCATACCGCCAGCATCCGCTTCATCTTCCGCTGACATTTGTGCCAATCGGACGGAGTCCAAGCTGATGCCTTTGGTCTCGACTAACCACAGACAGGACACCATCAAGTTGAGCGTGCCGAGCAGCACAACCGCCAAATAAACACTCACAGCCCAAAAGGAGTTGAGGAAGACCAACTGAACGGAGGGACTCGGATGGGAGATGTTAATTAGCTAGATAAATAAGCTAACCGAAACTAGTTGGAAATTGTTGAAAACATGAAAAATGTTTGAGCTATTTCCATCCAAGGGAATTTGCCAAAAACCAGAGGCCAAATCCAAAGTTGAGTAAAATTTTCGGCCAGCAACACGATAAATGGTTTTGTCCATCCTTGGTATAGGATAGGGATCAGGGACTGTCACTTTATTTAGCGGTCTAAAATCAACGCACGGACGCAATTGGCCATTTGATTTCTTCACCAACACAACATTATGCGCCCATGGCGTAAAACTTTCCTTTATAACCCCAGCCTCCAACATTTTTTCAATGTGCCCTTTTAACTCTTTCTCGTATTTTTCGGGCACCGGATATGGTCTAACTCTCTCCGGCGTCGCAGAGGTGGTTATGATTGGAGGTGCTTTTATTGTACATCCTCCTAAGTCATAATCGTGTTTTGAAAAAATGTCACTGTATTTGTCAAGGCATTTGACCAATTCCACAGGCTTTCCCAAATTATTGTCCATGGGTTTCACCAAGTTTTTATCCGTTTCCACTTTTTCACACACAAATATTTTACCATCACTCTTTCTTACCAATTCGCCTGTTTGAAGGTCTAAAAATAGTGGCAGTTGTCTGAAACCTCGTCGGCCCGGGGCGTATCGGTTCCCGTAACCGGGGACGCATTGACCCGGGGAGAACCGGGGACGCATTGACCCGGGGAGAAGGCGTGCGCCAAAATGGGGGTAAACATTGGACATTTGCCAAACTCAAAAATCGGTTTTTTCCGAAAGGATGGGGGGGGTAATGCGCCAATTGGACATTTGCCAATTTAGTTATCGATTTTCCCGAAAGATGTGGTGGGCATGGTAGTGTCGGCAATTGAAAATACAAAATTACCAAGGGGACTATTGGGCAGTTGCCAAGTGTTGGGAGCGGGGGGAGGGGGGTTGGACAATCGCCAAGCGGACATTTGTCAATCAATAAAATTTATTTTTTGAAAATTATGTGCCACCAATGGCGGAATGCGCCCTAACAGAGGAGGGGTGGGGAGAAGAGAGGTTAATCAATGGTATGTTACATGCGAAGTGCTTTTCCATTTCAATCACATTTGGCCTTGCCCCAGCCATACTGCACTTATTTTTCAGCACTGGTTTGGGATTACACTTGACCAGCTGCGCTTCCACAGCCTCCTGAGAGATTGCTGCATTATTTCTGACTCTGTCACCCGTAAAGGGGGGGGGGTAATTCAATTGTTGATTTTATGCTGTCGATGGGGGCGGGGGATTCAAAGCCCTTTTTTACAGGCATGCGGACGGGTGAATGGACATTACGGGTAATGTGGTGGACGCCCCCCGCGGCCACTTTTGTAAGTTGCACTCTCCACATTCATTTCAAAAACATTTTTTTGCTCAACACCATTTTAATTCGATTTAATGTTTTTAATTTCAGCTTTTTGCACCCGAATTCAAAATGGAGGCGGCAAAGACTGGCGGCAACAGCAAAAAAGGTCGTGCCATGAGCAGCAGCAGCACCGACCCAGCGGAAGCCGGGGGGAAGAAGCGCCGAAACATACACCCGGTTTGTGGACTCCCCAAAAAATTAGAAAATCGGGAAAAAGCCCTAATATACCCCCCAACAAAAAAAAAAAAGAGTACAATTTTGGGTCCCGATTTTCTCCTTATCCCGGGGGGGGGGATATGGAAAATTTGCAAACCCCCAATTCATTTGTTTTTCGCATTTTTTTAGCAAATTGTTGACATCAATCAGCAGCAGCAACCGCAAAATGTTGCCGAATTTCGTCCGGTTTCGACCGTGAGTGTTCATCATCAGCAGCAGCAGTCGTCGGACCCACGCGCAATTATGAACGTAATTGGGGGGGGCTGTCTTTTTGCTCGTTTTTAATCGGGGCCAAGAAATTTTGAAACATGTTACCGGTCTGGTCTCCCTAAAAAAAATAGGAGAAGCCTAATTAACCCCTCCCCTAAAGAGTAATATTTCGTGTCCATTTCCTTATCCCAGGGGTGTCTGGAAAATTTTAAATCGCCAAATTAATTTGTTTTCGCATTTTTTTTAGCAAATTGTCGACACCACTCAGCAGCAGCAGCAGCACCCAAATGTCGCCGAATTTCGTCCGTCATCAACCACGAGTGTTCACCAGCAGCAGCCGGACCCACGCGCAATATTGAACGTAATTGGGGGTGTGGCGGCTGTACTTTTGCCAGGCTTTAATTTGTAAGCCGATATTCAGCAGGGACATGTTGTGGTTGGCGAATTTGCAATGGCCGGCGACCCCACCGCACAACAGCAACAGCAGCAGCCGAATTTGCCTGCGTCGCGCATTTCCATTTCGGTTGGATTATCTGTTTCCCTCCCTCCATCCCCTACTAATTACCCCCTCCCCCCATTTTCAGTATACCAAACCGTTTGAGCAACTGCAGCAGCAGCCAATGATGAGCCACCAACAAGAGCACCGACAGGCCATCATGGAGAGGATTCGGCGCCGGCAGCTCTCCGAGCTGTCCTTGATGGAACAGGCCAAGCCGCTACCGGAAGACATCGAACATTGCGCCGAGTACAACGCGCATGGATTGACCGACGTCGGCTGGCTTCTGCTTGGTTGGAGGGAACAAATGGTGATAAGGTGATCAGCGGGCGGCGGTTTCTGGGGGGGGGGGCATAACTTTCAAATAGCTTTTTGGTGGTGGTCAACAGCGACTAATTTTTTCCGCCCTTTTTTCAGCCGCTTGACCGGCGTGGTCGCCCAGTCGTGCGTGATGGGCGGGCCAAACGCCAAATTTCGAGGCCGGAAATTGGTGCTGCAGTTCGACCGCGACGGATCGCAGCTCTTGTCCGTCAAGGAATGGGAGCGCAATGATGGGCGCCCCAGCGAATTGGCACGCGCGCAACCGGGTGACCGCGTGTTGCTGCAACGACTGAACGTCACGCAAAACAAGGGCGCGGCCGTCACTTCGCACGACAACACCTTTTTATTTTCCTGCTCCTTCGGACAATTTTCCGTGTTGCAGATATTGGCGCACACCGGAAATGGTAATAAAATGCCCGGGGGTAGGGGGGGGGGGAAGGGGTTAATTTGTTTGACAAAATGCAGTGGCAACTTTAAAGAAAATTTAGAATGGACACCGACGAGTGCTCGAGTGTTGGGGGGCCGCGTTTTGGCCATCACCGCCGCGCAACAGGAAGGTCGGTTGGGCGGCGGCCATACCCACTTTTTCGGGCGTTCATTTCAAAAAAAAAAAATCCAGGAATGCAGCGACAGCAGAAGCAGCACATTTTCGGGGCCATGCCAGCACAACAGCAGCAGCAGCAAATGGACGAAGGCGGAAACGCCGAATGGGGCGAATACGATGAGGATTTGCAAGAAATTCCGGCGCCGGGCCAGGAACAACAGATGAACATGGTGAGCTGAGAAAAAAAAAAGTCGCGCGCGCCGCATCGATCACACACCCCCACACACATTCCCCATTTTTTTACATATTATGCCCATCCATTATTACATCATTTTGTAAATCATTTAATTGTCGGCACTTTTTCTTGCTCAAACATTAATAGAAATAAAAATTGTTTTATTTTTGGATGGACAACATTTTAAAGCACTTGGAGAATCGCGAGATTTCAGTGCCGGCGACACTTACGCGATCGGACCATTATTTTCTCAAAAAGTTAACGGGCCGCACGCGTACACGACTCAAACGCGAGCGGACCGTTCACAAGCGACCAAAACTGTTCGACCGCTCGCGTGAGAGTTCAATGATCGGGTCGCACGCGTGCGACCTCGGACCGCTCGCGTTTGACTCTAAAGTGATCGGGCCGCACGCGTGTGACCCCAAAGTGATTGGGTCGCACGCGGGCGACACAAAAAGTGATCGGGCCGCACGCATGTGACCCCAAAGTGATTGGGTCGCACGCGGGCGACACAAAAAGTGATCGGGCCGCTCGCGTACGACCCAAATGTATTAGGACCGCTCGCGTGAGAGTTCAATGATCGGGTCGCACGCGTGCGACCTCGGACCGCTCGCGTTTGACTCTAAAGTGATCGGACCGCACGCGTGTGACCCCAAAGTGATTGGGTCGCACGCGGGCGACACAAAAAGTGATCGGGCCGCTCGCGTACGACCCAAATGTATTAGGACCGCTCGCGTGAGAGTTCAATGATCGGGTCGCACGCGTGCGACCTCGGACCGCTCGCGTTTGACTCTAAAGTGATCGGGCCGCACGCGTGTGACCCCAAAGTGATTGGGTCGCACGCGGGCGACACAAAAAGTGATCGGGCCGCTCGCGTACGACCCAAATGTATTAGGACCGCTCGCGTGAGAGTTCAGTGATTGGGTCGCACGCATGCGACCCCCACAAGTGATCGGCCGCACGCGGGCGACCGATTAGTGATTGGAGCGCCCGCGTGTGACACTAAAGTGATTGGCTCGCACGCGGGCGACCCAAATGTGATCGGGCCACACGCGCGCGACCGACGAGTGAGTGGACCGCTCGCGTGTGATTCTTAAGTGATCGGGGCCGCTCGCGTGTGACACTAAAGTGGTTGGGTCGCACGCGAGCGACACAAAATTGACGGGACCGCACGCGTACGACCCAAATGTAATCGGACCGCTCGCGTGTGACTCTAAAGTGATCGGGCCGCACGCGCGTGACCCCAAAGTGATTGGGTCGCACGAGGGCGACACCAAAGTGATCGGGCCGCTCGCGTACGACCCAAATGTATTCGGACCGCTCGCGTGTGACTCTAAAGTGATCGGGCCGCACGCGCGTGAACCCAAAGTGATTGGGTCGCACGCGGGCGACACAAAAGTGACCGGATCAGACGCGGGCGACCCAAAACTGACGGGGCCGCTCGCATGCGACCTGAATGTGATCGGACCGATCGCGTGCGACCTGAATGTGATCGGATCGGACGCGGGCGACCCAAATGTAATCGGGGCCGCCCGCGTGCGACCCAAATGTGATCGGGCCGCTCGCGTGCGTCGCCCAAAACTTATATATGTGTCAAGTGTCGGTCACGCCCGCACGCGTGCGACCAGGCATACCCGGGTGGCGCGCGATTCTCACGTAAACGAGCGCGCCAATGGTCGGGCATTTGACTGAGCCGCACGCGTGCGAGCCCGAAATGCATTTCAGCTTCGGAGAAGCGCCCGACTCCAGGCGCCCGACTACCGCCCACTGTACCGCGTCAAATTCCACCACTCATCGACAGCAGACGACCCGGCTGCCGCACGCCGCAAGCAGCAGCGCCGCTCGCGGCGACGGCGTCGCGAACGGCAGCAGCGTCGCCGGCTGCGTACAGAACACCTGCCGTTTTGGCGACTGCTGGCCGTCACTGCCAACAACAATGCCGGAGAGCCGGCAGAAGACGACGCGGACTGGACCGCGTACGGTGCCGATCAGATGGCTACCGCCCGGGACCTGCTCCAGGCTGAGGGGCGTACGCTCAACGACTGGGTGCAGTTCGACGAGGCGTCCGCCGACTGGGTGCCTCTCACCCTAGCGGAGCTGAAGCAGCTGTCGGACGGAGTGCATCGTGGAAGCGACTCGACAGCAGCGGGCGAGCGCACGTGCCCCGTCTGCCTGGAAGATTTGGAAGGCAAAGTGTTGCTGCGTACGGGCTGCTGCCAACAACAGTTTTGCGCCGCATGCCTGTGGATGCACGCGGGTGCTTCCCGCTGCTGTCCGCTGTGCCGACGGCATCTGCTGAGCGGTGCCCCGCTGGCGCCGGAGGAGGACGCCTCGGACAGCGACTCAGTGGCCAGTGATGAGGCCCATAACGACGACGACGACGATATGGTCGTACAGTCAACTTCAGCTGGACGACGACGACGACGACGACAGAGGCGCAGCGGGGGGCGGACGGGTCCCAGCTGCTCGGGCTTCGGCTCCTTTGGCCCGCCGTCGTCGGACAGCACGGACGGCTCCTTTGTGGAGTTGGCTGCGTGGAGTGATTGATGATGGGATGGGGGGGGGCGACGACGACGATCTAATTTTAATTAAAAAAATTTTCTGTTTTATTGAATTTGTGTTTTCCTGTTCTCTAAATGTCGATCATAATTTTATTCGAATTTTCCATTTAATTAATACGGAGCAGCTCAATTGGGCCCCAACGTTTGGGCCCGGCAAGTTTTTGGCTATAACTTTTTTTCTTTGTCATCCAAATCTTTGCCTAAAATGGGCCGGGGGGGGGGGGTTGGAGGGAAAATTAGAGTCGACAAAAATTGAATCCGCCCACCTCTTCAGTTGACTCAGACGGGACGTGGCCGAAGGCGGACGACAACCAAAGCGGAAGCCGGTGACAACGACGACGACGACGACGGTGAAGTCGTTGACGACTTCTTCACCGTGGTCGGTGTCTGGGAGCGGGCCGGCTCCCGGTCGCGTGCCACGCAGACCGAGACCATCCAAGTGCGCTTCCACAACTGGGAGCGGGCGCGGCGCCCCGACCTACTGCTCGCACGCTGCATCGCCCGTCTGATGGCGCGCGTGCTGGACGGGCGTGCGGAGCCGCTCCGCGTCGGGCTGTCCGTACAGCCGCCCGGCTGGGACAACTGCTTCCACGTGCCGATGCGCCCACCACAGCAGAACAGTGCGCACGCGCTGGCGGCCGCCCTCGAAACATTCGCGAAGCAGTACGACGAGCTCGACCTGTTCTCCGCCGACGTCTGCTTCAAAGTGTCGGCGGTTTGGGCCTTGCCCGGTGAGCTCGTCCTCCGCATCCCCCACCCCTGTCCCTCGACAAAGTTTGACCCCTCCCCCCACCGTTTAGCCGCGCGCGTGGAGGGCGCATGTGCCGAGGACGAGCAGCGCGCACGTGGCACTGTCCGCTGCCAATCCTTTGTGCCGGTTGTGAACGGGGCGGGCGGCGACCGGTGGTGCATGGCACGCGCCATCGTGCTGGGGCTGGCCCAGCGGCGCATCTGCGTACTGGAGCGGCGCAACGTGGTCCACTTCCGCGCCTTCTGTCTGGCGCAGCGTGGCGAAGCGGGCGCGCCCGAGGCACGTCGCCTGTTGGAGGACGCAGCGGTGCCGCTGGACCGCCCAACGTACGGGGCTGCCGAGGCGCAACGAGTCCAGCGCTGGCTGGACGCCAGCCTAGGCGCCCACCAAGTGCGGCTGGTCATCTTCGCCCGCGAGCTGGCCTACCGCGTGCGTGGAAGGGCGCGCGGCCGGCACGCTTTAACCTGTGCTTGGTGGCACAGGACGGCCACTACGGGTACATACAGTGCCCGGAGCAGCTATTCCATGTACTATACTACCTTTAGCCAAAAGAACTTGTAAAATTGAAAATTGTTTAGGCGCGCCAGTACTGTGTGGACTGCGAGCAGCCGGTGGACCGGCGCACACACCCGCAAGGCTGCCGGGCGCTGTGCCCCCAGTGTCTTCGCTTTGGCTGGGGCCGTCCCTGTGCGCGGGAGCCGGGCCGCGCGCCGTCGCGCTGCGTCCGATGTGTGAGGAGCGGCGCGTGTGCGCCCGCTGTCGTCAGGTGGTGTGGACCCGTCACGGCGCGCACGCGTGCGCCCTCAACAACAATGTTGGCCGACAGCAAGCAGCACAACAACAACAACAACAGTGCGACCGATGCTTCGGGATTCACGACGCGCAGTGGACCCCCCACTTCATCCAGCCGAAGCGGGCGCAGTGTCAGCTGATCGCCAACGACGCGGTGCGGCCACCCGTCCCAGCGGAAGGCCTCGACGGCGACAACGACGACGACGACGACGATTGGCACGATGGCGATGCTGACGATGTCGACGACAACGAGAAACGCCCACTTGGCAGTTTTTAAGAAACGCCCATAGTGGCAGTTTTTAATTCTGTTCTGGGATGTGGAGTGTGCCCAAGTGGCGGACGAAAATGAAGAGGGGGACGAGGGGGTGCCGGCGCGAGTGCTCAAACATGTGCCGCTGCTGGTGTGCGCGGAGGTGATCTGTGAGCGGTGTGTGGCCGCGGGCGTGGACTTGGAGCGCGAGCCGGACCGACGGGCGCCTGGCTGTTGCTGCGGCGGTGCGGCTTGGCGAGACGGACAACACCGCCAGTGGTTGATGCGTGCGCGCGAGGACGCGTTCAGCGACGACGACGACGACAACGCGGACGGGGGGCGGCGATGGCGGCGGCCAAACCCGCGCCGCTTGCGTTTCTTCCACGACGCGGCGACCGGGCGTTCGCCGATGGCACAGTTTGCCGACTTTGTGCTCCACGACGGGCCCGTGAATGTGCGCACCGTGATGCTGGCCCACAACGGGGTACGGGGGTGTACAAAAGCGGAGTTGAAGAAAAGCTACCATCTACGCTTTGTAGGGGCGGTACGATGTGCATCTGCTGATGGAGGAGCTCCAGCGGCGCGGAGTGCGCCCCCGGCGGCTGGTCGCCACCGGGCTGCGCGTCTACACGCTGGAGCTGGGCGGACGAAATCAGCGCAGCGTGGTCGCCAAGGACTCGCTGAACTTTTTCGGCTGTGCCCTGTCAAAGCTGCCGGCCATGTTCGGGCTGGACGGCGTGCCGGAAAGAAACGCCCATGGTGGCAGTTTTTAAGAAACGCCCACTTGGCAGTTTTTAAGAAACGACCCAGCACGCTAGTCCGAAACACTATTGCTATTGATTGTTATCAAGAAAATAAAAAACCTAAACAATTTTCATTCGACATAAAATAAGATTGATCATCAAAAATTCTGGTCAAGACTTTCTTAGAACCAACAAAAGTAAGTTATCTTGATATCATTCGATGCTCTTAGAAATTTTATAAATCGCATTAAAATTACAAAATTTTTCCCGGCGGCGCCTCTCGGCACTGTCGGTACCCCTTGTCCCTCAAAAGTTTTTTGAAAAATGCGCCGCAAAAAAGCGTTTTTAGAGCAAAAAAAAAAGTCGTCGCTTGGCTTTTAATTGCAAAAATTGGCTTTTTTTGATGAAAATCTTTTACAAATCCGAACAAAATTACAAAAAAAATTTCCGGCGGCGTCTAACGGCACCGCCGGACCCTCTTTAAAAATGATCATGTGAGGTGAAAAATATAATATTTAATATATTTTTTGATCGAATAAATTGTAAAAATATCTGTTTTAAGCAATAAAGCAAAATGTCCTGATTTTTGAGCCCAAAATCTGATTTTTTGAGCCCAATGTTCTGATTTTGAAAAATTTTCGATCGCACCCCTGCAATTGGGCCAAATGTAAAAATTCGCCAACAACTCGGAAATTGTAGCGGGTACAGCCCCGAATTACTACGAAAAATAGGGTGGCATAAGAACTGATAAATACCGATCACTTCTTCTATTTTTAATTAATTGATTCTTAAATGGACTGCTAAATTTTTAAAATTATTTTCTGCAAACTAAAAAATATATTAATTTGGTCAGTTTTGTTGAATATGGGTTCAATTTTTAAATAAATTAAAATGACTTAATTTAAGGTGCGTTTGCCAAAAAAAAATTGGAATGCTATCACTTGTCACGAAAACCTCGAAATCAGTGGCGACAAAAATTTAACAGTCCATTGCAACAGAAATTCCTGTGGTAATTTTATTTGAAAAATAATTTATAAAACAACTTTTTCTTCCAAAGAGCTTTGTTCCGAACAAGCAGAACGATTCAACTAACATAGTCATAACTTTTTTGAATATCGAATGATATCGAACATTAAAAAATTTTTGTTGCCCTGTGGGGCAAGCTGGCCCAGCGCGCGGAGCGGGACGACGTGTGCTACACGGGCAGCGCGCGCGAGTTCCACGAGCTGTTGGGCGACCCGCGCCAAGATGTGGTCGACTTTGTCCACCTCAACGAGCAGCTGGACCGGTGCGTGGTGCGGCGCCGGTGGCCCTTTGTGCGCGCGCCGGACACCAACAACTTGGCGGTCGCCTGCTTCGTCACCGCGCACGCCCGCCTCCATCTGCACGGGCGGCTGGAGGAGGTGCGGTTGGCGGGCGGCCGCATGCTGTACTGCGACACCGACTCCGTGTACTTTGTACGCGCGCGGCGACCACCCGGCCCGCAACAACACCAGTTCCTTCGATCCGAGGGCGACGCGTTCGGGCAGCTGATGCGCGAGTGGCCCGGCCGGCGCATTGTCCAATTCTTCAGCGCCGGCCCTAAGAACTACGGTTTCCGGCACCGGTGCGCCGCGAGCGGCGGGGACGAACGTGCGGAGCGCAAGGTGCGCGGGCTGGAGCTCACCTACACCGCCAGCCAACTGCTCCCGTTCGAGCGCATGCGTCAGCTGGTGCTCAACTTCTTCGGCCGGTGAGCACGAGGGGGTGGGTGGGATAACAATGGAATGTGTGTGTGTGTGTATGCTATCCCGAACAGGATGCCTGACGCGGAGCAGCGAGTGCCCGTCCCCTGCACCCGCTTCGTGCGTACGAAGCGTGCCGAGGTGTTCACGCGCCGCGGCACCAAGCTGTACCAGCCCGTGTACACCAAAGGGCTGGTCGTTGCGCTTGACGCCCGGGAGGCTGGCGGCGGCGCCGGAAATGCCTACTTCACCAGACCGTTTGGCTGGTACGACGACGACGACGACGACGACGCTGACCGTGACGATGCTGAGGAGGAGGAAGCCGAAGATGGGGAACTCTCGGACGAAAGCGACACTGATGATGATGATGATGATGTTGATTTTTTGGTACTTGGATAATTTTTTAAATTTATGCGCAAAAATATAAGTGAAAGTGTGGTCGCACTTTATGGGGGAGGGGGTGGGGGAGTTTCGACTATCGCCTGTAAGTGCTTCTGTTGACCATCGTCTCGATGTTCTGTAAGGCCTCGTCGATGTGCTCCACTCTCCGTACACCGGTCACAATCAGCTGGCCGTTGACAAACAGCAGAAAAGTGACAGCGATCGGCGGAGCCACGCTCTGCGGTTGTTGTTGTTGTCCTCGCAAACGTGACTCTGAAAGTGCCATGCTGAGCGTGCAACGTAGCGCTGGGAAGGCACAGAAGTCCAGACGGCAGCTGCGTACGCCGACAAATTGGGTGTCGGCGAGAACATTGTCGTCGTGGTTTTGGTCAATTGCCGAGTGTCGGCTCATCAACGAGTTGTACAAACGTTCAATGTGCACTCGGAAGGGCAAGCGTACGCTGCTCACCAGATTCCGCACTCTCACTTCCCCTATGCGTAAGGCTCGTGCAGCGGCTGAGAGTCCAGCCCCACGGAGCGCCGCCCCAACCCGGTGGCGCACCCGATGGGCCATCACGTTGACTGTCGAGCAAAGACCACACGCGGGAGCGCGCACACCTGTCATGACGACACGTCCGCTGCGAAACAGCAGAGCTGTGGCCACTCCATTGGGCTCAACGGCGTCGTCACCGCTGTTGTAGCCTCTAATGCGTAACACGATGGCAGGGAAGCGTCGCGGCGCGTACTCCGTACAGATGCCATGCGTTGCCATCGCACGGAATTCTGTGTGCGAGAAAGCAGTTGGCCGATTGTTTTGGCAAAATGTAAATGTGACCGTACTGTTTCGGATAGTATTCAACATCTACAAATCCATGGGCTTGCAAATTTATTTCAAAAAAAGTGCACAAAAACTATAACAGCACAATAAGTCACGTGATCACGCGCGCAAATCTACAATGACCATGTCTCTCAAAAAGCTAGTTGTTAGCGCATCGACAGCAACAGCGGCAACAATGTCGTTCCGGCATTGCCATCGACTTTGTCGGAGCCACGTCGCCGGATTCACGACGGTATGGCTACATGGACGAGCTCCAGGCTGAAGGCGTTTACGCTCACTTCCCCCATTTTTGCGTACCCCCCGCTTACGGATAGTAGGAGGCGTGCGTGCCGCCCCCGAACTCGATCATGCACGGCATGTACGGGTGCTTCAGCTTTAGCCCGTGTTTGGCGAAGAAGTATTGTCGAACCTGGACAGAAGGCCGCACCATTATTGGTCTACACAGTCATCGAATTACGGTAAGCTCCAGATAGCCACCGCAGGCGAACGTCCGGTTGGCGTTCTGCACGCTGAGGTCGTGACAGTGGAGCGCAATGTTACGCTCCGCCGGTTTCAGATGCGCGGTATGAAGTCGGCAGTGTTGTTGCAGGTGCGACACCATACGCTGTCGCGCGTGGACACTGTGGAAGAGGAGTTGAAGCTCCTTCATTGAACAGTCGTTGAACGCGCACAGGTAGTTGAGCAGCGGCATTCGAACAGGCTACAAACAGTAGGGGGGGGGGGGTAGAAAATTAGCTGGCCTCCACCTACCTCCTCTTCCTCTCCTCCGCCGAGCAGTTTTGCGCCTTCGCTTCCACCGCCACCGCCCGTACCGTTCGTCATGTCACTGTGCTCACTGGAGCGCTGCTCCACCCCTTTAACAGTGTTGGAAGAGTCATCCACAACGGTTGCCGTCGTAGCCGAGGGGGAGTCTGTGGCGACGGGGGTGTCTTCAATGTCCTCATCCTCCTCCTCCTCCTCCTCCTCCCCATCATCGGATTCGATGAACAGCAGTGTGCCGTGGCCGCCGCTGCCCTCTTCAGCACCGTCCTTCTCGGAGGAGGGGGCTTCTTTTTCCAGTCTAAACTCGGCGGTGGTAGGTGTGGTGACAGTAGCTGTGTCACTGTGGACCAACTTAGCTGTCTTTTCCTCCTCTTCGTACTCCATTGAGCCCACAGCAGTGCCTGTCGTCTGAGCCGTTGGTCGCAGAATCCAGGCGACAGTTCCGAATGAATCCATTTTGGGGGTGGGGGTTTAGTAGAATGGAGGAAGAAATTTTTTATCTACATATTTATATATATATATATATGTGTGTGCAAATACAGAGGGACGCAAAAAACCGAAGAAGGGAAAATGTTCTTCAAGCACCCGTTCACCATGTGCGTCGCCGGATGCACCGGTAGCGGGAAATCGCAGTGGGTGGACCGCCTTCTTTCTCACATTGACCTGATGGTCAGTGAAGGCCCTATCACTGGCGTGCTCTACTGTTATGGGGAAGTGAACGACAATGTGCTCCGGCTACAACGTATGGAGAACACCGCCACCACTTCAAGTGACAGCAACACCACGGAGGGAAAACATTCGATCAGAATGTGTCATGGAGCGCCCGAGGAGAGGGAGTGTTGGACGACCTGATGTCCGGCGGTCTACGCTGCAGCTTTCTGGACACGGTGTTCACCCGTGGCTCCCACAACTGGGGCGTCAGCGTGGTGCTCATCACGCAGCATCTGTTCACTCGTGAGCTTCGGATAGCGCGCAACAACTGTCACTACATGGTGTTGATGCGGAACCCGGCCGGCGCACTTCAGATCCGCAACCTCGGCGCACAACTGTTTCCGGGCGGGGCGCTACGCTACTTCTTGGAAGCGTACGAGGACGCAACGGCCGAACCGTTTGGCTACCTGTTGGTCGACATGCACCCAACCACGGAGCAACAGTTGCGCCTGAAAACGCATATATACCCGGGGGAAATGTGCGTGGTGTACATGCCACGAGCGCGCGCGAATTTTAATGCAAACGCTTAGCGCAATTAGCAAACAGCAGTCGACACCGAAAAAAATTGAAAGGGGCGGAGCCAACAACAACACATTGAAGAAGAGGACCGAAGGGTCTGGCGAGGAAAGACGACCCAGCAGCCGCAAGCTCGCCCCGTCTCGCCCCCCAGTGCTGAGCGAACACGTGAGGCGCCACATTGATTTCTTCCGACAACTAAAGGCAGCACGCAGCTCTCCTACCCGTTGCCAAGCGCTGGTCGCCGGAGCCAGCAGCGAGCAGCTTCTCTGCCTTGTGGAGAGTGCACTGAACATTTTACGCGCGCGTGTGCCCATCCAACGGCGTCATCTGGCCCGCCTCAGACAGCGTGCGAGCGACGTCCGCACATTGAGCAGGGTGCGTAGCACACGCTCCGCCCGTCGCCTTCTGCTCAACGCCCACGCACCGTCAACAGCGCAAACTGGTCGTGGCATACCGCCTCTGGTCGGGTTGCTCGCCAGTGTGCTTGTCCCCGTGCTCGTCCAACGCGTATTCGACACCGGCGGCAATACACCCACACGCTTGCCGACGAAGACACAATGACGCTGAAGCATACTGTTCGCATGCTACTCATCCCCGAGGATGTTTATCGACGTCTGATGGACAACCCCAGTGCAGCGGCGGCGACGTCTTCTACCACGTGCATGAACAAGTTGCCCACGCCCGCAACTCCCATTGAGCACACGGCACGCAAAATGGTGGCGGCATCGAGCAAGCACACGAACGACGACGAACGCCTCATCCACTACCAACAGGAGTTTAAACGCTACCAGAAATTGCTGGAAGAGGAGGCGGAACGACCGCTCAACGTACAGCTATCGCAACGGACAACAAACGCACTGCGTGACACTGTGCTGCAGAAGGCTTCGCCGGCAACAGCGACGCCGCCGCCAGCTCGCCCCCAACGGACCACACCTCTGTCCAGACGACGGGGCTTACAGCATCAAAACCAAGCGCCGAGCGCGTCTTCCTCTTCTTCGACAAGGCCAGCAAAAAGTAGCAGCAGTAACGAGCAACAACAACCGCTCCCCCAGCAGACTGCTGCTCCACAAAAAATTGGCGATCTGCCTAAGCAAGCTGAGCCGCGTATACATGCCGCGATGGCGTACGCGCAACAGAACCCAGGCTTGCTTGGCGTCGGCGGTGAAGACGGTCAGCAAATTTTGCACCTTGCCCAGGGCGCTTATCGCCCCATCCGGGGCAGCAACCTTGACACGCTGCTCCGCTACCACTTTGTGGGTCGTCATCAGCAGCAGCAGCAGCCGCGGTCCTCCACTACCACCCCCACCGCCAGTGTCGCTAAGGCACCACCGGGCTACAAAACCTTCGTCAACAATGCGCGTGACGATCTTCAAATGTGGCGTCTGCTGTTTCCGGATGAAAGGGCGGCGGCGGCGGGCAGTGATTCAGCGTCAACAGTGGGCGGACAACCTCGGCGCCACCAACCTCTGCGCGGACAAAAGAAAACTGGCGCGGGCCGCTTTTCCCTGAGCCGCCTACTACAGCCTAATCATCATGCACATAAATCTGTTCAAAAAAGTGCGACGAGCAAGAGGAAGCCCAACACTGCGGAGCATTCCACTGCCAAACGTTTTAAGCCTCAATTATGGTGATTGGAAGCAACGCCGTCCGCTCACTGACGGTGGAAAGTCTTTTGGACCCGATTTACAAGGACGAACGGTCGCCAGCTTGCTTCACCAGCGTAGAGCCCCTGCTGCGGGAGGCGAAGCGCCGGCACCCGGACGCCCGTCTTACGCGCGCGGAGATCAGCCGCTACTTGGCGGGCCAACGTGTCTACACCCTGCACCGACAAGTGCGACGACGCTTCCGCCGTCTGCCGACTCTGGCCTCCGGTCTACACACCGACTGGCAGGCCGACCTGGCCGATTTCCAACGTCTCCGCGCGCAAAACCGCGGGTACGCCTACCTGTTGGTGTGCATAGACACGCTGAGCAGGCAGGTGTATGTGCAGCCGGTCAAGAGCAAGCGCTCGGACGACATGATCGCAGCGCTCAAGCGCACCTTTGCCCGCTGTGGCTACACGCCGTGGCGTCTGTTGACGGACAAGGGCCGCGAGTTCACCGCCTCCGCTGTCCAACGCTACTTGCGCGACGAGGCGGAGGTGCGTCACCACTGCATGGAAACATCGCCACTGTGGCACGCTGGGATGGCGGAGCGTGCAAACCGCAGCATCAAAGAGCGTCTGTACCGTTACTTCACGCACCGTGGCACCCAATGCTGGACGCGGGTGATCCAACGCATTGTCAGCTCCCTGAACGCGTCGCCGAACAGCAGCATCTTTGGCATGCGCCCTAATGAAGTGTGCTTCGACAATGCGGAGTCGCTGCGCCAGCGGATCGCCGACCGTGCGGAGGCGGAGCGCGGTGGACGTGCCTCTCAACATGCGCGGTTCCGCCCCGGTGACCATGTGCGTATTGAGCGTGCGAGGGGCGCCTTTCGCAAAGGCTACCTGCCTCGGTTCACTGACGAGGTGTTCACCGTGGATCGGGTGTGCACAGGCAGACGACCCATCACCTACAAGCTACGGGACATGAACGGTGAACCCATCACCGGCTTGTTCTACGCCAACGACATGTGTCTGGTACTGGTTGTTCCACCCTCGCTGGACGACAGCAGCATCAGAAGCAGAGGCAGCATTGATAAGCGTAAAACGCGGAAGCGTCTACCTGATGGCATCGACAACAACAACAACAAGGTGTACGCCATTGAACGCATTCTGGAGCGACGGTACCGGAAGGACGGCACCGAGTGCTGCCTCGTCAAATGGAAAGGCTACAGCACGCGTCACAACAGCTGGATTCCGGCCCACACAATCATATAAAATGGGTCAACAGCAAACACATGCCTTTCATCATCAAAGGAAATGTCAACTGCCGCATTCACCTCCTCCTCCTTCTACGTGGTGCTGCCGTCAAACACGCCGGTGGACGGGAACCGGACCAACTCATTCCGTGTCCATTTACCACGCAAACTGCAGTTCAACGCGCAGTGGAGCGTCGGCCTGGCCGTGCTCGTCTACCCCCACTCGTGGCCCTCCCTGGGCACCAGCGAGCCCCAGTTTGTACGCGTCGAGTGGCAGACCGGCGAGCACATTCGCATCCCGGTGCCGGCGGCCAACATTCGGAACCCAGCTCAGCTCCTGGACAGCCTTCACCACGCGTTGGGCGAAGGCAGTGAACAGTTGGCGGACCAGCTGCGCACCATTCACTCCGAGTACCAGCGCTGTGTGAAGGGGGCAGAACAACGCGCCTCCAAGGAGGCGGACCGTCAGCGGGCTACAGAGGAGGCGGCCGAGCGCGAGAGACAAAACAGAACGGGCCCCCGCAACGTCACCGTGCCACCCCCGCCCACAACAACAAAAACGCCAATAAGTGGTGGGGCGCAAACCCCCCATACCACCATCCCCGCGGTCCCTGGCGGAACGAGCGTACAGCCGCACGCTACGCAACGACATCAGGAATTGTACAAACAACTATTTGCCACTATGTTGGAGGAAAGCCTGGCGCAAGCATTGACGGAACGCGACCGCGCAATGCTGAACGCACATTTGCCCGTCGGCCTGGAGCTGTGGACCCATTCCTACCGGCGGGCTCGCATGGCCTGCCAATTCAACTTTGACGAACATCTGCAACGCTTTCGCCTGAAGCTGGACAAGCGGCGCATACGCCTGGTGGAGTTGTCCGCCCAGTTGGCCTACATACTCGGCTTCGGCACCTCCACGCTGTCCGACCCAGTCAACGTGTCAGCGTACCCGCCGGACATGAAGGGCGGCGTCTCCACCTTCTACGTCTACGCTCCGGGACTCATCGAGCCGTTGATCATCGGCGACGTTGTGGCGCCTGTGCTGCGCGTTGTCAACATCCGTGGGATGCCGGATGAGATTGTTGAAGAATGCTACACCGCTGTCCAATACCAGAAGCTGATGGTGAAGGAGATTTCGGATATTCTGATCGAGATACGGACCCCGTCCGGTGCATTGATGCCATTCCAGTATGGAACCTGTACACTGACTTTACATTTCAAAAAGACTCCCTACTTCTGAATTTGTATTCCGTTTATAGACACTTACGCGCATAAAAGTTCCATTTCCCAACATTGTGAGAGAGAGAGACAAATGAATAGCTTACAAATAAATAAGATATTGAGGCGCTGTGCCTTGACCCGCGAGCGCTTCCTCGGCTGTTTTCCGGCCGACCAAATCCCAGCCCCCCGCTCATCGTATCCCTATTGCATGGTGTTGAACACGGACACGGCGCTGGAGCCAGGCACGCATTGGGTGGCCGTCTACATTATGTCGTCCACCACTGTTGACTACTTTGACTCGTTCGCGGACTGGCCACCGACAAGTGAAGGCATTCGCACCTTCTTACACCGTTTTGCACATGTCAACCGCTGCCCCATGAGTGTTCAGTCGGACCGGTCGAGCGCGTGCGGAAAACATGTTATCTACTTCTTGTACCGTCGCTGCCAGGGCTGGACCCTTGCCCAAATTGTTGGGCATTTGACAAACTGCAAAACGCCACCGGACCGTCTGGTGGCAGCGTTCACACGCCAATTCATTTTTAACGATGCTGACGCTGCCGAGACTATATAAAACAGCAACACACCAGTACACGCTTTGACGAAAAAAACACATCGTCTGATAAGCGGTGGCTAACATGCACGTAGACTTTGATCCGCTCGGAGTCGACTGGACCCCCATGTTCACATGCGCCCAAAACGACGCAATCGTGCACTCGGGCCCCGCCGACGCGGGCCACGGACTCAACAGCATCACGACACCTATGGGAACCGCCGAGGCCGTAGCAGCAGCACACAACTATCTTATGATTGGTGGTGGCCATACTACCTACCCCGTGTTCTCCGGCCTACCGTACCAGCGCGGCGCCGGGCTTGGCTCCATGTTCAGAAGCTTCCTCCGCTTCCTGTTGCCAATTGGTCGACAGGCTGGCGCCGCAATTGGGCGCCAAGGGCTCGAGTCCGGCGCCCGCGTTCTCTCCAACGTGCTCGACGGACAGAACTTGAAGGAGTCGCTGGTCAGCGAGGGACGCACCGGCCTCAAAAATCTGCTAGACAAAGCGGCGGACACCGTGGCAAAGAGTCGGCAGAACGGTGGCGGCAACTTCGACTTCAAACGATACAGACAGAATGCCGCCGAACCCAAAGAGGGCATAAAAAGTGGAAAGAAAGGCCTATTTTCCACAATGGGTCCGCCAACGGCACCTGCTAAGCAACACAAAAAGGAGCTTCAAACTCTGGAACGCATACTCCGCCGACAACAACCGGGCTCAACACCCCGCAAGCGCTCCCGCACCGTGAAAACGCCCGCCAACAGCGACGACAAGAAGCGAACGCGACGTGCGCCCCGCTTTGACACACTCGGCGCCTACTGAGAGCCACAAAAAATATACGCGCACACAATGACTTGTGCGAAGCGCATCAGTCAGCAGAGTGCGCTAGCGTTCAACAGTGCGCTCAACATTTTTGCGGTACCACCCACCAACGTGTCGGTGGCGCGCTCCTTTTTTCGCGAACTCCTTCCATTGTCAACGATCAGCCAGGAGGGACCGTACCTATTCCGCATGTACAATGATAGCCTGTGGGCCGACCTGTCCCGTGTGTACCTGTACCTCGAACTGTCCGTTGAGAAGGCAAATGCGCAGGACATCATGGAGCCAATTGACAGTGTGGTGGACAAGGAAGTCGGCGTATGCCAGAGCATCGGGCAAACATTTGTACAACAACTAAAGGTGGGTAACAGCAGAAGCCCTCGCAGACGCACCCATCAGTATTCAGGTTGAAGTGCAAAACACGGAGCTGTACGACAGCGGGACACTGTACCCGTTCAAAGCGTACATCTCCAACGAGCTGTCATTTCCCGCAAATGCAAAGAGCCATTTCATGGCTTCCAACGGCTACTACGTAAGCCGGACACACGATGACGCCAATGATGATGGGTTCAAGAAACGGTGTGCACGATTTTCGGGCGGTTGTAAGGCGGAGTTTATCTCGCGCCTCGACTTTGACTTGGGCAACCAAGAACTGTACCTGCTCAACAACATGGACGTCCTGTTCACCATCTACCGTTCCAAGGACGCATTCCTGGTCCACAGTCTGGGCGCCGGGGCTGCCGCCACTTCGTACGCACTCCGAGTGCACGACATCAAACTGTACGTGAAGGTCATCGAGGTGCAGCCGTCGCTCAACATCTCCATCTACAAGACCCTCGAAAAACAGCCGGCCACCTATGCTGTACGACGCACGGAGGTCAAATCCTGCTTTCTGACCGCTGGCCGCACGGAAATGGACCACAACATATTCTCGGCAGCCATCCCACGCCGACTCACCATCGCCCTTGTGGCGAACCGAGCCTTCAACGGCGCCTACGCCCACACACCGTTCAACTTCCGTCCATACGACATACGTGCAATCAGTGTACATGCTGGTGGAAACACGTATCCCGCCATCCCTCACCGTATGAACTTCGTCGGAGCTGCCTACGTACGCCCGTTTGTCGACATGTACGAGGCGTTGGGCATGGCAAACTCGGAACGCTCCATGGACATCACGCTGGAGCAGTTCCGAGACGGATGGACCTTCTTTGTCGTACCGATGACCTCGACGCTGGACGACAGCTGTGGCTTTGAACTGCTCCGCTCGGGCACCACAAGTGTACGCCTTCAGTTCAACAGAGAGATACCGCAAGGCGGCGTTGAAATGATTTGTCTTGGCGAATTCGATCAACTAATCATGATTGATTACAACCGTCATATTGTGACCGATTCAAAAATTGCATAAAAAGATGAGAAAATAGACCCTCCAGCATCACTTTTCATTTGTAGAGGCACGAAACTAAATTAGCATACCAATACCCTCCCTCTCAAAAAAAAAACATAAATGATCAGCAACGGAACACCACCGGTCGCTGACTACTTCCACGGTGGAATTCAGACGGCCGAGCCGCTTCAGCCAGCGGCCACCGATGCTTTTCTAACCGTGTACCAGCCCGACGCGTACGCATGGCCCGACAGCGACACGTTACAACGTGCCGCTCAAGCACTGATCCTCGCACTCCACTACACCGTTGTAGTGCCCATTTTTCTCTTCTGCTTCTTCACCGCCGTACGCTGGCTACGCCTTCAACAGCCTGGTTTGGATTTGGCTCACCACCCCCCATATAACCTTGCTGGTCCGCACCTAGCATCTGTTGGGGTGACGAGCGCCGGTAACAGCGACCATGGCGGTAGCAGCAGCAATACCAGCGCAGAGCACAACGAATTCGAGCACCACCTCAACGGGATAAGAGTCGCGGCACTTTACCCTCCTCACAAATTGCCCCAATTCGTTTAAAAAGTTCAAAAAACTAAGTTTTTGAGTTCCTTCTGGTCATAACTTTTTTGAAGCTTAACGAAAATTTTTGAAATTTTGCCTATTAATAATAAACATATAAAGCTATCGAAGAACACCAAGAATGCTTAATTTGATTGACGATGAACAAAGTTATGGTCCAAAAAGTGTCACGGCGACGTTTTGTGGTGCACCCCTTTAAAGGTTCTTTAAAATTTGAATGGTGAATTTCTAATTTAAAAAACAAACAAACAAAAAAAAACTTTTTTCCCCCTCTCCTTTTAGAAAATACTTTTAATCTAGGAACATTTGAATTAATTAAAAAATAATAAATAAATAGTTATTTCCATACAAATCCCAATCGCTGATTGCCAAATTTGTTTTTTCCAGCCGTCGGAATGCCGATTCCCGAGCCTGATAAAGTTCTCCTAAATCAAAAATGTTATTTCTGAAATGGTGATTAAAATTATTAGCAGTAAAAAAGCTTTTAAGTGCCAGAATCCAATCGCAATTTAAAAAACAATTAAAAAAGTCTGTGTATTTTTATTTTTATCCCCGGCATTAGTATTCGGGATGGTACCAACACATATACAATTCCGGATGAAAATACTGATTTACTGAAACCCTGAACGTTTATATCCATATCCAAAAAAGGAGGATCAAACTCTGAAAAATCCCGATGGGGTGGTCTTTGTTCTTGAACAAAAATAATGAAATAATAATTTTTGTTTTTTTAATATAATTCATTTTCATAATTTTTTATTTGAAGTTTATTTTATTTATTTTTAAATTTATAATTTTTGTCTTTAAATTAATTTTTTGTTTATAAATACAAATTCTTTTTTTAATTATTATTTTTTCTTGAATTTTTATCTTAATTCTAAGTTTAAATAAAGGCTTTAATTTCATTTTTTTTAAAATAGGCAAAAATATTTCTTCAAATTTCTGATTTTTATGGATTAAATTTATTTAAGAAATGGGCAGCTTTAAAAACTGTGATTGTTATTGTACCCTGATATGTTTGTTCTCTGTTTGTTTATGTTGTTTTATTTCATTAATTTTATTCTGAAGAAAGTTATGAGAAAAAATATGTGTCCAGAAACTTTTGGGACATTCCTTATTTAATTATTAATAGGGACACCCTATTTTTTGGGAGTTTGACCACTTCCCATGAGCCGATCGAGCTGAAATTTTAACTGTACGTAGCAATTCTGAAAATATCAAGATTCTGAAAGTGAGAAACCGAAATGATGACGGACTATTGTAGTATTGTATGTGGCCCTTTCGAGAGCAAGAGCTTGGAATAAGTTGAGAATTAGATTAGATGATGGCAATTTAGAGAGAAAGGTGAAGAATGTTGTGTACAGAGAGTTATTAGATAACAGTGATTAGGTAATGTGTTAGACTAGGCTTGGATTTAGATTTAGTATAGTATTAGAATTGGTTTGGTATAGACAAAACTGTTGTTCTTTGGGTTGCTCAAGACAGTACGAACACAATTCAAAGTAAGTCATTATTTGTAATTTAACACATCGTACTACCTAGCGGGGGATGCGCCGAAGGCGCTGACCCCGCTAGTTATAAATAAGAAAAACTTAAAATATCTATGTTTAGCTACAATATAAATGAATATCCCAATTAGAAAATAAAAACAAAGCGAAACCTTCAGTTTGGCACCGCCTTTTTATAGCTTCAGGCAAAGTAAACCCTAATTTTTTTTTCATTCAACGGGCTTTTGCTTGTTTATATCCAACTGTTTTCCGCTTCATCAACACAATTCGATATGAGAAAAGTCAATTGATGCAGACATCGCACGATGCATCGCTGGTGAAGTCCCTCCTCAAAAACGCGCAAATATCGTGCCGTCGATGCGAATTCTTCGACTCTTACAGGGTTACAATACCATCAACAACATTAACCCTGCTCACCAAAATGATCAAAATTACCATGCCAATGCTAATCCCGATAATATCTTCAATTTTCTCGTTGGTATTTCTCGAAATTATGAAATATGCCCGTATTCATTTTTCAATGTTTTGTTATTTTTTTGTTGTTAACACATTGATAAATCTGTTATGGTGTTAATTTTAAAGAATTTTCGAGAAACAAATCAGAATTGGATCAATGTAGGACAAAAACAGCTTGCCAGACTAAAACGACCCTCTGACTAAATCGGCCAGACTAAACCGGCCAGACTAAACCGACCCCCACCGGTTTTTTTTGTTGTTCATTATTTTGTGCAACTCTAAGTTGTTATGTTTTCGTACATTTTTTGCCATTTTTATGCGTCCGATTTATTTACCGAAATTGAGAGGTTTTTCTTCATAAAATGCACTTGATCACTGATGAATTATGCTCGGTCATTTTCAATTAATATTCATTTCTTCTGCGTCTGATCATTGATTTTGTTCTTTTTTCCGTCACTCATTGTCAGCAGAAGACGTCCCTTTTGTGATGCTTTGTCCCGCTTCTTCTTCCACTTCTTCCGGTGGCGGAGACAATGGCCTAAATTAAGCGCAAAATTCAAATTCGGATAAAAATCAAATGCTTTTTTTAATTGCTCACCCAATGCAATCAGTGCCAGCAAAAAGCCAAATGAACACATTGTTACAATTGTTGTCCCAATTATCATCTTTCTTCTGCTGCTGAACCGCCGCGGACTCCCCAATAATTTTACAACGCTTCATTATCCATCGGTTGTCCAATTCATTTTCATTTGTTTTGGCCAATGTCAGCTTTTCCTTTGTCCATTCGTTCACCAATTCAAATGGCACCATTTGCATTGACGGCACATGAACAGAAAAATGAATTTGGTAACTGACGGAAGAAATGGCATTGGCACGGAGAAAATGCTAAACAATTTGATTGGAAAACAACAATCAGTCATTTGCCAAAAATGTGGAGCCAAACCAGCAGGGATGGCACAGAATTCGGATTTCCGAAATTTTGATAAAATTCGGAAATTTTCAAAAATTTCCGACTTACGACGTTTTTGGGGTCGGAATTCCGATTTCAGAAAATAAAAAACTTGAAGCTCCCCCCCCCCGGACCACACCTCCTTGAAATTGTTGATCCAATCGAAGTCGGCTTCTTTGTTGTAACCTTCGCAACGCAATTGCTTGGGTTGGTCATCTTTTCTCGGAATGTGCAACCATTTGGACAATGCTTGGCCAGCAGAAATTGTTGAAATTGGCCCATCAAAATCATCACCAATCGCAGCGGGCACCAAATCATATGAATCGAGCCATTTATTCAATTCCAAGTCTCCATCCATCGTCCGGGTTGGTCGTGTTCAAAGAGAATCCGGCACTTCCACTCCGTGTTGATCAGATCTAAGCGACAGTGACGACTCCGCTTTTATTGGGGCAAATGCTTTCGCAGCCAATGCCCTTCTGCGACGCCTCCGTATAAAGCACAGCGTAAGCACAGCAAGTCCAATGGCAGCAGCGATGAGAAGAATACTGAAAGAGGGGAGGGGAATTAAAAGGCAAAAAAAAAAATGAGAAATGCGGATCAGGCGCCGTTTTCACGAGTTTTGGAACTTTAACTTTTTTCATTGTCTAACAAATCCAACAATCATGGTAGCATTGGATGGCACTAGATGTCCTCTATTAGCCTGCAAAATTTCAAAATTTTTTTGTTAGGTTTCAAAACAGTTATGGCCAAAAATGTTTGGGCAACCAGTTTCTTGAATTTCTTCTGGCCACAACTTTTTTTGACACATTACTTCGAAAGTCTCGTGTCTAGTGCCTAAATACGAGATCCGAGACGAGCAACTTCCCTGAATCGAATTATTACAGAGTAATTGATTCGTAAGTTCTTAATGACCTCGGAATTAGTTGTCTAATCCAAATCCATCCATCGCTTTCATATGCACGGCCGAAATATCGCCCCAAAAAATACATATAAATTCTC
Source organism: Heterodera glycines (assembly GCA_004148225.2). Taxonomy (NCBI): domain Eukaryota; kingdom Metazoa; phylum Nematoda; class Chromadorea; order Rhabditida; family Heteroderidae; genus Heterodera; species Heterodera glycines. Next base: position 12,143,335 of record CP049710.1, read on the forward strand.
AAAAATTTCACGAATTTCTAAAAATTTAGTTACTTAGCAAATATTAAGAAAATTTTTTTAAGTTTTTTGCTTTTTCTGGAAATTCACAATTTTATTTTTAGTAACATCTAGTAAGTTTAAAAAAAGCTTTAATTTTTTTAGTATTTTTCTTGAAATTTTTGAAATTTTTTTATGTTTTTTATGGCGTGGATTGATCTATTCTTAGAGGAACTCAGAAAACCAAATTTTTTCAACCCTTTTTGGTCATAACTTTTTTTGGAACTTAAGCAATTTTTTTTTAAATTTTGCATAAAAACAGAAAACACTTAGGGCTATCGAATATTATCAAGATTATAAAATCTGATTCTTTTCGGCGAAGTTATGAATAATTTTCTGTCAATTTTTTATTTTGATTGTTTTTGAGTAACGTCATAACACCGTTTGCTTGCAATAATTAATTAATTTTAAGCTGCTGAGGAACAAATCTCACAATTAAAAATAATCAGAAGAAACGATGCGAAAAATCAGCGAAATGGATAAAGAAGAGAAGCAGAAGAGAATGGTGAATAAGCGAAAGAGAAAAGAAATTAAATAAAATTCATTTTTTGACAAGTAAACATTTTTAATTAGCTAAACCTCATATAAAATAATCAGTCCTTCAAGACTTGGACTAAAATAATTTTAAAAGCAATTATTTATTTTAAGGAATTCCCAAAAAATTATTGGGATGCCACCGCTTGTCACGAAAACTTCGAAATCAGTGGCGACAAATGTTTAACTGTCCATCGTACGAAAGATTCGGTGCTAATTTCATTAATAACAATAAATTAAAGTAATTTTCCTTCAAAAGGTTGTTGGTATTCCATCTTCGCTAAACATTCGATTTTGGTGAAAAAATAATTCGTCCGACATTTTTTATTATGAAATTTCTGTCCACAAAAAGAAAGGGTAGGAATTTTATGGAGAGATAAAAATGCCAACTTTTTAATAAGTAAATAAATAATTATTTCGGTACAATTTGTCAACAAGCAAAAAACGAAGAAGATTACGTTTAGAAAACCAAGCAACGGCTGCTACAAACAAGGCCATTTTTGCAAATGGAAGTTTTCGTTTTTCAAACGAAAGAAATGACAAATATTCTTACGGTGTTGGCGATACCGTAGGAATTGGCGTTAATTGGGCCTTTCGACAGATCATTCATTTTCACTAAAAATGGACACCGTTTGGGTAAAAATCTCTTTTATTAATTAAATTTAAAAAAGTGTCCATCTTTTGGGGGCCAATTGTTCCCATTCGTTTCTTTGGGTCTCTCTGGTGACGAAATTGAGGCGAACTTTGGGCCTAATTGCCAATTCGATTTGACCACTCTTTAAAGAAATATTTTTACAAAATCTGATCATTTGTTTCTTTTTGTATTCTCATTTACTCTTTTATTTGTTTGGTTTACAGAAATATGCAAAAGTCTTACAGTGAAAGAAATTCAAAAGATTTTGAAAAAATTCCTGCCTTTTTTGCTTCTTCTCCAATTTATCAGCTTTTTCCAAGTTTGGCTATTTCTCTTCTGATCACTTTGCATCATAAAAAACCAGTTTTTTTTTAATTTTAGTTAAAAAACTATAAAAATAAAAACCTAACTTGAAATTAAAAATAAAATAAATTAAAAGATAAAAAAGGATTTTTAAAAAATTGCTCTGTCCTGGGCCCTTTATTATTTTTGATTTACATTAACGATCTTCCTGATGCTTTGCCACGTTATGACTAAATTGAGAATTGATTTCAAATTGGCACCAGGACAATCCGACAAAGTTTCATTTTTGGCGAAAGTTAAAAATTTGTTTAAAATTAAAACGATTTTTCTTTAAATTAGTCTTTTAATCACTTATATGCAGACACATATTTAAGGAGAGAGAGCCCCCCCCCTCGCCCCCTCCGGAATTGAAAATCATTTTTATTAAGGCTAATCCAAAACATCTCTCATTAATTAAACTGAAAGTTTCGATTTTCTTACAAATCAAATTTGAGAATACATTACCCACATTCTTTTTTGAGTAAAATGGCAAATCTTATGTTTCTTAGAGTAAGTTGTGTTGGATTTTTAAACTGAGAGAAAAGGGGCGTCGCTCATTTGGCAGCGCCCATTTGGCAACGAAAATCGTCTTTTATTCTTGCTGCTGCTTAGGCCCTGGTTTTGGATCTATTCCAACTTATGCGTCCAATGGATCATTGACTGTGCATAAATGACCTTTTTCTTATTAAAGATTTATTAGCGAATCAAAGATGAAGATGAGTGAGTACCAACGAAATCTGTTGAGATCCCATGAACTTGATCCAACTAGGCCTATATCTGAAGTATCTCGTTCAAAAAATATCTTGAAAACGACCGAGCAATTCGAGCAATTGAGCGTGCCGAGCAGCACAACCGCCAAATAAACACTCACAGCCCAAAAGGAGTTGAGGAAGACCAACTGAAAGGTGCGACTCGGATGGGAGATGTTAATAAATTAATTAGCAAATTGGGATTCGGATGGGAGATGTTAATAAATTAATTAGCAAATTGGTGTACCAGCTTTTTGACCACCTGTGTTGCCGGTAAATGATGGGACGTGCCAATGGCATGCAACAATTCGGTGCCGCACGGATGGGACGAAAAATGCCTCAATTTGGACACATTGTGATCAGCAATTTTAATGGTGGGGATCGGCGATGATCAAATGCGGAGCAACAAAGTGAGAACAGATGAAAAGGCGATCAAATTTGGTGACCAATCAATTTGCAATTGGAATTAAAGCCTTGTAAATGTCTAATCATCGGATTAATTTATATAATTTTGATTATACTTTAAATAGAGCGGGATTAAATGCCCAATAAATCAATAATGTTAGACATTTTGTCAGGGATTTAAGAATCCGAAATTTGCACATTTTCTCTTAGTTTTTTTTGAATAAGAGGATAATGCCAAAAATCGGCCCAAATTAGCTAGGATATAATTAATGACGATTTTTGTATATAATATATATATTTTTTCGATTTAACAAGAATCCATTAAATTTTCAGTTCTATTTATTGACACAAATGTCTCGTTTTTTGAAACGGTGTATAAAATGCCGAACCGTAACTCGGCAAAAGCATTTGCTTTAGGTCAATACTGTATTTTGATTTTAAAAATTCACTTATTTGGCCAAGAAAAATGCAGGCAAACGCCTTGCAGAAAATTAATTTGTGTATAAATTCGAGAAATAGGTTTACGAAGATACAATATTAAAGGTCAAATAATTTGTGCAATTTTATTTAACAATTCAAATGACTAATTTCAAAAGGACAAAAAATAAAATAAAAATGCATCCATTGGACAAGTCAGTGGATCAAACCTATCCTATCTTTGGATCAAAGTCATTATGAAGAGGGAAGGCTCACAAATGAAGACAAATCGGAAACCAATTACAACAAATCTACCCAAAACTCCATGGACACTTGAGGCCCTCTTTTGTTAGAAAATTAATGTTGGAGCCGAGAGGAATGGTGAGGGTGGGATCCAGGGACGGTCCCAGGATTTCGGCTTCCGCCTGCTCAGGCGGCGACTTACCTTTTTTTCTCTTCCTCTATTATGTTACCCTTTTCTCCCTCTTCTCTTTATTTCTCTCTCTGTCATATTGTTTTTTCTGTCCTCCTTCTCTTTCTCTCTTCTTCCTCTTTTATTTCCTTTGTCTTACTGACCAAAATATGTCTAACCAATTCTATTTCATTTTTATTTTTCTCTTCCCTCCCATGCATATTTTTAGCATTGAGAAATCAATACCGAAATTTTGAAAAAATGGACTGACATGAAACAAAATGAAGGAATAGGTACATAATGGTCATTTATTTTTATTTGTCTTTTTTATAGTAACATTTTATATAATGAAAACTTAAATTTAAACCTTTTTTTAGAGTACCAAAACTCAAAAATGTCAATTTCGACCAATTCAATAATTGTGGAGATGATTTTACACCAGCAGAAAACAGGGGTAAAGGAAATGGGAGAAAAATTTAAATTTTGAATATGAATTAATTAAATTATTTTAAAATTAAAGATTTAATTTATTTAAATTTTAGAAGTGAATGGCGATGCAATTAGTTTGGAAAATGATGGACAATTTGATGGAAACAGTGAAACGATCACTGATCAACAACAACAGCTTAAGGTGGGCGGAAGAAAAGCTAACAGAAGAAAGAATTGCAGAAAAATTGAATTAATGTGAGACAAAAGCGATTTTGTTAATTTAAATTCAGGAATTTCATGGAAAGTTTGCCAAATTGGAAACGGAATTGAAAATGGCCAAATTGGAACTGGAAAATGTGAGTTTGCTATAAAAATTTGAGTAAATTATAAATGCCAAAATTTTCTAATTATTTTTAGAAGGCACTAAAGTTAAAGCACCAGGAATTGGTAGGCGAACAGAAGGCATTGAAGGAAAAAGTGATCAAAATTGAACAGAAAAACGGTATGGTAAAATGAAAATAAATAAAGAAAAATATATTTTTAACAGGATCATTTTTTACGAAAAGAATTATAAAAATGTTTAAATTTAGGTTTTAAAATTAAAATGTCATCATTCACGACTTCTTCATCGGCCGACGAATTTTCTCCTCTCCAACGTAAAAAATTTGTTAAAATTCATAATTAAAATACAATAATAAAAACATTTTTCAATAATTAAATTTGCTAAAATTAATTTTTTTTAAATTAATTTTTCATTTTCAGCAATTTTTCCAAATCTGAGCACATCGGAGGAAATGAGTGTTCTGATTGCCCGAATTTCTGAGCTGAATCGAGCCAAAACAACGGAGCCATCAATCGCAAGTTCTGAAGTGTTTGGACAAGACGGATACGGTAGGGAATTATAATACTGTAATATAATGGCTTAGAATTTAATTATTGGAATATTAATATTTATCATTAAAACTGGCACGACTTAAATAATTTGACCATTGGATAAAAACAAAGGGGAGGGCTTATTGTGAATTTTCTATAAAATAATGTTTATGAACTCAGGTTATGAAACCTGTTCCCATGGATTCGGAATCACTGTGTTCACAAATTACCATCCATTTTGACAAATTTTCCGAATTATTTATCCCAAATTCGAAACCGATTCAAGAATCCAGAATTGGTAGAACCCATAAAAAAGAAATAACCATAAAATAACTTGACAACAATTTTAAAAAATTAATTGAAAATTTGTTACAAATTTCAGTTTCGGGAGATCATTTGAAAGCAATTTTGGAGAGAATTGGTGAAATGGAGAAGCAGCAACAACAGCAGACAAAAGGCGAGGGCAATTTAACGAAAAATGAAAAAATATTTAATCGAATTAAATGTTTCCATTTTAAATTTAAAAATTAATCCGATTTTTAAGCTACTGCGGGGCAATTGTCAAAGATTTTGGAAAAAATTGGTGAAATGGAAAAACAGAACGAAAACACGGACAAAGGCGAGGGAATTTTAGCGAAGAATAAATTCTCACTTATTAAAAATTCTTTTTTTTTGAATAAGTTTCTTATATGAATTAAGAATTTCATTTAAATAAATTATAACATTTTTAATTTTTGAAAATTAATTTTAGGAACTTTGGAGCAATTTTCAAAGATGGAAAATGATCAGAAGAACATTTTGGAAAGAATCAGTGAATTGGAGAAGCAGACACAGAAAAAGGTGAATGAATGGAAGAGAAAATAAATAAATTTAACGGTAAAAATATTTTAAATTAAATAAATTATACAAATATTTATTTAAAAATATCGAATTGTTTACTTTCAGGGGTTTTTAAAATTCCAAAAAAATTGTTGGGATGCCTTCGCTTGTCACGAGGACATCCAAATCAGTGGTGACAAAAGTCTCATTGTCCAGAATATGGGAAATACTTATGGTATTTTTAAAATTTACTTCAAAATTCAATTTCCCTTAAAAAGGTTGGCATGCCGTCTTCGCAAAATATCCGATTGTGCTGAATAAGCATTTGTCCGACTTTTTTTACTACGAAATTTCAGTTATGAAAAAAGACGAAAGGCATTAGTAAGCGAATTTTGTATAAAAAGTGAAATATTTTAATATTTTTTTTTCTTTATTCAGTTGGAGCATCATCTTCGGATTCGCTGTTAAACAGCAGACAAAATTGGATGGATCAATTCGATGTGAAAAGGGCACTTATGCATATGAAAGCGATGGCCAGATTCGGATTAACGGAAAAGGAACAAATGCCGAATATTCCTACGGTGTTGGTGATACTGTAGGAATGGGCGTCAATTTGGCCAGTCGGCAGATCATTTTCACAAAAAATGGGCTTCGTTTGGGTTAGCAAATAATAAATAATATAATTTTACGATTTTAAATTACAATTTGGTTATTTGTCTATTTTATGCTAATTTATTTTATGTTTAAAATAATCAAAAATCCCTTAACTTTTTCACAGATACCTCTGATCTTTTGGTTGCTCCATCTTTTGCTGATGGTTCTCTTTATCCATTCGTTTCTTTGCTTGGCTCTGGTGGCAAAATTGAGGCGAATTTTGGGCCCAATTTCAAATTCGATTTGGCAACTCTCTGAAGGAAGAATTAATTATTCACTAATGTTTTCGATCAATTTGCTCTTTTTATCATTTTTATGTTTTTCTTCTTCAATTAAAATTTGGTTTTTTGCATTAATCGGAAAATTTTGTCGTTTCCCGGGTATTTAAGACTTAAAAGATGAAAATTTGCAAAAAAATAGGGTTTTTTCCAATTATATGCTAAGATTCATATTAAGTATCTGCTCATATGCTATGAAGAAATGGGCTCAAAAAAGCATTTCTACGTTAAAATTTTGATTTGATGAAAGTTTTTAGTCCATATAAATCCATATTTAGCGTTTTTAGTTTATATTTCGGCCATTTTTAGGAAAGTTTCACAAAATTCAAATGCATCGCTAAGATTAAAATTCGCAAAACAAATCGTCCTTCCAGTGTTTTGACTTGAAAAGTGATGATGCAAAAAGTGCCGATGCCGTCGCTCGGATGGCATTTCGAATTCCGTCGCCTTTCGCCGTCGCCGCGTTGCAAAAGTCGCCGAAGCACCAGCAGGTGGACTCCTCGACGGAGCTGAACTCGTCCAGACAGACCAACGCGCGTTGCGTGTGTTTGCATTCGGTGTTGATTTTCAATTTCCAGACAGAGGAATGCAGAGAAAAATGACGAAGTTCATAATTTTGACTGTAGTGAACATTACGGTAACAGTGGGACTGCTCGGCTTCATTACGGTGGTTTAAATTAAAAATAATATTTAAAATTCTTTCTTTAAATTTGCGGTTATATTCAATTTTAGATTGAGAATGGGCGGATCAATGCGGAGTTGGAGAGTTTGAAGAAATTTTATTCGGATGAAAAATCAAAAAAAAAACTATACGGCGCGCTTTTTCCAAAAAATTTCTGGAACAGGTGGGTCCGCCGAGAAAAATTTGAAAATTTGAGTGCAATTTATTAACAGATTTTCAGCAAAAAATTGCCAAATTTTTGCGATTTTAAACCAAGCGACGAATTTTTTTTGCTTTAAAATGCTTTTTTAGAGGAATAATTTGATCAGCAAAATCGGATGTTTTGCAAAGACGGAATACCAACAACCTTTTGAGCAAAAATTATTTTTAATGAAACTACGAGAAATTCCCTTATGATGGAGACTCAAATTTTTGTCACCACTGATTTGGATGTCCTCGTGACAAGCGAAGGCATCCCAAAATTAATTATTTATTTATTTAAATGAAAATAAAATAAATTTAATAATTATTCCTATGCTTTTAGCATTTTTTCGCAGAATCGGTCGGGTTTTAAGATTTTAATTTAACGATAGAAACTTACGGATTTTTGGAAATTTATACAATTTCAAGTGTTTAAAATTTTTGATTTTCTTTGCGGCGCCTATAGGCATCGTCAGATTCAAAATTCGCCTAAAATATCCAAAAGTTGATCCCAAATCAGCAATTTGTTTGGTGAAAATCTCTCAAAGTGGATACAAAACTTAAAAAATTTTCCTGCCGGCCCTAAAAAATTGGCTCAAAATTGCAAAATTTGTTCATTTTTGGACAAAATCTATTAACAAATCATACAAAAAATAAAATTTTCCTCGGCGGCGCCTATCACACAGCCGGACCCTCTAGTTCTCCAAATTTTTTTTCTGAAAAAAGCGCGCAGTAAAAAAGTATTTTGTAAAACAAAAAAAGTCTTCACATGGGCTTGACTTAATCCCAACCCGGGCCGCCCGTTTAAGCGGGGTTTTTTTGACCGGGCGGCCAGGGCCCGGCCAATTGTCGAAGCCCGAGCCCGGGCCCGGCATTTTCAAAATTCCGTTCTCTAATAAGGACACCATCGAAATAAGGACAAGGCGGCCCACTCGAACGAATACAAATCTCAAAGTCTTGAGAACAAAGAGCAGAAAATAGCTACAAAACAAAAAGGATTTAAAATAAATGTCTATTTTTTGGTGATACGCATAGCTACATTGAAATTTTTACGAAATATACTTTCATGAACCACCCAAAAAATGGGAAGCGTAGAAGAATCTTCCTATGAATTTTTCCCACAAAATTGTCCAAATTTGCTGTAACAAATTGAAGACATGTGACTTTTTTGTGCACTTAATAAAAACATGAAAAAATTGACGTCAGTACAATATTTATGCCTAAAAAATAAATTTGCACCATCGTGAACAGAGCACTCGTCCGAGGTGATTTCGAAAAAAAGGAAAAACATCCATTACATTGAAGATGAAAATATTTCGGTTTTAATTTTATTTTGCATTTTAAAATTCAAAAAACAAATTATAATTGAAGAAGAAAAGCACACCAAGGATGAAAAAGAACAAATTGATCAGCTTATTTAGCAAATATTTCTTTCTCAGAGAGTTGTCAAATCGAATTTGAAATTTGGACCAAAATTCGCGTCAAATATAAATATTTTAAATATGTATAAGAAATTTGAATTCTCCTCGCCTTTTGGCTGTTCTTTTTGCGCTTCTCCAATTCGCTAATTTATTCCAAAAGTTTCCTCTGCGCATTTTCCAATTGTGAGAATCGTTCCTCGCCAGCTTAAAATATAAATCAATTATTTACTTCAGATTTTTCGCAACCCCTATGAATTTTTTGTGAGAATCGTTCCTCATCTGCTTAAAGTAGAAAACAATTTTTTACTTTAAAAAATGTAAAATTTGTATGTTTTACCATATTAAAAAATATTTTCACCATAAGATTTTTAAAAGTTTTTTAAGCAGCAAAAAGAACAATCAAAAGGCGAGGAGAAATTTTAATTTGGCAATATTAAATAATTACATTTAAATTTAAAAATTAATTCGCTAATTAAGCTACTGCGGATCAATTGCCGAAAATTGTGGAAAAAGTCACTGAATTGGAGAAGCAGTACGAAAACATGACCAAAGGCGAGTGCATTTTGGTGAAGAAATTATCACTTATAAGAAAGCTCAAAGGATATAATTATAAAAATATTTTAAGCTACTTTGGACCAATTCTCACAATTACAAAATGATCAGAAGAAATTTTTGGGAAAACCCAGTGAAATGGAAAAAGAACCGAAACAGAAGAGAAAGGTGGATTAAGGGAAATGGGGAAATAATGAAAATTTATTTTATAAAAAAACAATAATAAATAATTTTCTAAAAATTTAGAATTTTTTGTAGCTTAAAATCAATTTTTATTTTAAGGTGCTTTTAAATTTCGAAGAAAATTGTTGGGACACTAACGCTTGTAGCGACGACCTCGAAATCATTGGCAACGATAGTTTAACTGTCCATTATAAAGGAATTTTTTCTGGTAATTCACCTAAAGTATTTATAAAAATAACTTTTCTTCAAAGGTTGTGGGCATTCCGTCTTCGCAAAACTTCCGATTTTGCAGAATGATTCTTCGTCCGACATTTGTTACTATGAAATTTCAATTAAAAATATGAAAATGGAATACGAGTAAGAGAATTTGGAAATTTGAATGCATTTTCAGAATTTTAAAAAGTGTTAATATTTAAATTCTCCATTTTTCAGTTCTGCCATCTTCGGATTCGCCATCAAAGAGCAAGAAGAATTGGATAAAACAATTCAGTATAAGAAAGGCACTTATGCTTGGGAAAGTGATGGCTCGGTTTGGATTAACGGAGAAGGAAAGGGAACAAATGACCAATATTACTACGGTGTTGGTGATACCGTAGGAATTGGTGTTCATTTAATCACTGGACAGCTCTTTTTCACGTGGAACGGGCAATGTTTGGGTTGGCAAACAAATAATATTTAATTAAAATATCGGTAATATGTTGCTCAAAAATCATCATAATAAAATTTTGACAAAAAATACAAATTTTTCGTTCTTCGTATCATTCTATAGTCCCAAATATTCTCTATTCGCCTGAAAAATTTCAAAAAAGGTTTTCCGAATACTTATGGTCAATATATTTTTTAAAACTTAACGAAATTTTTAAATTTGCAGGCTGTTCGAGCACATTTAAGTCTATTTAATAATAACAAGAAATTAAAAATTTGTTGTTTCTCTTAACCAAACCATAATTTTGATGGTTTTTGAGTAAGTTCATAATATCCAAATTAAATTCCTTAACTTTTTCACAGATTCCTCCGGTCTTTTCGTTGATCCATCTTTTGCTGATTATTCTTTGTATCCATTCGTTACTTTGTGGGATTTTGATGACAAAATTGAGGCGAATTTTGGGCCCAATTTCAAATTCGATTTGGCAACTCTCTGAAGGAAGAAGAAAACATTACTTAAACTGATCGATTTGTTTTCTTTTCAACCATTTAATGGCATGCTTCTTATACAATTATAAATCTGTTTTTTATAGTTCATCAGAAAAATGGTCATTTAATATTATAAAATTTAGCATTTCCATTCTTTTTTTATTTTATAAAAGCCAAAAGTTTAAAGCAAAAAATTAAAATACATAATTTACTTTAAAAAGCAAACAAATGACTTTAAATCTCTAATTATTTTTAATTAATTCAACCACCTTTTTGATTCAATCATCGATAAAGCTGTTAATTTTTTGGTTACATTCCAAGACAGTTTTTAGAAGTGATGTATTGGTCAATCAGATGTTGACAAGCACAAATTCTGGTTTCTATTATGTTGTATAAAAAACCATCAAATGAAAATTTTCAATGGCTGGAATAAGGATTTTCAAATTTTGAGATCGAAGCCCTGATTTCACATCGGCAGAAAATGGGGGCAATGATGAAAAAAGGGAAATTTGGGAAAAACTGAAATTTTGGAATGTGAAATTAAATCAATTATTTTAAATCTGAAAATTATTTAATTATATATTTTTTGAAGTGAATGGCGATGCAATTAATTTGAAAAATGATGGACAATTTGATGGAAACAATGAATCGATTGCTGAGCATCAACAACTATTATTTTAATGAAAATCGCTTAAAAATTAGTCAAAAATTTCAATTTTTCCGGACCCAAAAACTCCATATTTTTTGATCGACTCAAATCGCAAAATTTGGCCATTTTTGTGGACAAATCTGTTAACAAATCGCATTAAAAATTACAAAAATTTTTCCCGGCGGCGCCTATCAGCACTGTCGGTACCCCTTGTCCCTCAAAAGTTTTTAGGAAAAACCGCCGCAAAAAATGGTGTGAAAAAAAAAACAAATTCGTCGCCCGGGGCAAGGGGTTACCTCACCCCCCCCCCAAACCCAAATCCTGGGACCGTCCCTGGTGCACAATCAAAAATATAACATTTAAACATTTGAAGGTGTGTTTTGAATAAATTTTTATGAAGCTTTTTGATCAAAAATGAGGCTTTTGAAAATTTTAATCTGGGAGCCCTGAGTAAAATTGTCCTAAATATTTGAAATTGATTAGGGTACCAACAGATTCAATCTGAAAAACACTGTCCACCATTTGTTCGGCATTAAAACATTCTTATAACGGATTAAATATTATTTTCCGTCCATTTTAATAAATAATTCATTTATGTTTTTAAGCTGGCGAGGAAAATCTCTCGCAATTACAAAATGATCAGAAGAAAATTTTGGAAAAAATCAGTGAAATGGAGAAGCAGCGAGAAGTATAGTCAAAAGGCGATGAGAAATTAAAACGAAAATTAAATTTATCAATTTTAAATGTTTCCTTTTATATTTAAAAATTAATTTGATTTTTAAGCACTGCGGATCAATTTTCAAAAATACAAAATGATCAGAAGAAAATTGGGGAAAAAATTAGTGCATTAGAGCAAGAACCAAAGCAAAGAAAGGTAAATTAAGGGGTAGAAATATATTTTTAAATATTATTTTCATTAATTGTATATTTAATCAATTTTATTTACAAATGAATTATTTTAAGGCATCTTCAAATTTCCGACAAAATTATTGGGATGCCAATGTTTGTCATGAGAATCTCAAAATAATTGGCAACAAAAGTCTCAATGTCCATTATAAGAGAATGAGCTTCGGATTTGCAGTCAAACAGCAGAACAAATTGGATGGAACAATTCGAAATGAAAAGGGCACTTATGCATTTGATAGTGATGGCAAAATCTGGATTAATGGAAAAGAAAAAGGAACAAATCGTGAATATTCCTACGGTGAAGGTGATACTGTAGGAATTGGCGACAGTTCGGCCACTCGGCAGATCATTTTCACCAAAAATGGACTTCGTTTGGGTTGTCAAATAACTATATAATTTTGTTGTGTCCAACACCAAATTAGTTTTTCCCGGTTTTAAAGCAAGAAAAGCAAAACTCTTATTTGTTAAAGACCAAAAGTTTATTAAGCAAAAATAAGAAAGCTTCAGGCAGGGAACCTGAGGTTTAAGAAATGGTAAAGGAAAGTCCTGAATGTGAGGGCAAAGGCATCGCTTAAATACTGACATGAGTAAAGGGGAGGAGACGAACAGATGGACAACAAAACATTACATAAATTGTTGAGTTGTGGAAAATAGGTCATCATTGGGGGATCTTTAGGATGGACAGAAACAGAGGGACTTAAGGCAAAAACAAATAAATAAAGCAAAAGAATGATTATATAATAAGCAAATTATTATTATTCAAATTTGTGGATGCAACATTCCTTCCCCCTTCCGCAAAGTCTTGGACCGTGTCATGCTTCCATGCCAGCCTCAGTGTCCACGGTGCGATGGGCCCGCGTGCTGCTGGTAATTCGTGCGCCCTCGTCCATATGCTCCCCGGTGTCCACGTCCCATGCCTCCTCCGCGACCACCACGGTCCCCGTTCCACTTTCCACGACGGCAACTCCAGCACATGCACCCTTCCGGTGCTTGCTCTTCCCTCAACTCCCTCTCCAATTGTCTCATCAGATAACCAACTCGTTTCTGATGCTTTGGGCCTGAGCCTTGGCCTTGGGCTGACTTTAGTTTGGCTTTGGAAAACAAAAAATCAATTGATGTTATATATTTTTTATAAGTTTTTTTTCTGTCCTCCTTCTCTTTCTCTCTCTTTCTCTCTTTTTCCTCTTGTATCACTCACGGGTGGGTTAGCCCCTCCACCCACTGGTGGGTCCGTTTCTCCGCCCTTTTCCGACGGGTCATCCGCTGGTTGCGGATTGTCACATCGCTCCTCGTCCACGCTTTTACCAGCGACGTACACTTGGGACGTGAATTCATACTCGTCAATGTTTTTGCCGCCGATGTGCACTTGTGACGTGAATTCGTCAAACGCCTCCGTGAGCGCGTCCGTTGAGCGCTTTTGTGCCACCAACAAAGGCTCAGTTTTTGCCCACAGTCCTTCCACTGCCCCGCGCACTTCCTCTTTCATGGCCTCCCGCAGCTGGCCCATCATTTGGGCAATTTCATTCTTCAGTCTCTCTTCGTGACCGCGCGACTTCGACTTTTTTGAGTCCAACGCTTCTCTTTCTAATTTCTCCAACTCATTTTGGGGCGGAACATTCTCGGCATCCATGGCGAAATTAATGTTTTATCAATTGGAAAAAAAATTCAAAAAGAGGAAAGTAAGGTTTTACTAATTTGTGGATGGGCCCAATCAACCAAAATGTTTAATGTAAAGATTTTTTTTTTTTTTATTTAATTTAGGACGAGGCATTTACAAATGTACAAAATATTAGTCACATAAACTGCGTTCAGTTATGGCGAACTGAGCCCAATCTTCGTCCTTTTAACTGGTCCACATGGGCGGACCTTGGGACATTACTTCCTTCCAATTCTATTTCCCACATTCGTTCTCCCATTGGCTGTAAAAGGATCCCTGGTGCCCACTGTCCTTCTGCTGCTCTGAACCAAATCATATCTCCTGGGCTAAAAGGATTGTCCCGCCTTTGACTTCGTTCTTTATTCTCATTTGTCCGACCCGGGGGGTCGTCCCCCTCATTTGCCTCGGGCACTTTTTTCGGCATTTTTATTTTTTCCAGTGCTGTCCTTATTTGCCTGCCAAAAAATTTTTGTGATGGAGTATCTCCGCCGTTTGCCTGGCACTGCGTTGCCCGGTACTCCTGCAGCAGTAAAAATTGCGCAACCTTTAGGCTCTTTCCCTCCTGCAGCAATTTTGTCATTCCTTCTTTGAATGTCCTCACAAATCTTTCTGCCTCCCCATTTGAGGAAGGGTGATATGCCGGTGAAGTTAAGTGTTTTACACCTTCATTTGACAGAAATGTCTCCGTTTCCAATGATACAAATTGAGGGCCATTATCTGTTACCAGGGTTTTTGGGGACCCAAACATTCCAAATAACTCTCTGAGGTAAGTTATGATGGCTGTCGAATGAGTTGACTGCATTTGGGCTACAAACGGGTATTTTGAGTAAGCGTCTACAATTACAAGAAAATTTGTTCCCCATACGGGTCCGGCAAGGTCTGCATGCACCCTCTCGAACGGCAGTTTTGCTTCAGGCCATTTATGCTCCGGGTCATTTTTGGGCACACTGGGGGCATTCATTTGGCAAATATTACACTCTTTGACAAAATTTTCGATTTCTTCCGACATTTTTGGCCACCAAACAAGACTTCTTGCCCGCGCCTTGCTTCTTACAATTCCAAAATGTGCTCGATGAAGCATTTGGAGAATTTGGCCACGCAGTTTCTCCGGGATCACCATTTGCCTCCCGGGGTTTTTCCACACAATTTTCCCATCAAACGACAATTTATCTCTTTCTCTAAAATACTGCATCAATTCCTCAGGGATGGGTTCCTGCCAATTTTCCTGGATTTTTGCAATTACTTGGGAGACAATTGGGTCCTTTTCCGATTCTTTTTCAATTATGCTCCTATTAACTTCCGTCTCCTCCTCCGCAACCAAAAGGAAGGGAATTTCTTCTTTACTCTTCATTTCAATTTGTTCCCACTTAATAGGGACCCGTGATAAAGCATCGGCAACTCGGTTAGCTTTACCCTCCAGGTAAATAACCTGGGGCTCAAATTCTTGCAATGCCATCAGCCATCGGTTAATTTTTGGGTTGCTACTTGCCTTAGAAAATAAGAATGTGAGCGGCCTATGGTCAGTCAATATGGTTAAATCGGCCCCATAAATTATTGGCCTAAAATTCTGGACGGCATTAACAATTGCGGCTAATTCTCCATGCGTGGCGGGCAGTTTGCTTTCTGCAATGCTTAAGGTCCGCGACCAATAACCGACTGCGTACATTTCTTGTCCATGTTCTGACTGCATTAAAGCGCCAGCGTACGCAATTGATGAAGCGTCTGTAAATAAATAAAAGGGCAATTTATAGTTCGGGGCCCTAAGGCACGGGGCCTCAATTAATTTCCCTTTTAGCTCCTCAAAAGCCATTTTCTCCAGGGAATTCCACACAAATTCCGCTCTTTCCTTTGTTAATTGTTGTAACGGATTTGCAATTTCAGCAAAATTAGGTATAAATTTTCGAAAAAAAGACATCATTCCTAGGAAACGTTTAACTTCCTTGGCATTTTTTGGTGCGGGAAAAGCTTCAATTACCTCCTGATTACTCAGGGAAGGACGATATCCCTTTTCATTCAAAATATGGCCCAAATAGGTGCACTGCTTTTTTAGGAAAGAGCATTTATTCATTTTTAATTTTAACCCGCTCTTCCTCAGTCGATCGAACACCTTCCCCAACACTTCTATGTGTTCTTCTACCGTATTCGTATGAATTAGTATATCATCTATGTATACGGTGACGTTTCTAACTCCCTCCAAAACTTTGTCCATTGTCCTTTGGAATATACTTGGTGCATTTCTGAGACCAAATGGGAGTTTTAACATTTGGTATAACCCCCAAGGGGTGACAATGCCACATTTATAGGAGCTACTTCCATCCAAGGGAATTTGCCAAAAACCAGAGGCCAAATCCAAAGTTGAGTAAAATTTTCGGCCAGCAACACGATAAATGGTTTTGTCCATCCTTGGTATAGGATAGGGATCAGGGACTGTCACTTTATTTAGCGGTCTAAAATCAACGCACGGACGCAATTGGCCATTTGATTTCTTCACCAACACAACATTATGCGCCCATGGCGTAAAACTTTCCTTTATAACCCCAGCCTCCAACATTTTTTCAATGTGCCCTTTTAACTCTTTCTCGTATTTTTCGGGCACCGGATATGGTCTAACTCTCTCCGGCGTCGCAGAGGTGGTTATGATTGGAGGTGCTTTTATTGTACATCCTCCTAAGTCATAATCGTGTTTTGAAAAAATGTCACTGTATTTGTCAAGGCATTTGACCAATTCCACAGGCTTTCCCAAATTATTGTCCATGGGTTTCACCAAGTTTTTATCCGTTTCCACTTTTTCACACACAAATATTTTACCATCGCTCTTTCTTACCAATTCGCCAGTTTGAAGGTCTAAAAATAGTGGCAGTTGTCTGAAACCTCGTCGGCCTAGGATCATTTCGTAAGACCCTGTGGACCCAATTTTAGAATTCACAACATAAACCGTACTTAACACCTGACAGCCCGCAACTTCCAAATTTATTGTACTCCTTCCGATTATGGGTATCATTTTGTCACTTATGCCGACAACGCCCACAATATCTGATGGGCTTAATTGCTTGATACCCAATTTTCGTGCAGTTTCTACATTACACAGCGAAACATGTGCACCCGTGTCCAACAACATTTTAATTTCATATCCATTAACTCTGGCCATAACTCTAAACTTTTCATCGCATGAATTCACACGCATCATTGCGATTGTAACGATTTTTCTATTTTCTGACAGTCCGGGCTCGGCTGGTTCGTTTTTTCTCCGTTTTGAGGTGGTCGGAATTGAATCGACCGATAGCCACCTCTCAGTAAGCGGTATGTTACATGCGAAGTGCTTTTCCATTTCAATCACATTTGGCCTTGCCCCAGCCATACTGCACTTATTTTTCAGCACTGGTTTGGGATTACACTTGACCAGCTGCGCTTCCACAGCCTCCTGAGAGATTGCTGCATTATTTCTGACTCTCTCACCCGTAAAGTTTTGCACCATTCTTAAGCCATTTAAAATAAGACCACCTAAGCCCAAATACTGTATGGCCTGTGCAATTGGTGCTGGTAAGAAGCACTGAATTAATACTGTCACCGTTATATAGCAGCAACAAAGAAAAACCCATAATTGATTAGCTGAAATTATTCCCCCTCTTAAAAATGAAAATAAGCCATTCGAGACTATATTTGTGGCCATTTGATCATTTTTCTCTGAGACAATTTCCCAGGCGTTTGGCCGCGAGAGTCTTGCAATTTCCTGCACAACCTTCGCCACTTCGATCGTTTCTTCAAAATTTTCCGGGGAATATAGCTCGGATAAATTGGCAAGTACTTTATTTCTAAAAAAATGTATTGGTATTTCTGGGAAGTCAATCTTCCCGTGTCTGGAGAGATAATGCACAGAATCAGGTGGTAATTCGTGCATTTCCCCTGTCACTTGGTCATATTGTGTGACTATTCCCCGTGTTTGAGTATACAAATAGCGAAATTCCTTGCAATTCGCCTCCCGCGCATTGGGGTGTATAATTAAAGTCTTTGGGTCCAAAAATCCATGTTTTTGTCGCTCATATCTCCCGTACAAAGTAAAGATCACTGGCACTCTTTCAAAACAGGGACCATTTTGCCACTGAAAATGTACTTCCCTGTAATTTACCCCAAAACATGGCTTTATTTCCAACACATCCTTTGTTACTAGCCTCGCGGATAAAAGCGGATTATCTAAGTAAAAACGGGCCAAAAGAGTCGGGTTGGCTTCTGCTAATGTAAGCGTTTGATCAGCTAAAAATCTTAAACTGGTACATATTTTCCTAACGGTCTCCGCGAACAATTTTTGGGTATTTTGCGTAACTTTTGCACTTAATGCGGTTAACTGCGCTGCCAGCTGAGATGAGTAAACTAAGCCCACTGAGTCTTCATTGTCAATTTCTCTTTTTTTACGATTCCTTGAATTTGCCCACTCACTTTTATCGATCATTTCCAAATAACTTTCTCTTGGAATTGCGAATGACTGATCAGAGGCAACAAACCATTTTCCATCGCAATCAGCCTTGTCAGTCCTGTTTACAAATGTTAGAGCAAAATCCCCCGAATTTGCTGTCCAAATATCAGTGGAGTACTCCCCCTTCCATTCTGCGACTTTCACATAATTACACAGTTGAGTATGGTCTGGTCTCCAAATTAGGCTTAATTGCGCACAGCAGCAATTTCCGGCTTGATAAGAGCAGGCTGGACAATCATTTAGTGGGGTACTCAGCCCTGAGGCACCGTGACGAGCAAAAACAATCGTTTCATAAAGATAGCAATTTAGAATTTCCATGGTTTTCCAGAAAATTCCCATTGGCCAACTTCTCCATCCAGGCTCTAAGGAGTTTTGGGTGGCTTTGAAAGTACCATTAATTTGAAACAATTTTCCCGCGGGCGAATCATCAAATTCCTTCATTCTTCGACAAGTTGCTGTAGGTACTTCAACAGTATTTGTTGCCACCTCTTCATATCGCCCTCCAACAATTCCAATTCTTCTCGCTATTTTTGTCTGTATGCATCTGCATGCGGTTGCCTTTGTTTTATATTTTACCGTATTTAGACGAAAAACTGGCAAATTCATAGCCACGGGCAACTCCGTTGGTGCCCAATTTGGACAAATTGGGTCCACTGGTATGGACCATAAACTTGAAGGCGACTCGGGGTGACATATCATTGGATTTGTAGCCTGGTTAACCGCACTTCCATTGCCAAAAATTGATAAAATAACCATCAATGCCAAAAATATGGGGCTTGCCACTCGAGCAGCGCCTACTCGGCCCCGAAAGTTCACCCTTCTCCCTTGAGGCCCCCAACGGTTGGGATTATTTCCCTCGCCCTCCCCGTAGGGGGTTGGAGATCGATGATTTAAACGGTGATTCCTTTGTCCTCCGCCCCTCGGCGTAAAATGCCGGTTTTCCCTTTCATTTCTTTCTCTACTCCATCTTCTTTCTTCTCTGAAAAATCGGCCACCCCTTTGATCTCTGTGACCTCCCCTTTCTTCGTCCCTTCTTTTCTCCCGACAATCCTTAACCAAATGTCCAGACCGCCTACAGTAATAGCATGCTCTTCGGTCAGCGCCAGACTTAGTTGTTGTTTGTTGATGAACAGCTAAGGCCTCCACCCTTTGGGACAACTCCGCAACCGAGTCTGCGACCGAGATTTGTGAAGGCCTCTTGGCGGCCAAAAGAAGTTCAAAATGCTGGGCTATTTCATAAGCATTTGAGTAACTCGTGGGTCTCCCTGCTTTCACTTCAAATTGAAGTTCAGGGGTCAATTTTTCCAAAAATTCCTCAAAAAGTCTTTTTCTGATTATTCCTTCGCTTTCCCCCGATAAGGCAGTTCGGACTACCTCATTAAGCCTATTAGCGAACTCATAAACCCTTTCGCCAGGCGCCTGCCGGCAACTTACCATTGTCTGACGAGCTATCGATCGGGTGTTTTCGTTTTCGAATTTCATTTTTAAGTGTTCTAAGGCCACCACTAACGTTTCCGGAGCAGGCTCTATCGATTCAAATTCCGCTCTAGCTTGCCCCCTCAAAAGGATCCTTAAACGGCTTAATTTCTGGGGCTCCGTCAATTGCGGGTACAAAGACAACATATCCTCCAATCGGGCAACCCAACGGGAAAAAGAAACACTCGGATTCCCATCATAGCCTTCTAGTGGGGCAATTCCTCCCAAAAATGGGTCCGAGACCATTATTTCACACTCTCCGACCGAAATGTCATCTCTTTTGTCATTTTGTTCCGGAGAAATTAGTGCCTGTCCTCTAAAATTCTCGTCCTCCATCCATTCGGCATCTCTTCCATACTCGTCTTGTTCATACTCCAACAGCTGCACTCTGCCTTGCAATGTGTCCAAATTTTCAGTAATTCGTCCAACTTCACTTTTCATTTTTTCTATTATTTTCCCAAACCGTACCCTTGTAAATCTTTCGTAACCATCAATTCTCATTTTCACCCGTTCTACCTCTTCTTCGGCATCAATCAATTTTTCCTTTGTCTCGAATGTGTCCAATTCGGTGGCATTCTCGAGCTCCTTTATAGAACTCTCCAAATTTTTGACTCTCTCCACAGTGTCTTGAATTTGGGTCTGGTTTGTTATTTGGACAAATGTGTGTTCAATTCTTCGAAATTGACGACACACGGCCTGTTCAAAGGTTCTCATCCTGTCCAACAGTTTGCCCCATCTCTGATTTTCCTCGGGCGAAAAATAGATGGGGTCAAAATCGGAACCACTCAATGAGACAGCATTTTGGCTAGTGCTCTCCATTTTTTTTTGTTAATGCCTTTATTCAGATTACAGCACTCAGCTTAGCTGGAAAGAACACACTTAGACCAGCTTCTCCTTTCTTTGTTATTTTTGGCACAACAGCCCGGCTGGAAGCACACAGCTTTGACCAGCTCAAAAATTCCTGCTTTTATTTGTGGCTTTTAGCCTTCACCCCCAAATTTTCAACAAATGTAATTTGGGGTCCCGGGTCGTGGCACCAAAAAGTGTTGTGTCCAACACCAAATTAGTTTTTCCCGGTTTTAAAGCAAGAAAAGCAAAACTCTTATTTGTTAAAGACCAAAAGTTTATTAAGCAAAAATAAGAAAGCTTCAGGCAGGGAACCTGAGGTTTAAGAAAATGGTAAAGGAAAGTCCTGAATGTGAGGGCAAAGGCATCGCTTAAATACTGACATGAGTAAAGGGGAGGAGACGAACAGATGGACAACAAAACATTACATAAATTGTTGAGTTGTGGAAAATAGGTCATCATTGGGGGATCTTTAGGATGGACAGAAACAGAGGGACTTAAGGCAAAAACAAATAAATAAAGCAAAAGAATGATTATATAATAAGCAAATTATTATTATTCAAATTTGTGGATGCAACAAATTTATTAAATATAATTTTTAAATTACCATTTTCATGTTAATTGGTTTTTCTGTTTTGTTTTAATTGTCGAAAAAATTGAGGCGAATTTTGGGTCCAATTTCAAATTTGATTTGGATGCTCTCTAAATGGTGAAATATTCACAAGTGATCACTTTTATCGATCATTCTTGTATTATTTTGTTCTTTTAAATGTACTTTTTTAAATTTGTTTTACTTTTTATTATTTAATATTTGTAGAAACTCGGAATAGTCCAACTTGGCCATTCTTTGTCAAAATTATCCGTTGAGTGGTAAAATTAATGCCACACCGATTACAAGAAAAATTCAGTTGTCCATTTTCACACTCATTTGTCGAAAATTGCCATCGTTTTTGTCCATCCGTCCAATGGCATCGCTTTGGTTAATCCAATTGAGCAAATCTGAAAATTAAAAATTATTATTTGTGAAAAAAAAATATTAGAGATCATTCACTTAAGCAAACTTTTTTTGCATTAATGATTTTCTTGTCGAACTAACAAAATGCTGGCGGATAAACTGCAGGAAATCAAATGCTTTTAAAATTGATGTTCAATTTAAACACGAAAATAACTAATTTGTTAAATAAAATTCAGTAAAATTGACATTTACTACTTTCATCGCTTTTGGAATAAATTATCAAACAGTTGGGGCCAAAATTTCTGGCTAATTGTGACAAGCATGAACATCCATCCAATAGACAATTTGAAGTGGGATAGAATTATTCTGAATTTTTTAATATGTCCGAATTTATTTGGTAATTGACCAGCTCAGCGAAGAACTTTCGGATGAATAGCACATTTAAAAGGAATCAAAATATTTTATTTAATTTTTCCTAATTTTAATTAAAAAAATTTTCTGTTTTATTGAATTTGTGTTTTCCTGTTCTCTAAATGTCGATCATAATTTTATTCGAATTTTCCATTTAATTAATACGGAGCAGCTCAATTGGGCCCCAACGTTTGGGCCCGGCAAGTTTTTGGCTATAACTTTTTTTCTTTGTCATCCAAATCCAACATTGTTAGTATCATTAAATAACTGTTTTGGCCATAAATTTGTTAATTTGTTCAATTTGATAAAAATTAAATGATTTTTAAAAATCTTAATTTTAATGCCTTCACGATGTTTGGTGCATTTCTTAAACATTTCAAAATTCTCCCATATGAAAAACTGTGTTGGTACAGAAATTTTGTTGTTGATTTTTGATTTTGTAATTAATCAACTTAATTTATTTTTTAAACACAAAAATAATTTAAGCGTTTAATTCTTTTTGGCATTTTGCCGTTTTGGTTCCTTTTTTAGCATTTTTTCCGAAAGATTCCATTAAAATGCAATAAAATCGGGAAAATACACTCCCTAAAAAATCACTTGAAAAAATTTCAAAAAATACACTCCACTAAGTATTGAAAAATTTTCTCAAAATTGATAAACAAAAATTATTTTATTGTTCCGTTTTCGCTAAACATTCAATTTTGTAGAACGATTCGACTGACATACTATAGTCATAACTTTTTTGAAACCTTAACAAAAATTTTTGAAATTTTGCAAACTAGTCCGAATGCTAGGTCGTTTCTTAAAAACTGCCACTATGGGCGTTTCTTAAAAACTGCCAAGTGGGCGTTTCTTAAAAACTGCCAAGTGGGCGTTTCTTAAAAACTGCCACTATGGGCGTTTCTTAAAAACTGCCAAGTGGGCGTTTCTTAAAAACTGCCACTATGGGCGTTTCTTAAAAACTGCCAAGTGGGCGTTTCTTAAAAACTGCAAAACAAATATATTTATTTATTAAAAAATGTTTATGTCAGTTGTTTGCCAACGTTATAAATAATAAAAATATATATACATATAATTTTTACATCATTTGTTTGCCAACGTTATAAATAATAAAAATATATATACATATAATTTTTACATCATTTGTTTGTCAACACTATCTTCAACACCAAGCTCAGTAAAATTAAAATATTAATAAATTTATTGCTTCTGCTGATGATTGTAGTTAATAAAATTTACAAATGAGCTCAACGATATATTTAATATTTTTTCTTGATAAATTAATTATTTAAATTTTTTACTGATAAGCTTATTATAATTAAAATTTCCCTTTGAAAGTTGCAAAGAAATATTGTAGCACTTATTGTGGCACTTCATGTTTTGACTCATGCTTTATAGCACCAGTAATATGGTTTTGCAACTTTAAAAAAGGTTTAAAAAAATTTAAATTTATTATAAATTTTTAAATGATATAGTCGATGATTGCTGTTATTACTATGATTTATGCTATATAAACAAATCTAGAAAACGCTACGATTGCGACAAAAGCTTTTGCAAATGTTTGTATGAAAGTGCTGAATGTTCATTAACAAAAGTCTGTATTTATTAGTATTTTAAATAGTTTATTTTTTAGAATTTGTTATGCTTGTCAGTTCATGTTTTTGGTGAACATTTTAAAGAATAAGAAAATTTAAAAAAGAAATACTGGAATATATATATTAATTTACAAACTTTATATCAATAAAATTTAGATAAAATATTTCTATATAGTTGTTTTAATTTGTAGTTTAATTCTCGCCCAAGGTGGCAGTTTTTAAGAAACGCCCACTTGGCAGTTTTTAAGAAACGCCCACTTGGCAGTTTTTAAGAAACGCCCATAGTGGCAGTTTTTAAGAAACGCCCACTTGGCAGTTTTTAAGAAACGCCCACTTGGCAGTTTTTAAGAAACGCCCACTTGGCAGTTTTTAAGAAACGCCCACTTGGCAGTTTTTAAGAAACGCCCATAGTGGCAGTTTTTAAGAAACGCCCACTTGGCAGTTTTTAAGAAACGCCCACTTGGCAGTTTTTAAGAAACGCCCACTTGGCAGTTTTTAAGAAACGCCCACTTGGCAGTTTTTAAGAAACGCCCACTTGGCAGTTTTTAAGAAACGCCCACTTGGCAGTTTTTAAGAAACGCCCACTTGGCAGTTTTTAAGAAACGCCCACTTGGCAGTTTTTAAGAAACGCCCACTTGGCAGTTTTTAAGAAACGCCCACTTGGCAGTTTTTAAGAATTTTATGGGGGATATTCGGCCGCTTCGCGGCCTCAGGACGGGCGCTTCGCGCCCGTTTTTAAATTTTATGGGGGATATTCGGCCGCTTCGCGGCCTCAGGACGGGCGCTTCGCGCCCGTTTTTTAAATTTTATGGGGGATATTCGGCCGCTTCGCGGCCTCAGGACGGGCGCATCGCGCCCGTTTTTAAATTTTATGGCGCCCACTTGGCAGTTTTTAAGAAACGCCCACTTGGCAGTTTTTAAGAAACGCCCACTTGGCAGTTTTTAAGAAACGCCCACTTGGCAGTTTTTAAGAAACGCCCTGGCAGTTTTAAGAAACGCCCATGGTGGCAGTTTTTAAGAAACGCCCACTTGGCAGTTTTTAAGAAACGACCCAGCACGCTAGTCCGAAACACTATTGCTATTGATTGTTATCAAGAAAATAAAAAACCTAAACAATTTTCATTCGACATAAAATAAGATTGATCATCAAAAATTCTGGTCAAGACTTTCTTAGAACCAACAAAAGTAAGTTATCTTGATATCATTCGATGCTCTTAGAAATTTTATAAATCGCATTAAAATTACAAAATTTTTCCCGGCGTTGCCTCTCGGCACTGTCGGTACCCCTTGTCCCTCAAAAGTTTTTTGAAAAATGCGCCGCAAAAAAGCGTTTTTAGAGCAAAAAAAAAAGTCGTCGCTTGGCTTTTAATTGCAAAAATTGGCTTTTTTTGATGAAAATCTTTTACAAATCCGAACAAAATTACAAAAAAAATTTCCGGCGGCGTCTAACGGCACCGCCGGACCCTCTTTAAAAATGATCATGTGAGGTGAAAAATATAATATTTAATATATTTTTTGATCGAATAAATTGTAAAAATATCTGTTTTAAGCAATAAAGCAAAATGTCCTGATTTTTGACCCCAAAATCTGATTTTTTGAGCCCAATGTTCTGATTTTGAAAAATTTTCGATCGCACCCCTGCAATTGGGCCAAATGTAAAAATTCGCCAACAACTCGGAAATTGTAGCGGGTACAGCCCCGAATTACTACGAAAAATAGGGTGGCATAAGAACTGATAAATACCGATCACTTCTTCTATTTTTAATTAATTGATTCTTAAATGGACTGCTAAATTTTTAAAATTATTTTCTGCAAACTAAAAAATATATTAATTTGGTCAGTTTTGTTGAATATGGGTTCAATTTTTAATTAAATTAAAATGACTTAATTTAAGGTGCGTTTGCCAAAAAAAAATTGGAATGCTATCACTTGTCACGAAAACCTCGAAATCAGTGGCGACAAAAATTTAACAGTCCATTGCAACAGAAATTCCTGTGGTAATTTTATTTGAAAAATAATTTATAAAACAACTTTTTCTTCCAAAGAGCTTTGTTCCGAACAAGCAGAACGATTCAACTAACATAGTCATAACTTTTTTGAATATCGAATGATATCGAACATTAAAAAATTTTTGTTGCTTTTCAGTAAAGTTATGGTTAACTTTTTGCCACAACTTAACGGCGTTTTCAATTGGTTAAGTCCGAAGGCGAATTTTATGGGGGAGAAAGTGGGCCAAGGCCGGGCACAATTTGGGGACCGGGAAAGGCACGCCGAACTCGGCAAGAAGTTCAGTCTGTTGAAGAAGTCGACTAGCAATGACGGAGCAGCCCATGGGATGGTCAACTTTTGTGTTATCTATCGACCATTTCTCGTGTTCGGCTCGCAATCAGTGGACATTCTTTTGTTCATCAGGGTAATTAATTAATTATTAATTGAGCAATTAGTTTTTGATTGTTGGCACTTTTTCACTCTCCAGGGCCTTTTGGAAGGTCATTTCAATGCAAAAACAATGGACGAATATTTGGAGAATGGCAAGCAAAGTGAGACCAATTCGTACTTGTTGACCACTCATTTGTCACTTCGAAAGATGACCATTCAATTGCTGACAGTGGGAGAACATTTTGGATACAAATTTCAATGTGAAGAATTAAGAAAATGATGAAAACTCATAATTGTTGGCTGTTAAATTTAATATGAGTTATCTCCGGATTTTTTGCTAATAAAAGATTAGGTAAACAGAAACACTTGGGTTGGGGTCGTTTTCGTACTACGAGCCCAAATTTTTGGCTATAACTTTTTTATTTGTAAACCAAATCCAACATTGCTGGTATCATTAGAAAGCTGAAGTGTTTAGAAGCTTTTTCTAAGCTATTGCTTTGCGATTAGACAATTATCAAAAAAGTTATACATGAAAATTGCGAAAAAGTTGAAATTTCAAGTTTTTTCTAAATAAAATTTTCTCCAGGCTTGAAAAACTTTTCGCTTTTTGGTAAGGCTAATAGAGCATGTGTTTTCGAATGATACCAACAATGTTGGATTTGGATGACAAAGAAAAAAGTTATAGCCAAAGACATGCTGAGGCCGAATCGTGAGGGCCGAACTGAGGTGACCGAAAAGTGAAATTTTTCGGTTTCCGAGACTAAAACCCGAGACCGGGAAGCGAAAACCCCTAGAAATTTCCCGAGTCGGTAACCGAGACTCTCGCATATCCCTCCCTAATCATTAGTGCTGCTGATTTGGGGCACAAACATTCACAAAAAATGTTTTATAAAAACACCAAAGGCATGGAAAGGGGCAGCAGAAAAGCCAAAAAGAGCATAAAAATCGAAAAAGACAACATATTTTCATGAAAAGAAAATAGAATGACAATAACTCAATTTTTAAGAATTTTTTTCTTTCCCCGCAATTTTTTCAATAGATTTCTAAATAAAGTTTTATTCCGTTTTAGGCCGTAATTTTTGAGAAGATTTAATTTTCAAAAATAAATTTGAGTGTTGGAGAAGCCCATGAAAAA
>CP049710.1:12170648-12408115 GCA_004148225.2 Heterodera glycines
AAAAAAGTGATATGATAGTAAAAAAAAGGGTCTTAGCCCGGGAGCGGGATACCCCTAACCTCAAGCCAAAATCATGGGACCTTCCCTGCTCCCCTCCATAGGCTCCCAAAATACCACCAAAATTTTCAAACTTTGGCAATTGTGTAGAGTTGTGGTCCCGACGAAAAATAAGTTTAAAAATTTTGTTTTATTTTTTTCTGGGGTTAAAAATGTGCTTATTATGAAATTGAGCTCAGATTTTGCAAAATAATTGATTTTATCTATGATTTTTTCATGAAGTACTTGATTTTTTAAAATTTTTAAGAAAATTAGTTGAGCGTAAAAAATTCATACAAAAGTTTTTGTTTTGAAAAGTCACGAAAACATGTTTCCGGGAGTTTTTCGGGGTCGCTGATCAGTGATCACTAGAGCTTGGATTTTTATGTACTAAAAATCAAGAAATATGTAATAAAATTTATGCTAAAAATTCTGAAATTAATGCCAGCGAAAATTTGTGACCAAAATTTGAAAACAAAGTGTGTTATGCATAAAATTAGATGATCAGATTTTCCGAATCTTCCAGGCCGCGCTGAGCTTTTTTTTGAAAACGATCGGTTTCCGGGCCCGGCTTCTCAAAACCGGTCCACAAAAAGCCTTGATTTAAATAATAAACAAATAAATAATACATATAATTAAATTTGTCATGAAGTGCAAGGGCGATTTTTGCACACGAATTTACAAGCAGCATGGGGTGAATGAATGTTGTGATTTCTTGATTTGTAGGAGCGTGAAAATAAAATTGACGATCAAATGGAATTATCTCGTGAAAAAATTTAACAGAACCGTGCATCATTAATAGAGCTCGCAAAAAAAGGCACCATAATAGGCACCAAAAAATTGAAAAAGGCATTAAAAGGCACAAAAAATCCAAAAAAAGGAAATAAATAATTAGGGGTGTATTTTCTGAAATTTTTTGGGTCACATTTCTTAGGGATGTATTTTCCCGATTTAATTGCATTTGATAATTATTTGAAGCTTTTCATACTCAAAAATTTGGGATTTTGCTATGAGAAAAAGATGGCCCGCTAAATCAAGAATATAACAAATTACAACGTGCAATTCATTTAAAAAATAACCCAAGCAAAAAAAAAAGAATTTCTTCGAAATTTTGGCAAATTTTTCAGATATTTTGTTCGCTTCCGTAAATTTACGCTGAAAACAGAATGAACTCATCAGAAAATTTTTGAGATATAAGGTTAGAAACTGTGAAGCTAGAGTTTGATAAAAATCTGGCATTTTTATTTTTGTTTTAGTTTAATGGAATTTTTTATGTTTGTTTAAGCAAAAATTGAATATTTTGGAATTTTGAGGTTTCTAATCCATATATTTGTCCATATTTGACCATTTGTGAACTTTTTAGTCCTTCAATTTATCGCTAATATAAACTTGTAATTTTTGTATCGAAGGGCGGAATTCCTTTGTGTCCCTGGAACAAAAAAGCTGTTTAAACGAGAAAAGTGAAATAATATTCGAAAATCATAAAAAAGAGCATGATAAATTTGTCCGATCGTTCTTCGTCTCTTCCTTATTTATGTGTTCGCAAAGAGAAAGTTTGGTCCAAAATTTGCCTCAATTTGATCACCAGGCGAAAGCAAAGAAACGAATGGGAACAACTGCTGCTGGTGATCAGTTGGAAATGAAAGGAACATATTGGCGGTAACTGTAAATTAAAAACAATAATGTTTTATTTATTTATTTAGCTTTTTATTAGAGAGCCGAAAAGTGATTTGAACAATATGATCAAAAAAGCGAAAAAATCAACAAAAAAAACGATAAAAAGTTCGATAGTAATCAGACGATATCCGATCGCATCGTCTCTATTTTAAATGTATTTTTTTGATGAACCGGTTCAAAAACAAAATCGATCTTTCAAGAATTTGAATCTTACAAATCAATTCGAGTTTTATTATCAGGGATCATTTTTTATGTAAATACATGTTTTTCCCCTGGATTCTCCATAGCATAATTAGCAGGAAAAACACTTTTTTTGTGTTTGCGAACAAAAATCGGGCCTTTTATTTACATAATTTGCATTTTTTGAGAATTTTTTATTAAATGCCACCAAAAATATCCAAAATTTCGCAATTTTTCAAAAATTTTCAGAATTTATAGAATTATTTGTGAAAAGTAAAATTTTTTTTTGAAAATGTGCTCCAAAAAAATAATTTTGTTTTAAATGGAATATCAAAAATTTATTTTTAAAATAGTAAAAGGTGATTCTAAGCCCTTTTAGGTCATTTTTATGGCAATTTGTGCCTGTTTTACCCTTTAGAAAAAATATTTTTCCAAAAAAATCACATTTAAAAAATTTTTATTTACATATTTTAGTACATATTTCTGGATTTTTGTACATATTTCGTACATATTTCAGAAGTTTTTCATACATATTTCGCAATTTTTCTTACATAAAAATGATCCCTGATTATTTTTATTTGTTTAAATTAAAACAAACCCAAACGGTGTCCATTTTTTGTGAAGATAATTTCAAGAGTTGTCAAATGAACGCCGAGACCGATTATATCACCACTCGAAAATGAATGTGCCGCGTCTATATGTTGTTGCTGGAAACCATTCACATAAAAAATGCCATTGCTTTGGCACGCCAAAGTGCCCCAGCGGTTCACAACCGACACAAATGGCCTTAGTTTGACGGCAAATCCGACGACGGCACCAAATGGCCTTGAAAAAATTAACGTAAATAATTGCTAATAGATTAAAACAGGAAATTTGAGCGACAAATATTTCCCATTTTTATTCATATAAGAAACCTTTTCCGACGAATTTTTGCCAAAAATCAACAATTTTTGGTCAAAAATTGTTTATATTATCTTAAATTTATTAACTTTAAAAAAATTGTGTCAACAAATTTTTCCTTTTTTTAAGATTTAATGCATTTTTCTTAAAAATTTTTGTTATATTTAAAGTTCGAAATATGTTTTTATGTGTTGAAATTAAAGTCAAAAATTTGTTGATTCTCTAGCAAAATATTTAAATATATGCAAAAAAAAGGATTTAAAGTCCAACCCTTTTAATAATTAAAATAAATTAATTAAATAATTTCTTTTAAATAATTTTTCCTCACGATCGCAATTTTTCGATAGCAATTTCGAAGTAGAAAAGGCCATTTAATTGGCGGAGCTTTGAATGGAATGTTTCGCAAAGACAGTTCGCCAATCTTTTTTTAGGAAAAATATCTTTTTATTAATAAGAATAAAACGGAAATTTCAAATTTGCTGGATCTGCGCGGGATTGAGGGATTTTGGAAATTTCGAGAAAATTTGAACTATGTATATAAAAAAGCTCCAAAAAACAAAAAAATATTTTGAAAATGTTGTGGTCAACCAAGTGTTTTTGAACGAGTCCGAGGGTTGGAGAGAGGTCGGGCTGCCAACTTTGGTAATGTAATTAATCCATAAAATTTGACGAATTTATGTTGCCTTTCATTTTACTTTTTTTGCGGCACACTTTTTCAAAATGCCTTTTCGTGACAGAGTTGAGGGTTCTGCGGTGCCGATTGCGAAATTGCGGACTTGGACCCCAGCAAAATCCCGCGCCGGTCTCTAATGATAATGATTATGATTAGGGCAGCAACTTTTTATTCGTCACTATTTCGGACTTTTTGTCACTATTTTGGGATTTTTACTCACTATTTTAGTTAACTATTTCGGGATTTTTCGTCACTAAAAGTTGCTGCCTTAATTATGATTAGGGATGTGAATTTTAGGTTTTAACTAAATCTTTTGCTCAATTGTTTTGAAGAAAGGAGCTCAAAAACGCATTTATGCGTTAAAAATTTTCGATTACAAATCGATAATTTCCGTTGATATCGCTTAATTTGGGGGAACACAAAAAACGGTAGCGCACTGCGCTGTGGACGAGGATTCGGTGCCGGACCTTCCAGTGAAGAAGAATTTTTTTGAAAAATTATGATCAAAAACAAAATTCGGAATGGTTTTTTGGTTGTTGATCCCATTTAAATTTATATATTCAAAAATATATATTAGACGGAGATAAAAAATTTTAAATTTTATTCTAATAGAATTTATTTCTCGTTCTGAATAGACGATTACACATTTTTTATTTTATAAATAAACTTCCACAAATTCTGGAAAAAGCCCGAGCCCGGCGGGCGCCAAGAAATTTTGGGACCGGACCCGGGTTGACAGGGAAGCCCAGCCTGGTCAATTGTCTAAGCCCATACCCAAGCCCAGAATCTTTAAAATTCCGGGTTCTAAAAATAAAATATTCATTTTAAACATAATAATTTCAATGATTAAAATTTTTTATTTTTTTTTATTTTAAGAAATATTTCTTATGCAAAAATATATTTTTTATTTTTTTTTAAATATTTCAATTTTCTTGGCCACAATTTTTGGGTTCTAATATAAATTAGCCCACCATCGCCGTGTTCTGTTGCTGCTGCTGTCCTTGCTGCTGATGATCACCAGCAGCACCGATTGATGACGACGACCCCACGGCGCCACTGGGCAGAAATTGGCCCAAACCGAACACATCAGCAGAATTGCCTGTTTTGGCAAAGTCCCATTTAAATGTGGCTCAGTTTTTAATGTTTGGTTAAATTTAGAGTTCGGTTTGTCCAATCCAATTATGGTTAAGCAGATTTTAAAAATATGACGGAAAACATTTGAGAATCATTTAGATATTAAATTTTCAACCATTTGAACATTTTTAGGATTTCAAAGATAAAGCGAGTTTGCTGAGATCATCATCATAAGCGATGCCGGTGGAATTTTTTGAAAATCTTTATTCATTTTATTACAGATTTTCAACCCGTAAATTTTCTAAAATAAAAATAGCAATAAACTGCCTTTCGTTTAGAACTCATTTAAAGGGGTACATAATGAGAAAATTGAAATTATTTTACATATGATATTATCCTTTTATCATTAAAAATGACAAAAAAGGTTTATAGTTTTCTTTTTAAACTCCCTTAATTAAAAATATTTTTTTAAAACTTTCAAAAAGATGGTAAAAATGCCCCTGCTGCTGATCGGAATTGGGTCTTTTGCGTCACAATTTTTGGCAGGACACACAAATCAGTGATCAGTTTTTTTTGTTTTAAACTAAATTTAAATTTTATAAATTATACCTAAAAATAATTTTACAAATAAAATAAGCAAAGTAAAAAAATTGGATAGATTTGAAAAATGAGTGGCCATAAAGAATTTGTGGGATCACCAAAAATGAAATGTGTCCAGCAAAATTTTGACTCCAAAAAATGAAGCGGATTGATGGGAGGGAATCTATAAAGCAAAATGACCTCTTTAATTAAAATTCGGGAATTTTCTTAATCAATGCTTCACGTTTTTGCTTGAGTTGTTAAATCCTGACACTAAAGATATAATGTACAAATGTAATTTTTGAATTTTCATGAAAATGACAAATTTGTGAGCTTTTTGACTCAAATTTTTGTAAAACCAAAGGAATTGTTGGTTCGGCGGTGCCGTTAAGTGCCCTCGGGTTAAATTTTTGAAATTTTCTGCGATTGTTAACAAGTTTTGGAAACAGAAAAAGGATGCCATCATTTGTTTCCAAAAAGCCTGAAAATTCCAAAAAATCTATAAAAACTCTTCAACTCAACAATTGTCATTCCTTCAAAATTGTCATTCCTTCAAAATTGTCATCTCCTCTCCTAATCGATGGCAAAGAGAATGGCAAATTTTTCTCCTCCTTCTGACAACACTGCCCCAAAAAAAATTTCTGTCTGACCTTGACCAACTACAAATCCCCAAAGAAATTGACACAGACAACTCCATTCCCGACTACGCCAAGTTCTTATTAAGCAGCTTCACTCCCTTTTAGGCACCGCCTCGGCCCTAATTCATTGTCAGGTTGCGGCTGTGGACGCGGTCGAAGAGGAACGACGACTGAGAACTGTCGTTGTGACAAATATGCCCGAAAGCAAATCGGACAAAGCGGCGGAGAGAGCCCGGGAGGATCGTGCCGTTGTGGACGAAATTTTGAATGCCACGGACGTCGACCAAGCACCAATTGTCTTCCGCGTTCCTGGCTAGATTTGATTTTATCTGCCAATGAAAAAATGATTACTGATTGTACTGTTAAAGGAGGCATTTTTTCATCGGATCATTTAACACAATTTTTCACATTAATTACTCCTAAAACAAAACCGAAAACAAAGATCGTAAACTTTCGTTGGTTTTGTCCATCGAATGTGTTACATTTTAATATAGTCATAGGATCAAGGCTAAATGCCTTGTCATATGAATGCTTTAGCATAAATCAAAAATATTCCGCCTTTAACAGTATGTTGTTAGAAATTTTAAATGAGTGTATTCCAATAAAGCGTTTAACCAAGAATGATTTGACTCCTAAATACCCACAACTTTATTAGCATCCATCAAAGAAAAGGCTAAATTATTCAGGCAAGCTAAAACTGACCCATCCAAAAAAGCACTATACGATAGCATTTCTTTATTTAAGCACAAAAATCGCAAAATAGGCATAAAATAGGGGAATAAAATTTTTGGGGACCGATTTTGAAAAATTTTTCATTCTTAGGGCGTATTTTCTGAAAATTTTTCGGGTCATTTCTTAAGGGTATATCTTCATTTTATTGCATTTTTGGTAATATTATAGAAATTGATCAATGCTTTATATCG
Source organism: Heterodera glycines (assembly GCA_004148225.2). NCBI lineage: Eukaryota > Metazoa > Nematoda > Chromadorea > Rhabditida > Heteroderidae > Heterodera > Heterodera glycines. The sequence continues at coordinate 12,177,329 of CP049710.1, forward strand.
GATATAAATTTTAACATCATCGAGACCCAAAATCTTCTGAAAAAACTTCCGAATAAAAATGGCACTTCTCCCGATAATATTAGCTATAAAATTTTAAAAATTTGCCATTCGTCCCTGTCAACTGTTATTACTGACTTGTTTAGGATCTCATTAGACATTGGTTCACTTCCAGACATCTGGAAAGAATCAATTGTTTTTCCGCTTTTTAAAAAGGGTGACAAAAATAATCCCGAAAACTTTAGGCCAATTTCATTAACCTGCTCACTCTGCAGGGTAATGGAAAGAATTTTAAGCAAAAATATTTACAATTTTCTATTAAAAAACAAAAAAATTTCGGAATTTCAATTTGAATTACTTTTATACAAATGTGTTTGGACAAGACGGATACGGTAGAGAATTTTGTATAATTGAGTGGATACAGTATGAAAATTATACAATAAAAGAAATGGTTTTGAAATTTTAAAATCAAAGAAATGGTTTTGAAATTTATTAATAAAAGAAAGCGAAAAATTTGGCCCTATTGCTGCAGTTCACAGGACAATAATAAAAGAAATGGCCTAAAATTATTTGAAAACTTGAAACTATAGCATTTTATAGAAGCACCACCCAAATTAACATTCTTTGTATCATTTTTAGCTCCAAGAGTCCTTTTATTCTGTAAAATTTCATAAAATTTGTTTTGTTTCAAAAAAAGTAATGGCCAAAAATATTTAGAAAATAACTTTTTTATTTAAAATAGAGCCAAAAATTATTATTTTAAATTTTATTTCATAAATTTTATTTTGAGGAATGAATGATGATCAGTTCAGTCTGGACGAAGAAGAAGAAGGAAAAGAACAGCAAGAAGACAGGAAAACTCCGACAAAAGATGGTAATATACAAATATAAGAAGACATTTTCAGAATAATTTGGTAACTTAACGACAATTTAAAAATTAATTGAAAATTGCTTCAAATTTCAGTTTCGGACGGTCATTTGAAAGCAATTTTGGAGAGAATTGGTGAAATGGAGAAGCAGCAACAACAGCAGACAAAATTGGATGAATTAATTCTACATGAAAAGGGCACTTATGCATTTGACAATTATGGCTATTTTTGGATTAACGGAGAAAGAAAGGGAAGAAATGCCGAATATTCCTACGGTGTTGGCGATACCGTTGGAATTGGCGTCAATTCGGCCACTCGACAGATCATTTTCACCAAAAATGGGCTTCGTTTGGGTTAGCAAATAATAAATAATATAATTTTACGATTTTAAATTACAATTTGGTTAATTGTCTATTTTATCTAAGTTATTTTATGTTTAAAATAATCAAAAATCCCTTAACTTTTTCACAGATACCTCTGATTTTTTGGTTGATCCATCTTTTGCTGATGGTTCTCTTTATCCATTCGTTTCTTTGTTTTATTCTGGTGACAAAATTGAGGCGAATTTTGGGCCCAATTTAAAATTCGATTTGGCGACTCTCTGAAGGAAGGATTAATTATTCACTAATGTTGTTGATCAATTTGCTCTTTTTATTCATTTTTATGTTTTTATTCTTCAATTAAAATTTGGTTTTCTGTAATAATCGGAAAATTTTGTCGTTTCCCGGGTATTTAAGACTAAAAGATGAAAATTGCAAAAAAAAAGGGTTTTTTCCAATTATCTGAATTGATTCGTAAGTTCTTCATGACCTCGGAATTAGTTGTCTAATCCAAATCCATCCATCGTTTTCATATGCACGGCCGAATATCGCTCCAAAAAATACATATAAATTCTCAAAAATTTCAAGAATTTCTAAAAATTTAGTTACTTAGCAATTATTAAGAAAATTTTTTTAAGTTTTTGTTTTTTCTGGAAATTCACAATTTTATTTTTAGTAATATCTATGTAAGTTTAAAAAAAAGTTTTAAATTTTTTTAGTATTTTTCTTGAAATTTTTGAAATTTTTTTATGTTTTTTATGGCGTGGATTGATCTATTCTCAGAGGAACTCAGAAACCCAAATTTTTTCAAACCTTTTTGGTCATAACTTTTTTTGGAACGTGTCAATTTTTTTTTAAATTTTGCATAAAAACAGAAAACACTTAGGGCTATCGAATATTATCAAGATTATAAAATCTGATTCTTTTCGGCGAAGTTATGAATAATTTTCTGTCAATTTTTTATTTTGATTGTTTTTGAGTAACGTCATAACACCGTTTGCTTGCAATAATTAATTAATTTTAAGCTGCTGAGGAACAAATCTCACAATTAAAAATAATCAGAAGAACTAGCGAAAAATCAGCGAAATGGATAAAGAAGAGAAGCAGAAGAGAATGGTGAATAAGCGAAAGAGAAAAGAAATTAAATAAAATTCATTTTTTGACAAGTAAACATTTTTAATTAGCTAAACCTCATATAAAATAATCAGTCCTTCAAGACTTGGACTAAAATAATTTTAAAAGCAATTATTTATTTTAAGGAATTCCCAAAAAATTATTGGGATGCCACCGCTTGTCACGAAAACTTCGAAATCAGTGGCGACAAATGTTTAACTGTCCATCGTACGAAAGATTCGGTGCTAATTTCATTAAAAATAATAAATTAAAGTAATTTTCCTTCAAAAGGTTGTTGGTATTCCGTCTTCGCTAAACATTCGATTTTGGTGAAAAAATAATTCGTCCGACATTTTTTATTATGAAATTTCTGTCCACAAAAAGAAAGGGTAGGAATTTTATGGAGAGATAAAAATGCCAACTTTTTAATAAGTAAATAAATAATTATTTCGGTACAATTTGTCAACAAGCAAAAAACGAAGAAGATTACGTTTAGAAAACCAAGCAACGGCTGCTACAAACAAGGCCATTTTTGCAAATGGAAGTTTTCGTTTTCCAAAAGAAAGAAATGACAAATATTCTTACGGTGTTGGCGATACCGTAGGAATTGGCGTTAAATTTTCAGTTAACGGATCCTTGGCCAACAATTAAAATCGATAGAAATTAGACATATTAAATTTTAAATTCTTATTTTGGTAATTGCATCAAAATTTACAGCCATACACGGGGCTGCTCTTTTTAATTAAACTTTCTTGGTATTGTTAAAAACTTATAAAAAACTGTATAACCTGCAAATTTTCAAAATTTTTTATTCATGAAAAAAAATCAGGGCAAAAAGTTCAAAAAACTAAGTTTTTGAGTTCCTTCTGGTCATAACTTTTTTGAAGCTTAACGAAAATTTTTGAAATTTTGCCTATTAATAATAAACATATAAAGCTATCGAAGAACACCAAGAATGCTTAATTTGATTGACGATGAACAAAGTTATGGTCCAAAAAGTGTCACGGCGACGTTTTGTGGTGCACCCCTTTAAAGGTTCTTTAAAATTTGAATGGTGAATTTCTAAAATTAAAAACAAACAAACAAAAAAAAACTTTTTTCCCCCTCTCCTTTTAGAAAATACTTTTAATCTAGGAACATTTGAATTAATTAAAAAATAATAAATAAATAGTTATTTCCATACAAATCCCAATCGCTGATTGCCAAATTTGTTTTTTCCAGCCGTCGGAATGCCGATTCCCGAGCCTGATAAAGTTCTCCTAAATCAAAAATGTTATTTCTGAAATGGTGATTAAAATTATTAGCAGTAAAAAAGCTTTTAAGTGCCAGAATCCAATCGCAATTTAAAAAACAATTAAAAAAGTCTGTGTATTTTTATTTTTATCCCCGGCATTAGTATTCGGGATGGTACCAACACATATACAATTCCGGATGAAAATACTGATTTACTGAAACCCTGAACGTTTATATCCATATCCAAAAAAGGAGGATCAAACTCTGAAAAATCCCGATGGGGTGGTCTTTGTTCTTGAACAAAAATAATGAAATAATAATTTTTGTTTTTTTAATATAATTCATTTTCATAATTTTTTATTTGAAGTTTATTTTATTTATTTTTAAATTTATAATTTTTGTCTTTAAATTAATTTTTTGTTTATAAATACAAATTCTTTTTTTTATAATTATTATTATTTTTTCTTGAATTTTTATCTTAATTCTAAGTTTAAATAAAGGCTTTAATTTCATTTTTTTTTAAAATAGGCAAAAATATTTCTTCAAATTTCTGATTTTTATGGATTAAATTTATTTAAGAAATGGGCAGCTTTAAAAACTGTGATTGTTATTGTACCCTGATATGTTTGTTCTCTGTTTGTTTATGTTGTTTTATTTCATTAATTTTATTCTGAAGAAAGTTATGAGAAAAAATATGTGTCCAGAAACTTTTGGGACATTCCTTATTTAATTATTAATAGGGACACCCTATTTTTTGGGAGTTTGACCACTTCCCATGAGCCGATCGAGCTGAAATTTTAACTGTACGTAGCAATTCTGAAAATATCAAGATTCTGAAAGTGAGAAACCGAAATGATGACGGAAAAAAGATTTACGAATTTTTTTTCCAAATTGGGGTGTAACATTAGAATAGGGACACTTTGGAAAACTAAGAAAAATCTCAACAACTACCAAAAAGAAACTGATAAAACAAGCTAAATAAGAAAGAACAAATCTTTTTTCACATTTCTGTTTATTTTGCGTACAGAAATATGTCTTTTGGGGAGAGTTATGTTGAATTTTCTAAGTTTTCAGGAGAAATTAAGGCCCAAAAGGCTTAAATCGCCTCTAACATTTGACCAACCGAATCAAACTGACAGCAATCAACGCTAAGATAACGTACAGACATCCTTTAAGCATTTTTTATTCATTTTATGCCATAAAAAAGGCATTAAACACAAAATTTTTGCGGGTGAAAAAATACGAAAATCTGAGTAAATTCGAAAAAAAAATTCTAGGGGGTTGGGAAAAATTTTCCGTAGAAGATGATTATGACGATCAGAAAGAGCACAAAATTCTCTACAAAATGGCCTTTGAATGATTGCTCTACGGCTAGTGGTTAAACCCTAAAAATCCAGGTTCTACTAAGGAAACAATACTAAATTGAGGAGACGACGGCGATTCTTTAAAACTTTGGGGTTTTGAGCGCTTCGAACTTCGCCTTCGGCTAAAAATGTGGCTTTTCATCTTCGGCTTCAAGTGCTAAGCCGAGCTTTGCCCAACCCTGCGCCCAATTGTTTGAATTCCGTTGTCATGAGCACTGAAAAAGGCATAAATGCCACAGTCTGTGCATAATTTAGAGTTGTTCCCCGACCTCGAGGGGGGTAAGCTAAATTGTCGGAGGCCCGGTACCCCGATCGGGTAGTGACCAACAAAAAATTTTAACGAAAAAACCAACTTTTAAATGCTCTTAAATTTTTCTTTTTTTCAATTTATCCACGAAAACCTAAAATCGACAACTCATAGATCCAGGAAAACCCCAGCAGGCCTCGAGCCCTCGGACTTCAAAATTTTTCTAAAATTGTTCAATAATTTTTTAAGTTTTTTTTTAATATTTGAGAGAAGTGAACTCTTTTATCCATTAAAATGGAAATGCTTTTCCCCTGCTGGAAATCACGGTACCGTTGAATGGTTAAGCAACTAATAAGCTGGGAATGACATAGGTGATTGGTCTAGTGGTATGATTCTCGCTTCGGGTGCGAGAGGTCCTGGGTTCAATTCCCAGATCACCCCAACATTTTTGCATTTTTCAAAAATTTTTTCCTAATTGTCTTTTAACTAATTTTCAAAATTTAATCTGGGAGTGCTTTCGATTAAGTACGTCAAATATAAGAAAATCATATGCGAATTTTAAAATTGCCATATTACTAAAAAAAATTTATATACAATCCATTTTTTGAAAATGCATGGGCCTTCAAAATCCGTATATTTCAGGCAAATCTAATTTAATGTTTATATTTATTTTAAAAAATAGCGTTGATATTAATGTTGCTGACCAGGACAGTCAAAAATATGCATAAAAATTTTTTTTCCTGGGGTTTTCTTGGTTGCTGACCACGAATCTGACATTCATTCGACAAATTTCGAACCCCGAACCCGAATTCGAACAAAAACTCGAAAATTCAAAATTTCAAATTTCGCATTTTTTGCCTATTATGGTTCAAATGATTTTGTATTACAATATTTGTGGTTTTCAGAATGTTTCGCAGCATTTTAGGCAAAAAATGCGAAATTTGAAATGTGAAGTTCGACCTTTTGTTCGAATTCGGTTTCGGGGTTCGAAATTTGTCGAAATGAATGTCAGATTCGTGGTCAGTGTCCGCGAAAACATACATGTCTTTTTGACTTATTTAAATGTTGAATTTATTTTTCTAAAAAGGGGGGTTATCATCTAAACTATTACCAAGAAATGTTCTTTCAAAGTTGAGAAAGATTCCAAGAATGTAGGCGTTAATCAAGTAAGAAAAAGCATGGTTAAGAAACTAAGTGTGGCTAATTATTGGTCGCGTAAATCGTTTGAACGCTTAAACTGCAGTAGAGCCGGATTTTTATGGGAAAAAGGCGGGAATTTGTACGGACAAATCGGGATTCGATTCGCTGCCTAAAAAACCAAGTTTTTTGTGGTTTTTTTCCAAATTTTCATAAATTTTTTATTTCGCACATTTTTTTCCATTTTTATAAATCCGATTTTACAACTATGGTCTTATTCTCTAAAATCAATTCTGCATCGTATTTGAGAGGTTTTCTTCATAAAATACATTTTATCACTGATGAATTATGATCGATCATTTCCTAATTAATCTTCTGCTGATCACTGTTTTTGTTGTTTTATCCGTCACTCAATGTCAGCAGAAGACGGCCCTTTTTCGCTGCTTTGTCCGGCTTCTTCTTCCACTTCCTCCGGTGGCGGAGACAATGGCCTAAATTAAGCGAAATTTTAATCCTATAAACAAAATCAAATGCCTTTTTTTAATTGCTCACCCAATGCAATTGGTTCCACTAAAAAGCCAAAAGGACACATTGTTCCAATTTTCATCTTTCTGTTGTTGCTGAACCGCCACGGTTTTCCCAGTAATTTTGCATCGCTTCATCATCCAACAGTTGTCCCAGTCTTTTTCATTTGCTTTGGTCGTCAGTGTCAACTTTTCTTGCGTTCGTTCGTTCACCAATTCAAACGGCATCATTGGCTTTGACGGCACGTGAACAGAAAAATGAATTTCGTAGTTGACAGAAGAAATGGTGGTGGCACGCATAAATTCCTAAACAATTCCAAAAATCAGTGATTTGCCGAAAATGTGGGGCCGCACCTCCTTGAAATTGTTGACCAAATGTAGGCTCACATGTTCATCTTTATCATTGAAACAGAAACGCTTCGGCAGCCCATCTTTTCTCGGAGAATGCAACCATTTGTACAATGCTTGGCCCGCAGTTGCATTTGGCCCATCAAAATCACCAATTGGATCAGGCAACAAGTGAATGGAATAAATTGCAATCAACTGATCGAGATCGGTGAGAATTGTTGGCGAAGTGCGACGACGCAAATTGTCCAAATGATCAGCATCGATAAAGTCCAAGTGGCGAATGTTTGACGCAAAGATTGGCCATATTTCACGAACAAAAACATCCCAAATCGGCTGCCGGTCATCCGTGGTCTGTGAGGGAAGAATCCCCAGACGCAACTTGGTGCCTCTTTTGTCGAAAATTTGATGATTTGAACGAAGAAAAGCGATGACGGAGTGATCGATGTAACTGTGAAAATGGAATGAATGCTTTTATTGTGAGAGTCTCTGATTTTAAATTACTCAATCATAAGGCATTTTAAACGGATTTTGCTGGGCAACGGACGGTCGGGCAATTGAAATTCCGCAAATTTGTATTCACCCATAAGTACAGACAGTTTCGCTTCTGGTCCTTTGTCCTTGCGACGAATTTCGATTCGTCTCCAAATTGTCAATTCGCTTTTGCCATCGAAATGTTTGTCCACCAACGCATTGAAACGTGGCGAAAGAAGTGCCAATTTGAGGCCGAGTTGAGGACGGTCAAAACAGGGGAAAATGTCCATCCAAACGTCGTTGCAAATCCAACTGAAATAATGAAAATAAATTAGGCAAACAAGAATATGTGACTTTTAAAAAATTCATTACCGTCGGTTCATTTTGTGGCAATTAGCACAATTTGCCTTTTTGGAATGATGTCACTCAAATAGCAGGATAATCAATTGAGTTAGAAATGGTTTTTTTTTTAATAATGAGAGGCAAGGCGAAAAACAAACATTTTTATAGTCATGAAAATGGGATTGATGAATGAATGTTTTTGTATGTATCTTTGGAATCGTAAATCTACAATTTGATTTTAAGTGTTGAATTGATTTGGTTTTTTTCTCTATCATCCAAATCAAACAATCTTGGTATCATCCGAAAGCTCTTAACATGCTCATCGATAAAAATTTCAATGGATGAATTAAAAATATCTGGGCATTAAATAACAAAATTTAAAACAGTTTAGGAAAAAATTATAAAAACTGGAATTTTTTAAAGAAAATCAACCGCCACAAATTAAATCCGATTTCAATATTTTTCACTTGTGGCATAAGCTTTAGAATGCCAAAAAAAAACTCGAAAATATTAGAACTCCAACTAAAATGGTCCATTCCACGCTTCTTCTATTATCAATTGCCGTTCTTCTGCTGGTGGTGCTATTCCCCAGTGCTTTTTTGAAACTATGTATGTTCCGTTGGATCAGATATTAAAAAACAAAACCAAGTGTGTTTTTTTGCATCGGAGTTCGAAATTGTCCGAAAGGATAAAAATGTTCATCCATTTCTTGACAGTGACCCCGAAAATTCCCGAAAAACATATCCTAGAAATAATTTTTAGGATAAAGAAATTTTAGTCGAATGTGAGGGGGGGGGGTACCATCCCTACCATATCTGAGTGTATTTTTGAAATTTTCTATTAAAAAAATTCTCGCCATTTTAAAAAATTCATTTTGATTTCCAGCAGTTATGAAGTGCAAAAACGGCAGGGGAAGTGAGGAAGGGATGATTGAAGAAAGAGAAGAGGAGTACTTTGAAGTTGGAAATTGTGGTGCCGTTTTCTGTTCAGCGGATAATGGTAAAATGAATTTTGAAGAATTCTTTTTTTTTTATTACCTTACGTGGAAAATTGGGCGCAAATCAAAGAAAAAACGGAAAAATGGGCGACAATCTGAGAAAAAAAAACTAAGTTGGAGGGTCGTATGGGCGAAGCCACAGATGGACGACAAATGGAAAAATTATGTAGTTGTAGTGAGAGAAAAGGGGCGTCGCTCATTTGGCAGCGCCCATTTGGCAACGAAAATCGTCTTTTATGTGTTTCGTATTTTCGTGTATTTGGGGTTTTTCGCTTTTTTCGCACATTTTCAGACAAAATTTTGTGGAACGAATGGAGTTGCTACGGTGTTGAATACAGTGCACAACGCTTGAGCAAAATCCGAATGGACACTGTTGATCAGAACCGTGCCAGAGACAACTTGCCACCCCGTGCCACCGGCGATCAGTGGCAATGCACGGCACAATTTGGAAAGACTGGTGTGAGCATGAGTAACGCACTGTTTATGCCGCCGTTGGTCAAAATTGTGTAAAACACAGCGTGAAAACTTTAAAATTAATTATAAAATATTTTGATCGGGTTTTCTACACAAAATCAATCGAAATAAACGATTTCCGATTAAAAGATCAATTAAGTTGGGCTCTAATTTTATGACGGACAAATGAAATGTCATTATTTTTGCATAAACAAATTACCCTAATTAGTGTTCTCCTTCATGAATTTTGGATAAAATAACTTCCCTCTTTAATAAAATTAAAAATGCTAATAATATTTTTTCAAATTTAATTAATTTACTCGTCAGCAATAAAATGCATAAAAGCCAAACAAAGTGAGAGAGGGATGGTGGTAGAAGATAATGATGAGGAACAAAGCAGCAGCAGCAACATTTGCTACACTTATGATTTATCCTCTGGTGCAATTTTTAATTTAAATAAACTTATTTTGTCTTTATATTAAATAAAAATTTTGGGAAAGTCTTTTTTCGCGTGGGGACGTTTTCACGTGAGTACCTGTTTAGGACTGAAATTGATCGGATTTGTGCAAAACATCCATGTTTCGAATCCCGAACCCGAATTCGGACAAATTTCTTGACTTTTTAATTTTTTATTTCTTACGGCTAGTATCTTCTACGATAATTTGTCAGTTTGGTCGGATGTGCGTCAAACGGAAAAAATAATTAAACATTTATAAAAACACATAAATAGTATAACAAAAAATAACAAATTTCAGAACACACTAAGGTCGCATCTGATCGTGTCAATGAAGCGCCAAATGTTGGATGAGTGTAGGCTAAATTGCCGCTGAAGTTTGCGATGGAATGCCTCGGCGAAGTTGTTGGTACGATCAGCACCGTGGTGAGCCGAAGCGAAAAAAGTAGGGTTCGAGCCCCGTGGGCGGGGGTGGCTTTTCGCGGGGGCGGGGGTTGGCGGGAGTCAGAGTCGGGGGGGCGGTGGCGGGGGCACGATAATTCCGCCCCCGCGGGGGCGGGGGCGGGGGTTTGCTTTGAATTAGCTCCAAAAATCTCGCAAAAAAAATATTTTTTATGAATAATTTCTTTGGCTCCACATTCTTTTATTCGTTGATCGCCTTGATAATATTTATTTTGACATAAATTGCACAGATTTTGACTAAAAATAATCAAATTTAGCGATTTTTGGGTAATTTTTTAAGAAAAAAAAAATCGGCACCGCCGGACCCCCTTCTTTCCCAATTTTTTGGAAAAAACGTGCCGAAAAAAGTGATGTGAACGGTGGTACCCCCTCCAAGACAAGGCATTTTGATAAAATTATTATTTTGAAAAAAATAGAAAACTATGAAAATTTTCAATACCCAGTTTTTACCGGGTACCAGGGCTGGAGAAAAATATGTATTTACATAAAATTAGCAGCCCTAATCATGATTTACTCAAGGAAAATTGGAACTCAGATTTTTTAAATTTTTCTTGCGGTACATTTTTCCAAAAAATTTGCTGAATGTGCGAGGGGAGAGGTCCGGCGGTGCCGACAGGCGCCGCCGGGGAAATTTTTTGAAAATTTGAATGCAATTTGTTAACAAATTTTGTACAAAAAATAAGCAAAATTCGCGAGCTTGGGATAATTTTTAAGAAAAAATATAGGAATTTTGGGGGCCGGCGGTGCCTATAGGCGCCACCGGGGAAAATTTTAAGAATTTATATGAATTTTGTTAGAACTTAGCCAAATTTTTCAGAAATTTTCTTCTTTTAGATGAAAATAAGGCATTACCCCCAAATCAGAACATTTCTTAGAAACAAGAACATAAAGAAACCCTGTATTAATCAGAAAAAAAATTAATTAAAGGAAAAAAAAATTTATTTACGGAAAACGTCAACCGGTGTTGAACTCATAACAAAGATTTCTATTAGTGCTGAAGCACTAACCAATAAACCACAAATATTTTAAAAAATATAAGCAAAATTTACTTTATTTCATAAAAATTTGTAAAAGATGATTAAAAAAATCAAAATTGTATAAATTTTTTGCCTTTTATCCATGAATATGTCGTTCTTAGGGGTGTATTTTCACCCCCGCGCCCCCGCGGGGGTGAAGGTCGCGGGGGCGGGGGATGGCGGGGGTCAGAGTCGCGGGGGCGGGGACGGGGCTGAGGCCAAAAAACCTGTCCCGCCCCCGGCGGGGGCGGGGGTGACGGGGGCGGGGCTCGAACCCTAGAAAAAAGTATGAGTGTAGGGTGATCGGAGGGGACGGGTCATTTCAGTACGGAAGAGTTGTTCTAATGATCAATTAATTATTTAAATGTTTAATCTATTAATTAGATTTGTTGACCATAATTATAATTTCGATTATTATTTTAATATTTCCCAAACAAATTGCATTTTTGTGAGAGAAATACAGTGCCACAAAAAACTCTTGACTCAAACCTGAAAAACTATCTTATAGTTCATTTAAAAACTTGAAATAATTCATGCTTGCACAACTTTCGGTGCTGATCAAAAAGTCTCTTACACCAACTTGATCAGATCACTCCTTCCTAGTGACCGGGACACCCAAAATACACTGAAAATCGGGAAATTTTCGAAATTCCTAGGGGGTTGGGAAATTTTTTCTAAAGAAAATGGGCAAGCCCACTGGAAAGAGCACAAAATTCTCTACTGATTTGAATTTTGAATAATTGTGCTACGACTTTTACATAAAAAGATATACTTGGTTGAATATTTGATCACCATAAAAATGATCATTTTTTGATCAGCGCCAGAACTTTTTCTAGAAGCATCCAAATTAAACAATCTTGGCATCTTTTGATAGCCCTGAGTGTCCTCTATTTTCCTGTAAAATACAAAAAAATTTCGTTGAGTTTCAAAGAAATTGTGGTCAAAAAGGTTTACCAAATCAATTTTTGAAATTTACAAGCCGCAACTTTTTTGAAACACAACCAAATTTTTTGAAATTTTAAAGGCTAATAGAGGATACATAGGGCTATCGAATGACACCAACAATGTTGGATCCAAAAGCAATTCGGTAGCAAATTCTGTGCTCTTTCCAGTGAGCTTGCCCATTTTCTCTAGAAATAATTTCCCAACCCCCTAGGGATTTCGAAAATTTCCCGATTTTCAGTGTATTTTGGGTGTCCCGGTCACTAGGAAGGAGTGATCTGATCAAGTTGGTGTAAGAGACTTTTTGATCAGCACCGAAAGTTGTGCAAGCATGAATTATTTCAAGTTTTTAAATGAACTATAAGATAGTTTTTCAGGTTTGAGTCAAGAGTTTTTTGTGGCACTGTATTTCTCTCACAAAAATGCAATTTGTTTGGGAAATATTAAAATAATAATCGAAATTATAATTATGGTCAACAAATCTAATTAATAGATTAAACATTTAAATAATTAATTGATCATTAGAACAACTCTTCCGTACTGAAATGACCCGCCCTCTCCGATCACCCCACACTCATACTTTTTTCGCTTCGTCATAGCACCGATCAGCACCATCTAAGGTGCGCTGATGAACATTCCATTCGTGCGGGTGGAACAGAGGCGCCGCCATTGGAACATTGAAACGCATTCGGCCCATATAGTTGTCCAAAAACCTAGAAAAACAAAAAAAAATCATAAAATTCGCCTTCGGACTTAACCAATTGAAAACGCCGTTAAGTTGTGGCAAAAAGTTAACCATAACTTTACTGAAAAGCAACAAAAATTTTTTAATGCTCGATATCATTCGATATTCAAAAAAGTTATGACTATGTTAGTTGAATCGTTCTGCTTGTTCGGAACAAAGCTCTTTGGAAGAAAAAGTTGTTTTATAAATTATTTTTCAAATAAAATTACCACAGGAATTTCTGTTGCAATGGACTGTTAAATTTTTGTCGCCACTGATTTCGAGGTTTTCGTGACAAGTGATAGCATTCCAATTTTTTTTTGGCAAACGCACCTTAAATTAAGTCATTTTAATTTATTTAAAAATTGAACCCATATTCAACAAAACTGACCAAATTAATATATTTTTTAGTTTGCAGAAAATAATTTTAAAAATTTAGCAGTCCATTTAAGAATCAATTAATTAAAAATAGAAGAAGTGATCGGTATTTATCAGTTCTTATGCCACCCTATTTTTCGTAGTAATTCGGGGCTGTACCCGCTACAATTTCCGAGTTGTTGGCGAATTTTTACATTTGGCCCAATTGCAGGGGTGCGATCGAAAATTTTTCAAAATCAGAACATTGGGCTCAAAAAATCAGATTTTGGGGTCAAAAATCAGGACATTTTGCTTTATTGCTTAAAACAGATATTTTTACAATTTATTCGATCAAAAAATATATTAAATATTATATTTTTCACCTCACATGATCATTTTTAAAGAGGGTCCGGCGGTGCCGTTAGACGCCGCCGGAAATTTTTTTGTAATTTTGTTCGGATTTGTAAAAGATTTTCATCAAAAAAAGCCAATTTTTGCAATTAAAAGCCAAGCGACGACTTTTTTTTTTTGCTCTAAAAACGCTTTTTTGCGGCGCATTTTTCAAAAAACTTTTGAGGGACAAGGGGTACCGACAGTGCCGAGAGGCGCCGCCGGGAGAAATTTTGTAATTTTAATGCGATTTATAAAATTTCTAAGAGCATCGAATGATATCAAGATAACTTACTTTTGTTGGTTCTAAGAAAGTCTTGACCAGAATTTTTGATGATCAATCTTATTTTATGTCGAATGAAAATTGTTTAGGTTTTTTATTTTCTTGATAACAATCAATAGCAATAGTGTTTCGGATTAGTTTGCAAAATTTCAAAAATTTTTGTTAAGGTTTCAAAAAAGTTATGACTATAGTATGTCAGTCGAATCGTTCTACAAAATTGAATGTTTAGCGAAAACGGAACAATAAAATAATTTTTGTTTATCAATTTTGAGAAAATTTTTCAATACTTAGTGGAGTGTATTTTTTGAAATTTTTCAAGTGATTTTTAGGGAGTGTATTTTCCCGATTTTATTGCATTTTAATGGAATCTTTCGGAAAAAATGCTAAAAAAGGAACCAAAACGGCAAAATGCCAAAAAGAATTAAACGATTAAATTATTTTTGTGTTTAAAAAATAAATTAAATAGTTGATTAATTACAAAATCAAAAATCAACAACAAAATTTCTGTACCAACACAGTTTTTCATATGGGAGAATTTTGAAATGTTTAAGAAATGCACCAAACATCGTGAAGGCATTAAAATTAAGATTTTTAAAAATCATTTAATTTTTATCAAATTTGAACAAATTAACAAATTTATGGCCAAAACAGTTATTTAATGATACTAACAATGTTGGATTTGGATGACAAAGAAAAAAAGTTATAGCCAAAAACTTGCCGGGCCCAAACGTTGGGGCCCAATTGAGCTGCTCCGTATTAATTAAATGGAAAATTCGAATAAAATTATGATCGCCATTTAGAGAACAGGAAAACACAAATTCAATAAAACAGAAAATTTTTTAAATTAAAATTAGGAAAAATTAAATAAAATATTTTGATTCCTTTTAAATGTGCTATTCATCCGAAAGTTCTTCGCTGAGCTGGTCAATTACCAAATAAATTCGGACATATTAAAAAATTCAGAATAATTCTATCCCACTTCAAATTGTCTATTGGATGGATGTCATGCTTGTCACAATTAGCCAGAAATTTTGGCCCCAACTGTTTGATAATTTATTCCAAAAGCGATGAAAGTAGTAAATGTCAATTTTACTGAATTTTATTTAACAAATTAGTTATTTTCGTGTTTAAATTGAACATCAATTTTAAAAGCATTTGATTTCCTGCAGTTTATCCGCCAGCATTTTGTTAGTTCGACAAGAAAATCATTAATGCAAAAAAAGTTTGCTTAAGTGAATGATCTCTAATATTTTTTTTTCACAAATAATAATTTTTAATTTTCAGATTTGCTCAATTGGATTAACCAAAGCGATGCCATTGGACGGATGGGCAAAAACGATGGCAATTTTCGACAAATGAGTGTGAAAATGGACAACTGAATTTTTCTTGTAATCGGTGTGGCATTATTTTTACCACTCAACGGATAATTTTGACAAAGAATGGCCAAGTTGGACTATTCCGAGTTTCTACAAATATTAAATAAGAAAAAGTAAAACAAATTTATAAAAGTACATTTAAAAGAACAAAATAATACAAGAATGATCGATAAAAGTGATCACTTGTGAATATTTCACCATTTAGAGAGCATCCAAATCAAATTTGAAATTGGACCCAAAATTCGCCTCAATTTTTTCGACAATTAAAACAAAACAAAAAAACCAATTAACATGAAAATGGTAATTTAAAAATTATATTTAATAAATTATATAGTTATTTGACAACCCAAACGAAGTCCATTTTTGGTGAAAATGATCTCCGAGTGGCCGAACTGACGCCAATTCCTACAGTATCACCTTCACCGTAGGAATATTCACGATTTGTTCCTTTTTCTTTTCCATTAATCCAGATTTTGCCATCACTATCAAATGCATAAGTGCCCTTTTCATTTCGAATTGGTCCATCCAATTTGTTCTGCTGTTTGACTGCAAATCCGAAGCTCATTCTCTTATAATGGACATTGAGACTTTCGTTGCCAATTATTTTGAGATTCTCATGACAAACATTGGCATCCCAATAATTTTGTAGTGGAAATTTGAAGATGCCTTAAAATAATTCATTTGTAAATAAAATTGATTAAATATACAATTAATGAAAATAATATTTAAAAATATATTTCTACCCCTTAATTTACCTTTCTTTGCTTTGGTTCTTGCTCTAATGCACTAATTTTTTCCCCAATTTTCTTCTGATCATTTTGTATTTTTGAAAATTGATCCGCAGTGCTTAAAAATCAAATTAATTTTTAAATATAAAAGGAAACATTTAAAATTGATAAATTTAATTTTCGTTTTAATTTCTCATCGCCTTTTGACTATACTTCTCGCTGCTTCTCCATTTCACTGATTTTTTCCAAAATTTTCTTCTGATCATTTTGTAATTGCGAGAGATTTTCCTCGCCAGCTTAAAAACATAAATGAATTATTTATTAAAATGGCGGAAAATAATATTTAATCCGTTATAAGAATGTTTTAATGCCGAACAAATGGTGGACAGTGTTTTTCAGATTGAATCTGTTGGTACCCTAATCAATTTCAAATATTTAGGACAATTTTACTCAGGGCTCCCAGATTAAAATTTTCAAAAGCCTCATTTTTGATCAAAAAGCTTCATAAAAATTTATTCAAAACACGCCTTCAAATGTTTAAATGTTATATTTTTGATTGTGCACCAGGGACGGTCCCAGGATTTGGGTTTGGGGGGGGGGTGAGATAACCCCTTGCCCCGGGCGACGAATTTGTTTTTTTTTCACACCATTTTTTGCGGCGGTTTTTCCTAAAAACTTTTGAGGGACAAGGGGTACCGACAGTGCCGATAGGCGCCGCCGGAAAAAATTTTTGTAATTTTTAATGCGATTTGTTAACAGATTTGTCCACAAAAATGGCCAAATTTTGCGATTTGAGTCGATCAAAAAATATGGAGTTTTTGGGTCCGGAAAAATTGAAATTTTTGACTATTTTTTAAGCAATTTTCATTAAAAAAATAGTTGTTGATGCTCAGCAATCGATTCATTGTTTCCATCAAATTGTCTATCATTTTTCAAATTAATTGCATCGCCATTCACTTCAAAAAATATATAATTAAATAATTTTCCGATTTAAAATAATTTATTTAATTTCACATTCCAAAATTTCAGTTTTTCCCAAATTTCCCTTTTTTCATCATTTCCCCCATTTTCTGCCGATGTGAAATCAGGGCTTCGATCTCAAAATTTTGAAAATCCTTATTCCAGCCATTGAAAATTTTCATTTGATGGCTTTTTATACAACATAATAGAAACCAGAATTTGTGCTTGTCAACATCTGATTGACCAATACATCACTGCTAAAAACTGTCTTGGAATGTAACCAAAAAATTAACAGCTTTATCGATGATTGAATCAAAAAGGTGGTTGAATTAATTAAAAATAATTAGAGATTTAAAGTAGAGTAGAGCGGGACCGGGAATTTTGGGCTTAACCGGGACCGGGACCTTTTCGGGTTGAAAACCCAGGAATTTTTGGCTAGGAAAACCGGGAAAAAACCCGGGACTGGTCCCGGTCAAAACCGGGACCTTGGTACTCAGTTGTCCGTGTTCAGGTCCCGGTCCCGCTCAACTCTAAAATAAATGACCATTCATTCATTTCATTTTGTTTAGGTGTCAGTCCCTTTCTTTTCAAAATTTAGGTCGGTTTGATTTCTCATCAATGTTGAAAATTAGGCATGTGAAGGAATAGAAGAACAAAATCAAAATTGAGAATTTGGTTAGACATTTTTTTGGCGAGTAAGAGAAAAAAGGAAATACAAGAGGAAAAAGAGAGAAAGAGAGAGAAAGAGAAGGAGGACAGAAAAAAAAACTATATAATGCTTTTTGGCGTAAATTTTTTCTAATTTTCGGAATTTTCTTCGCTAAAAATCAAATTTTACCTTAAAGTAAAAAAAGTCATGAAAAGCGTCAAAAAATTGAAAAAATTTTGAAAAATTTTTGGGCATTTGGCCAAGAATTTTGGTGCCAAAAAAGACATTTTTTCGAAAAATCGCTAAAATTTATGACAAAAACTGCCGAAACCCCAAAATATGTTTTTATTCCCAAAAAGTCCAAAATATGTTATTTTTGAGCTTTTCATGCGATAGCATATGCGCAAAAAAACATGTAAAAACATATAAATCCGTTCCCTGCTTATAATTTTATTTAGAGAGATAACGAAAAAATGAGTTCTGTTATCTCTTTCCCCATTTTATTTTTCCGCCAAAAGTCATTTGAAAATAATTGCTTTAAAATTTCAAAAATTATCGAAATTTTAAAAATGATGTTGATTTTGCCTTTCTCTCCCCTCGAGCCCATTGGCAACAATTTAAGGCGAATAAATTAAACGCAAATCTCAAATTTGGATATGTATAAAAACAAATCCCCTTTTTATTGCTCACCCAATGCAATTAGTGGTACCGAAAAGCCAAAAGAACACATTGTTACAACTGTTGCCCCAATTTTCATCTTTCTTCTGCTGCTGAACGAATACGGCCTCCCCAATAATTTTGCATCGTTTCATTATCCATCGGTTGTCCCATTCATTTTCTTTTGCTCTGGCCAATGTCAGCTTTTCATTTGTCCATTCGTTCATCAATTCAAATGGCACCATTGGCATTGACGGCGCATGAACATAAAAACGAATTTGGTAACTGACAGAAGAAATGGCATTGGCACGGAGAATATGCTAAACAATTTGATTGGAAAACAACAATCAGTCATTAATTTAAGGCGAACAGATAAAAATTGACAGGCTTTACCCAACGCATTTAATTATCTGCTATATAGTGAAGGTGCTGATGTCCAGCCCAGAATATGAGGAAGGGAACGAGTGAGAACGAGGATTGGATTTGGGGGGAAAACGGAATAAGCCAAAATCCGGGCCCTGGATAAATGGCCTCCCCAAATTGGTAATCCCTTGGGCGCCCACTAGATCGAATACGCGTGCGGGGATGGGCGAGAAGGAGTAAAATATAAGATATAAATATTGGCCAATTACATTAATGCTAAT
Organism: Heterodera glycines; assembly: GCA_004148225.2. Classification (NCBI taxonomy): domain Eukaryota; kingdom Metazoa; phylum Nematoda; class Chromadorea; order Rhabditida; family Heteroderidae; genus Heterodera; species Heterodera glycines. Next base: position 12,196,386 of record CP049710.1, read on the forward strand.
TCCGCCGCGTTCTGCTCTCGGCTATCGCTCGCCGATTAACTGCTCACCCAACTGACTCCTTATCGAGAGAATGCTCCCGATTAAATAGTTGGACTTATGGAACGGAAAATGGAATGGAAGAGAGCGGGGATATGTGCTTGGGAAAGAGATAAAACGGATGTGATTAATTGCGCTTTACACGTCCACCCTTTCTTAAGTTTGTCCTCAAACTTTGATTTACTTTTGAGTTGGAATGAATCAAAAAATAATCAAGCATCAAAACGTGACAGATTGACCGAAGTCATAGGAAATTAAATTATGGATACATAAATAATTAGATTTCGACTGAATACCCGAAAGTCGGTGTGAAAACTGACGTGGATTAATTTATTCTATCAACAGGGATGTCTAGAAACAAAACTTTGTTTTAATGTTGTAAACATAGTTTTATTTTGTCATAAAAAAGGCACGGATTTTCAGGCGCTTAATCGCAAAATAAATCATGGCTCATCATCAATAAAAGTATGGTTTAAGATTTCTTTAAAAAAAATAAAATTACCTAATTGCTTGACTAATGGACCAAAGTCCTTTCTACTATGAGTGTTTCATTTTCTTAACGATTCTCCGCTCTTTTTACATTGGGATTCTAAGAAACATTAAAAAGATTTTTGATTTGTTTTAATTCTATAATTCTGAGTCCGTTTGCTTCCGTAAAAGTTTCACTCATTAAAATAATTACTCATTGTCAACCATGACGAATGACCCAAAGGTCGATTTTAACAATTTTACACAGCATGCCAAAAAAACTCCATTACCAAAAAGTTGATTTGTGGTTCTGGTTAAGATAGTAAAGGCAGGACTTAGGTTAGAGTCCATTCCAAAGCATTAATATTTTAATATATTTTTTTGAGAATATTAGTTTTAGTAAAAAAAAAAATGGGAGATCTTGGTATCACTCAAAGCTATTGAAAAGGAGAAGTTTTTTAAAGCAAATGATAAACGATTGACTCACATGAAATTCGAATTGGGAAAAAAAATTAATTCGATATATTCGATGCAGAATTTTCTTACTGCCGCAAAATTTGAAAAAATTAAATAAAATTTTATGTAAAGAAAATTTGGTTTATCCACTATTTCATGTTTTTTGTTTTTCAATGATGACTGGCCAAGTCCCAAACATTTGGAAAAAATCAATTATTTGTCCTGTTCCAAAAATACCGAACCCAATAAATCCCATTGACTTTCGGCCAATTTCGCTTTTATGCTCCATCTCAAAAATTTTAGAAGAAAATATTACCCAGAAAATCACTAATTTTGTTGAGACAAATGATGTACTTCCGAATTGCCAACATGGCTTTAGGAGAAAACACTCTGTTACAACTCAACTTTTGGAAGTCATTGATGACTTTAGTTTGGCTTTGGAAAACAAAAAATCAATTGATGTTATATATTTTTTATATAGTTTTTTTTCTGTCCTCCTTCTCTTTCTCTCTCTTTCTCTCTTTTTCCTCTTGTATTTCCTTTTTTCTCTTACTCGCCAAAAAAATGTCTAACCAAATTCTCAATTTTGATTTTGTTCTTCTATTCCTTCACATGCCTAATTTTCAACATTGATGAGAAATCAAACCGACCTAAATTTTGAAAAGAAAGGGACTGACACCTAAACAAAACACAATAAACAAAAAGAAATTTACTTTATTTAATAAAATTTGGCAAAATGGTTAAAAAAAATTCAAATTTCTTATAACTTTTTTGCCTTTTCCCCCACAAAAATTCCATTCTTAGGGGTGTATATTTAACCCCGACCCCGATCGGGGTTAAGGGTCAGGGTTCGGGGTTGTCGGGGTTGGAAGCGTCGGGGTTCGGGGTCGGTGGCGGGGTCGGGGGCCCAACCCTAATTTATAAGAATAGATTAGAGTGCGCCGGGACCGGGAATTTTGGGCTTTTGGTTACATTCCAAGACAGGTTTTAGCAGTGATGTATTGGTCAATCAGATGTTGACAAGCACAAATTCTGGTTTCTATTATGTTGTATAAAAAGCCATCAAATGAAAATTTTCAATGGCTGGAATAAGGATTTTCAAAATTTTGAGATCGAAGCCCTGATTTCACATCGGCAGAAAATGGGGGAAATGATGAAAAAAGGGAAATTTGGGAAAAACTGAAATTTTGGAATGTGAAATTAAATAAATTATTTTAAATCGGAAAATTATTTAATTATATATTTTTTGAAGTGAATCGCGCCCGTTTTTCAATTTTATTGGCCTTGGACGGGCGCTTCGCGCCCGTTTTTTAAATCCGTTGAACTCATACGGGCACTTCGCGCCCGTTTTTTAGCTTGTTAGGCCGCTTCGCGGCCTTAGTCGGGCGCTTCGCGCCCGTTTTTCAATTTTATTGGCCTTGGACGGGCGCTTCGCGCCCGTTTTTCAATTTTATTGGCCTTGGACGGGCGCTTCGCGCCCGTTTTTTAAATCCGTTGAACTCATACGGGCGCTTCGCGCCCGTTTTTTAGCTTGTTAGGCCGCTTCGCGGCCTTAGTCGGGCGCTTCGCGCCCGTTTTTCAATTTTATTGGCCTTGGACGGGCGCTTTGCGCCCTTTTTTAAATCCGTTGAACTCATACGGGCGCTTCGCGCCCGTTTTTTAGCTTGTTATGCCGTTCGCGGCCTCAGTCGGGCGCTTCGCGCCCGTTTTTCAATTTAGTTGGGCCTTTTCGGCCGCTTCGCAGCCTCAGACGGGCGCTTCGCGCCCGTTTTTTAAACTTGTTGAGATCGCACGTGCGCTTCGCGCCCGTTTTTCATATCTTGTTTTGCTTTGACGGGCGCTTCGCGCCCGTTTTTTAAATTTGTTAAGCTCAGACGGGCGCTTCGCGCCCGTTTTTAAATTTAGTTGGGCCTTTTCGGCCGCTTCGCGGCCTCAGACGGGCGCTTCGCGCCCGTTTTTTAAATTTGTTGAGATCGGACGGGCGCCTCGCGCCCGTTACAACGGTGTTAGAAGAGGTTCAATAGTGATCAGAAGAGGTACAACAGTGATCAGAAGATGTACAACTGTGATAAAAAGGGTACAACAGTGATTAAAATAGGTATAACAGTGATCATAAGAGGTACAACGGTGATTAGAAGAGGTACATCAGATTAGAAGAGGTAAACTGTTATTAGAAGAGGTGCAACAGTGATTAAAAGAGGTACAACAATGATGAGAAGAGGTACAACAGTGAATATAAGAGGTACAACAGAGATTAAAAGAGGTACAACAGAGATTAGAAGAGTTACAAAAATGATTAGAAGAGGTGCAAAAGTGACTAAAAGAGGTACAACAGTGATTAGAAAGTGGGCATTCAAATAGAGCATTTACGGTAATTAAGGAATTGTTTTTATTCAAAATAGATAAAAAATCGATGTGTTATATTTTTCATTTTTTAAAATATTATACACTTTTTATTAATGAAAAACAAATTATGAAATGTATAATAATTGAATAGTTATTTAAATTGAAATGAAAAAAATTTTTCAATTAAATTTTAAAATAATAGCTGAAATTCTTTAATTAAATATAATAAATAATTTAAATGAAAATCATTATTCATCAAAAAAATAATTTAATTAAACTAAAAAAATTTATTATTAATAAAACCAAACATTTAAGTTTATTAAAAGTAATGAAAATTAACCCAAAAAATACAAAGAAAAATAATGTACACCGCCCGGCTTCGAACTTCGCCCCCCCCCAAAAAATGATGCCTCAGAATCCCCAATCACACAGGGATTCTGAGGTCTTAACGATGTCAAAAGTAAAATCTGATCACGTATTCGTGATCAGCGGCCCAAATAACCCCTAAAGACATGTTTTTGGAAGATTTTTGGTGAAAAAATTTTTCAACTCAAAAATCCTATGCTCACCCCTATGGTCCCGAATCTCAAAATCACTTTTATTTTTATAAAAATTCTTAAAAAAGTGATAAAAATGCCAAATAAAATTTATATAATAGAGCAAAAAACTGCGGATTTTTGTAGTATTTTATTTTTCCAGAATATCTTTTCAGAACCGAGTTATGAATTTTTTTCTGAAAATTCGAATTTTTCCAGAAATTCTGGAATAACTTTTTTCCTTTTTTAGATAGAAATTCCAAATAAAGTCCATAAAATTCTCCTGATTTTTCTCTATTTTTAAGGCTTTATTCCTGTAAAATTGATCAACCCTTCGATTTGTTATGAATTTTCAAATTTTAACCCAAATTTCCAAGGACCAAAAAATTGAAAAATATTTTAGAATTTTTAAAAAATTCTAAAATTTCCAAAACTTAAAATAAACATTATATTCGTATTCAGCACCTCAAAATAGCCCAGAAAAATATTTTTCACCCCCATTTTGGCCCCAAAAAAAATTTCCGAAAATTTCTAGGGGGCCTAGCTCGAAAATTTTTGAAAATTTTACATCATGTAGTATACCATTCGATAGCATTTAAAATGCTCTACAAAAATGTCCTAAGTCAATTTTTCGCTAAAATCAACCCCTGACGAGTTATGGGCCCAGGACTCAAATGTCCCGCTGAGGCCAAAAATTTTTTCTATTTCTGGAAAAAAATCGAAAATTTTCCAAAAAAATTACTAATCGATAGAGCTCGAAAAACTATGTTTTGGAAGTGGTCTCCGTTTTTCTGGGAAAATTCGTTAAAAAATCCTAAAATTCAAAAACCCGAAAACCGTTTTTTAGGCCTAGCTCGAAAAATTTTGAAAATTTTCGAAATTTTAAAATTTGGAAAAATGCAGCTTTAAAAACTCTACAATAAGTCTGCTGGCACCCCCTCGCTCAGACCAAACCCTGACGTGGTATTCACCTGGTACTGAAGTGGGAAAAAAAAATTAACTGAGTCTCCGTGTCTGTACAGGTCCGGGATTTGGTCTGATCAAAAAATAAAAAATACCAGCATGTAGAGGACAGTTGTGGGGAGTGCCCTCACAGCGGGCACTTTTTGATTCGGGTTTTAGAAAAAAAGTTACGGGCCCTAAACTGCACGAAAAAGTGAGAAATCAGCCGCTGGGACTCAGTCGTCCGCGCAAAATTTTTCTCTATAGTTTTCCCGGATGCTCCTCAAAAAGTTGTAAGACCCTTCCACCACTTTCAGGGCGCTCCCGGCCTTCGGCCGGGAGAAAATGGTTTTAGCAACGAAACTCCTTGTCAATATAACGTATATATTAACTAGCGTGTGGCGCAGTAATTGCTCGGTGTATACAGTATGCTTTGCACAGTAATTGCTCGGTGTAGACAGTATGCTTTGCACAGTAATTGCTCGGTGTAGACAGTTTACTTGTGAGAGATGAAAAGAATATGCATTACATGAGCGCTTCGCGCAAAAGGACTTCGTTGCTAGTGCATGCGCGGCTTCCATAATCGATGCGTGTACCACAACATGCGGTGTAAAATGCAATTAAGAAATTCGGCATTCTATAGAGCAACTCTACAACTATACAAAATATAACATGCATAAATTGATTAACAATTTTTTATTATTATTAAAAATTTACAACTCTTCTGCATAAGTAGAGTAAACACAACTTATAGCTTTTATTGATATATAAATATTATTAATAAAAAAATATTCATCATTGTATTATATGCGTATTATTGCATAATATTTAGTAATATTATATTTAGAGATCAGATACGGGCCGGAACCGTATACGAATTTTAGCCCGTAACCCGTACCCGTTTCCGTACAGACGGAAAATTCCATTCTCTATTCTATTTTACGCTGCAATTTGTAAAAATATTAAATAATACGATTCACATGCTTAATGTTTGTATAATACTTTCTGATGCTGTAGTGTGTATATATTTGTCTGTATTTGCTATAAACGACGCTTAATATTCTGCTATTAAACAGAAATTTCGCAATATAAAACAAAAAAAATATGAAATTATTATCACTTTACAATATTTTTTTTCTTATTTTTTAACTTATTTTTCCTAAATTTTCACAGCGTTTTCAGGCAAACATTAAGTTCACCTAACAAATAAGCATAGAACGGGATCACTGATCAACTGTATACCCAACAAAATGAGCCTTCACTTCCCAATCTTTGTATTTTTTTCTGCCATTATGTGGTTTTGTTTTGAATGCTCAAATGGTAGTGGAATTGGCGATGTGAAAATGGCCGAGGCTTCTTCAAATAGCAACATGAACACCACGAAACGCAAACAAGCAAATCCTGATGAGGAAAAGCATAACAAAAAGGCCAAAACTGAAATTAGGAAAACAGAATTTCTTTAAGTTAATTTTTTCATATTTTATTAGAAGAGGTACAATGTGAATTTTAAAATTTAAAACAATTATTGATAAAAAAATGTAAATTAAAAATTTATTTATTATTAAATATTAAATCAAAACTATTTTAAATAAATTAAAACATCTAAAAATAAGCAAAAAAAAAATACTTAGAAAAATAATGTGTTACCGCCCGGATTCGAACTTGCCCCCCGCCCCCTCAAAATGATGCCTCAGAATCCCCAATCACACAGGGATTCTGAGGTCTTAACAATGTCAAAAGTAAAATCTGATTACGTATTCGTGATCAACGGCCCAAATAACCCATAAACACATGTTTTTGGAAGATTTTTGTTGAAAAAAATTTTTTACTCAAAAATCCTGTCCACCCCCTTTGGTCTCGAATGCCAAAATCACTTTTATTTTTGTATCTTTATTTTAAAAGATGATAAAAAGGTCAAATAAAATTTATATAATAGAGCAAAAAATTGCGGATTTTTATAGTATTTTACTCTTCTCTAATGACTTTTCAGAACCGAGATATAAATTTTTTTCTGAAAAATAGAAAATTTCCAGAATTTCTGGAATAACTTTTTTTGTTTTTGTGGTATAAATTTCAAATAAATCTCATAAAATTCTCCCTATTTTTCTCGATTTTTAATGCTTTAAATGAGCTGAATTGGACAATTTTGAGGCGAGTTATGAATTTTTAAAATTTAGGTTGAATTTTCAAGGGCCAAAAATTATTGATTTTTCAAAATTTTTTTACCACCCTCCAAAAAATCCAAAACGCAATATAAAGTGCATATTCGTGTTCAGCACCTCAAATTACCCCAGAAAAGTATTTTTTGGCAATTTTAGGAGCAAAAAAATTTCTCATGAAATGCAAATCCATGGGGTCCTCCCTTTGGTTTTGCATTTAAAAATTCATTTTAGTTTTATAACTTTTTTTATATTAAAGATAAAAAGACCAAATAAAGCACATTATATAGAGCTTAAAATTCTCTACAAAAATGCTCTAAGACAAATTTTCGCTAAAATCAACGCCTGACGAGTTATAAGCCTTGAACGGAAATGGGGAGCTCAATTCCGGAAAATTTTTCTATTTCCGGAAAATTTTGAAATTTTTTCAAAAATGCCACCAATCGATAGAGCTCGAAAAACGGTTGCTTGAAAGTGGTCTCCGTTTTCCTGGGAAAAATCGGCAAAAAATAATAAAATTCAAAAACGAAAAATTTTCGAGGGGGCCTAGCTCGAAAAATTTTGAAAATTTTCAAAATCTGAAAACTCCATCGGATGCAGCTTTAAAAACTACACAAATGCTCAAGCGGCGCAAACCCGCTCCGCTTAACCCCCAGCGAGTTATTCCCGAAATTCAAAAAACCGGTTTTTGACCATACAATTTTCTGTCAAGCATACCGTGAATACGGTTAGTCGTACGGGAACGTGTTGGAGACGAAAAATGTTGGAAATTGTTCGGTGCAGTGCCCTTTCTCCAAGCATTTTTCGCTCCCGCTTCTTACCGCAAAGATACAGGCCGGCAAAAACGGACAAAAATTTTAATGGGCCGTTTCAGCGCCGCTGGCGCTCAGTTGGCCACCGGATCGAAAAACCCGTATTTTTCCCAGATGCGCCGTCAAAAGTTGGTTAAGTGATGTCACACTCCCGCACCCCTCCCGGCGCCCGTTCCCGAGATTTTGGTTTTAGAAACGAAACCCAACATTATTCTATATAGAGTAGAAACTAGCGTGTGGCGCAGTAATTGCTCGGTGTAGACAGTATGCTTTGCACAGTTATTGCTCGGTGTAGACAGTATACTTTTGGTATATATGGGCGGGCGCTGACATGAGCGCTTCGCGCAAAGGACTTCGTTGCTAGTGCATGCGCGATTTTGAAAAGAATTTATGGATGTGATAAGGGATTTTGGTCTACAGGCATCGCGAGGACGCATTCGCGGCCTCAGACGGGCGCTTTGCGCTTCTAAATATTGTGGATTGTTGGGAATTTTCGGCAGCTTCGCGGCCTCAGACGGGCGCTTTGCGTCCGTTTATTAATTTTGAAGGCAACATTCGGCCGCTTCGCGGCCTCAGGACGGGCGCTTTGCGTCCGTTTATTAATTTTGAAGGCAACATTCGGCCGCTTCGCGGCCTCAAAGGGCGCTCCGCACCCTTTTTATATTTAAGGTTTAATTCGGCCGCTTCACGGCCTCAGGACGGGCGCTTCGCGCCCGTTTTTTAATTTTTTGGGGGACATTCGGCCGCTTCGCGGCCTCAGACGGGCGCTTTGCGCTTCTAAATATTGTGGATTGTTGGGAATTTTCGGCTGCTTCGCGGCCTCATAACGGGCGCGAAGCGCCCGTTTTTAATTTTGTTAAGAACATTCGGCCGCTTCGCGGCCTCAGGACGGGCGCTTCGCGCTTTTTCTCTATTTTTAAAGCTTTATTATAATTTTTAAATGCATAATATGAAATATTTATTGAAATTGAAAGGAAATTATTTGTCGAAAAGTCAAATAAAATAAAACTTTTATTCATCAAAAAAATTAAACATAAATCAAACAAACAATATTTAATTAATTATAACAAATAAATAATTAATTTTAATACAAAGCATTTATCAAAAATTTTTTTATTTAAATTAAAATTTTTTTTTTATTAATTTATAAATCACTATTTTAAATTAATTAAAAACAAAGAGGTACAACAGTGATTAAATGAGTTACAATAGTGATTAGAAGAGGTACAACAACGTGTTTTGACGAAAAAATGCATAAAAAAAGGAATGTACACCGACCGGATTTGAACTTCCTCCCCCCTCCCCAAAAAATGATACCCCAGAATCCACAATCACACAGGAATTCTGAGGCCTTAGCGATGTCAAAAGTGAAAACTGATCACGTATCCGTGATTATGGTTTCAAAATAAAATAAATAAGTAAATGGTTTTATAAAAAAATATAATTAAAAATTGAATGTGTTAATAATTTTTTAAAAATTATAAAATAAATTCCTTCTTTTATTTAAAAATAAATAAGAAATTAATTTTATATTAAAACATTTATTTATAAAAAAAATTTAATTCAAATAAAAAAATGTAATTTATTATTAATAAAATAAAAAATATTTTAAATGAATAAAACAATGGAAAAAATGGTAGTTATTAATTAAAAACAACGTTGGAAATTATTAATGAATATTCATTTAATTTTAAATTAAATTAATTTTATTACAAATTCAAAAAATAAATAATGAAATTTTTTAATTAAAAAAATAAATAAATTTAAATAATTTATAAAAAATATTTGGAATTAATAAAACATGTAAAAGTAATCAAAAAATGCACAGAACAATAATGTACACCGATCGGATCCGAACTTCGCCCCCCCCCCAAAAATGATGCCTCAGAATCCCCAATCACACAGGGATTCTGAGGTCTTGACGATGTCAAAAGTAAAATCTGATCACGTATTCATGATCAGCGGCCCAAATAACCCCTAATGACATGTTTTTGGATGATTTTGGGTGAAAAAATTTTTCCACTCAAAAATCCTGGTCACCCCCCTTTGGTCCCGAATCCAAAAATCACTTTTATTTTTATAATAATTCTTAAAAAAGTGATAAAAATTCCAAATAAAATTTATATAATAGAGCAAAAAATTGCGGATTTTTTTATTATTTTACTTTTACAGTATGACTTTTCAGAACCGAGTTATGAATTTTTTTCTGAAAAATCGAAAATTTCCAGAAATTCTGGAATAACTTTTTTTCTTTTGAACATTATAAAACCAAATAAATCTCATAAAATTCTCCCGATTTTTTGCTATTTTTAAAGCTTTAATTCACTTAAATTGACCAGTCCTCCATTGAGTTATGAATTTTCAAATTTTAACCCAAATTTCCAAGGACCAAAAAAATTAATAATATTTTTGAATTTTTAAAAAATTCTATAATTTCCGAAACTTAAAATAAACATCATATTCGTATTCAGCACCTCAAAATAGCCCAAAAAAATATTTTTCACACCCTTTTTCGACCCCAAAAAAATTTTTGAAAATTTCTAGGGGGCCTAGCTCGAAAATTTTTGAAAATTTCCAAACATGTAGTACACCATTCGATAGCATTTAAAATTCTCTACAAAAATATTCTAAGACAATTTTTCGCTAAAATCAACCCCTGACGAGTTATGGGCCCGGGACTCAAATGTCCCGCTCAGGCCCAAATTTTTTTCTATTTCCGGGAAAAAATCGAAATTTTTTCAAAAATATCACCAATCGATAGAGCTCAAAAAACGGTTGCTTGAAAGTGGTCTCCGTTTTTCTGGGAAAATTCGTTAAAAAATCCTAAAATTCAAAAACCCGAAAACCGTTTTTTAGGCCTAGCTCGAAAAATTTTGAAAATTTTCGAAATTTTAAAATTTGGAAAAATCGAGCTCACCGAGCTCTACAATAAGTCTGCTGGCTACCCTTCGCTCAGGTCAAAGCCTAATGAGTTATTCAACGGGGACTGAACTGGGCAAAGTTGGTACTGAAAAGTTGCCAATTTCTGCAGCCCTTCCAAGTATAGGTAGAGGCCTGGAATTTTTTTTGAAAATTAGAAAACACTTCAACTTAGTTTCCTACCAGCAAAGACTTTTTGATTCGAGTTTTAGAAAAAAAGTTACAGGCCTTCAAACGCAAGCAAAAGTGAGAAATTAGCCGCCGGGACTCAGTTGGCCACCGGAGCGGAAAACCTATAGTTTTCCCAGATGCGCCTCAAAAAGTTGTAAGACCCTTCCACCACTTTCAGACCCCTCCCGACAGCCGTTCGACTCAAATTAGTTTTTAAGACGAAACCCCCTTTTTCTCTATGGTAATATAAACTAGCGTGTCGCGCAGTAATTGCTCGGTGTAGACAGTATACTTTTGGTATATATGGGCGGGCGCTGACGTAAGCGCTTCGCGCAAAGGACTTCGTTGCTAGTCCATGCGCGTTTTGGGCTTGGACGGGCGCTTCGCACCCGATTTAAATATTGTTGGGGTCAAACGGGCCCTTCGCGCCCGTTTTTTAATTTGTTGGGAATTTTCGGAAGCTTCGTGGCCTTAGGACGGGCGCTTCGCGCCCGTTTTTTAATTTTGTGGGCAACATTCGGCCGCTTCGCGGCCTCAGGACGGGCGCTTCGCGCCCGTTTTTTGATTTTGTTGATAACATTCGGCCGCTTCGCGGCCTCAGGACGGATGCTTCGCGCCCGGTTTTTAATTTTGTGGGCCAGACGGGCGCTTCGCGGCCTCAGGACGGGCGCGTCGCACCCGTTTTTTAATTTTGTTGAGAACATTCGGCCGCTTCGCGGCCTCAGGACGGGCGCTTCGCGCCCGTTTTTAAACTTTGTGGGGCCAGACGGGTGCTTCGCGCCCGTTTCTAATTTTGTTGGGCTTGGACGGGCGCTTCGCACGCGATTTAAATTTTGTTGGGGCCAAACGGGCGCTTCGCGCCCGTTTTTAAATTTTTGGGGGGCATTCGGCCGCTTAACGGCCTCAGAACGGACGCTCGCGCCCGTTTTTAATTTTGTGGGAAGCATTCGGCCGCTTCGCGGCCTCAAGACGGGCGCTTCGCGCCCGTCTTTTAATTTTGTTGAGAGCATTCGGCCGCTTCGCGGCCACAGACGGGCTTTGGGTCCGTTTATTAATTTTCAAGGCAACATTCGGCCGCTTCGCGGCCTCAGACGGGCGCTTTTCGTCCGTTTCTTAATTTTTGAAGGCGACATTCGGCCGCTTCGCGGCCTCAGAAGCGCGCTTTGCGCTTCTAAATATTGTGGACTCATTCGGCCGCTTCGCTGACTCAAAGGGCGCTCCGCGCCCTTTTGTATTCTAAGGTTTAATTCGGCCGCTTCGCGGCCTCAGGACGGGCGCATCGCGCCCGTTTTTAAATTTTATGGGGGATATTCGGCCGCTTCGCGGCCTCAGGACGGGCGCTTCGCGTCCGTTTTTAAATTTTGTGGTGGATATTCGGCCTCTTCGCGGCCTCAGGACGGGCGCTTCGCGCCCGTATAAGTTCAAAGCGCAATTTTTATTTTCAAATCCAAGAATAAGCAAAAAACAAGGAGGTCATGCAAAAATAAGGACAAATCTTACAAATAAGGACAATTGGTTGAGACCAAAAATAATAAAAAAACATCAGGTCCTTGAAATCGCTTGCAGGGATAGGTCATAGTTATAGGTGGGATTTTTATGTTTTTATTATTTTTTTGGCCTAGTTATGACGAGAGAAGCCCAAAAAAAGGCACTTTCGAATGCGAAAATTTTTTAAATTTTATGGGGGATATTCGGCCGCTTCGCGGCCTCAGGACGGGCGCATCGCGCCCGTTTTTAAATTTTATGGGGGATATTCGGCCGCTTCGCGGCCTCAGGACGGGCGCTTCGCGCCCGTTTTTAAATTTTATGGGGGATATTCGGCCGCTTCGCGGCCTCAGGACGGGCGCTTCGCGCCCGTTTTTAAATTTTATGGGGGATATTCGGCCGCTTCGCGGCCTCAGGACGGGCGCTTCGCGCCCGTTTTTTAATTTCTTGGGGGGCATTTGGCCGCTTCGCGGCCTCAGGAGGGGCGCTTCGCGCCCGTTTTTTAATTGTTTAGGGGACATTCGGCCGCTTCGCGGCCTCAGGACGGGCGCTTGGCACCCATTTTTAAACTTTGCGGGGAACATTCGGCCGCTTCGCGGCCTCAAAGGGCGCGCTGAGCGCCCTTTTACAACAGTGATTAAAAGAGGTACAACAGCTATAAGAAGAGTGATTAGAAGAGGTACAACAGTGATCAGAAGAGGCAAAACAGTGATTAGAAGAGTACAGCAGTTATTAGTACAGATGGCATATAAAAAAATAAAAATTATGGACAATAAAATAACTAATTTGAAACAAAAAATCAATTCATCAAAAATAATTTAATTTAAATTTAAAATTATTTATTAATTTTTAATAAAACAAAAAGGTTTTAATTAAAAAAATACATGAAATTCTATCAATTAAAAAAAAAATTAATTTAAACTTATAAAATTTATTCATCAAAAAAAAAATAATTTAAATATAATTTTTTATTTATTAACTCAACAAAATATTTTAAATTAATTAAAATCATTAAAAATAACGTAAAAATGCACAGAAAAATACTGTTACACCGCCCGGATTCGAACTTCCCCCCCCCTCAAAATGATGCCTCAGAATCCCCAATCACACGGGGATTCTGAGGGCTTAACGATGTCATAATTAAAATCTGATCACGTATTCGTGATCAGCGGCCCTAATAACCACTAAAGACATGTATTTTGGAAGATTTTTGGTGAAAAAATTTCTCAACTCAAAAATCATGTGCTCCCCCCTTTGGACCCGAAGCACAAAATCACTTTTATTTTTATAACAATTCGCAAAAAAGAGATAAAAATGTAAAATAAAATTTATATTATAGAGAAAAAAATTGCGGATTTTTGTAGTATATTACTTTTACAGAATGACTTTTCAGAAGCGAGTTCTGAATTTTTTTCTGAAAAATCTAAATTTCCAGAATTTCTGGAATAACTTCTTTCATATTGAAGTTAGAAAACCCAAATAAATCCCATAAAATTCTCCTGATTTTTCTCTATTTTTAAAGCTTTAATTCACTTAAATTGACCAGTCCTTCATTGAGTTATGAATTTTCAAATATTAACCCAAAATCCCAAGGGTCAAAAAATTGAAAAATATTTTCGAATTTTTAAAAAATTCTAAAATTTCCAAAACTGAAAACAAACATCAGATTCGTGCTCAGCACTCCAAAATACCCCAGAAAAAAATTTTTCACCAACATTTTCGTCCGAAAAAAAATTTCCGAAAATTTCTAGGGGGCCTAGCTCGAAAATTTTTGAAAATTTTACATCATGTTGTACACCATTCGATAGAGCTTAAAATTCTCTACAAAAATGTTCTAAGACGATTTTTGGCTAAAACCAATCCCTGACGAGTTATGGGCCCGGGACTCAAATGTCCCGCTGAGGCCAAAAATTTTTTCTATTTCCGGGAAAAAATCGAAATTTTTCCGAAAAAAATACCAGTCGATAGAGCTCGAAAAACTATGTTTTGGAAGTGGTCTCCGTTTTGCCAGGAAAATTCGTTAAAAAATCCTAAAATTCAAAAACCCGAAAACCGTTTTTTAGGCCTAGCTCGAAAAATTTTGAAAATTTTCGAAATTTTTAAATTTCAGAAAATCGAGCTTCCCAAACTCTACAATAAGTCTGCTGGGCACCTTTCCCTCAGATCAAACCCCGACGCGGTATTCGCCTGGTACTGAAGTGTACTTTTTGAGCACGCTTCAGTTGCCATTTTCTGCAGGTTCTTGAGATGGTCAATTAATAGAAGTGTGAAGTAACTAGAAATGTTAAGAATCTATAAAAAATTATATTTATTAAATTTGGTAGGGATGTGACTTTTAATGACGGAAAATCCCAAAATAGTTAACTAAAATTATGAGTAAAAATGCCAAAATAGTGTAAAAAGTCCGAAATTAATTTCTTAGCAAATATTGGTATTTTAAATCAAAAATTTGTCAAGAAAAAATTTTGCGGATGAATTTTTGAGAAAATTTTTTTCATTTCTTAGGAGTGATTTTTTAAAATTTTTAGATCGATTCTTAGGGGTGCATTTTTTTAAAAAAAATTTTGGTCGTTTCTTAGGGGTGTATTTTTTGGTTTTATTGCATTTTTGTTAAGAAATTTTCCAAAAAATGCCAAAATAGTGATTTCTAGTAACCGATAGTTACAACATAATCGAAAAATTTCAACGCAGAATGTGTTAATCCCCAATCACACAGGGATTCTGAGGTCTTAACGATGTCAGAAGTAAAATCTGATTGCATATTCGTAATAAGCGTCATAAAATGGTCCTAATGACATGTTTTTGAAAGATTTTTGGTGAAAAAATTTTTTCACTCAAAAATCCTGGTCACCCCCTTTGGTCCCGAATGACTATTTCGGGGGCAGGAGGTCACCAGCGAAGGGGGAAAAGAGGAAAAAATATTAAATTTTGATTTTTTTTTACAAAATTCATGAAAATCCCAAATTTTGATAAATTGGCATAATGTTTTGCAATTATTTAATAATTGGGTTTGTAATAGAGCATCAAAACGAAAATAGAACCAATTTTTTTCCAAAAACCACAAAATTAAGAATCCATGTTTTTTTGCTGAAAAATGATGATTTCAAATACATTATTTGAGAAGATTCCCATCCACCTAAACATTTGGGATCCGTCCCCATAAGAGTGTCTATGGGGATGGGATCCGTCCCCATAAGAGTGTCTATGGGGATGGGATCCGTCCCCATAAGAGTGTCTATGGGGGTGGTAGCCATCCCCATAAGAGTGTCTATGGGGATGGGATTGGTTATGGGTACCATCCACCTAAACAGTATTATGTGGATTGTTTTCATCCACCTAAATATTATTATGTGGATGGATACCATCCATATTAACAGTATTATGTGTATGGATACCGCCTAAACTGCATTATTATGGTACCATCCACTTAAACAGTGTTATTTTGATGCATTCCATCAGTCAAACAGTATACCTTTTTTAACCCGGCTGCAGTCTCATTCCTTTCCTTCAACACGACCATTGCAACAGTTCTGCTCAATGTGGCACGAACGATTTGCTCATCGGATAAGTTTTCCATGTTTTGCTTAAAATAACTATACAGTAATAAGAAACTTGAAATCAATATGTATAATAATTATGTAAGGTGATTGTTTTTTTATACGAAATAATAATAATTCAAATCAGACAAAAAATCAACGGAAATTTAAACAGATGCAGCAAAATCATATTCAAATTCATTTTTAAAAGAAAATCTTCAAATCAAGACAAATTCAAATTAAAAACGTATTTGGCTGAGCACGAAGAATTCTGATTTCCATCAATACCACCCAGAGGCTGCAGTCTTCCACCGCGCTGCCACTGACGTCCTCGAGTCAAAATCTGGCTCTCATGAGATTCTTGCTGCAGTCTTTTTCCACGATTTTGTTGCCGCACATTTTTTTGCTGTCGGCGTTCCTTATTCAAACGTTGTCGACACTGATTCTTGTAGTTCTAAGGGTTTAAATTTGAATTGTTTAGGGTGATGGTGTTCCAATAAGGGTGTCTAGGTGGATGGCATCCGTCCCATAAGAGTGTCTATGGGGATGGTAGCCATCCCCATAAGAGTGTCTATAGGGATGGGATCCGTCCCCATAAGAGTGTCTATGGGGATGGTACCCATCCTCATAAGAGTGTCTAGGGGGATGACATCCGTCCTCATATGAGTGTTTAAGGGGATGGGACCGTCCCCATAAGAGTGTCTATGGGGATGGTAGCCATCCCCATAAGAGTGTTTATAGGGATGGGATCCGTCCCCATATTAGTGTCTATCTTAAAGGGATGGATCCATCCCTTTAGACACTGTTAAAGGGATGGATCCATCCCTTTAGACACTGTTAAAGGGATGAAGACATTATTTTTAAAATAGTAAAAAAGACGTATGGTCAATCTTAAAGGGATTGATCCATCCCTTTAGGCATCCCTTTAGTCAATCTTAAAGGGATGGATCCATCCCTTTAGTCAGTGGTGAAGGGATGGAGACATTATTATTGGATCCATCCCTTTAGTCAATCATAAAGGGATGGATCCATCCCTTTAGTCAATCATAAAGGGATGGATCCATCCCTTTAGTCACTGGTAAAGGGATGGAGACATTATTTTTAAAATAGTAAAAAAGACGTTTAGTCAATCTTAAAGGGATGGATCCATGGTAAAGGGATGGAGACAATATTTTTGGATCCATCCCTTTAGTCAATCTTAAAGGGATGGATCCAGCAATCTTAAAGGGATGGATCCATCCCTTTAGTCACTGGTAAAGGGATGGAGACATTATTTTAAAAATAAACCTCAAAACTCGTGGATTTTTGCATTTTTTTAGGAATCTTGTCTGTGAATAAATATATTATAAATTGCAAAAATAAATGAGCTTACAAGTCTTATCGAAATTTTTCATAATTTTATCAAAAATATGTGTCATAAAATTTGAAGATTACGTAAGATGTATTATGACAATTTCTTATTGTTTACATATTGCTAGTTAATAATAAAAAAAATAAAAATTGGCATTATGAAACTTTTTTAGTTACAGGCCAGGAATTTTTTTGGATCCAGGTTAGCCGTTTTTCAGTAACCTTTGTTTTTCCTAGACCTGGTTTTCTTGGCTTTTTGTCCAGGAAACCCAGGCCCAAGTCAATCTTAAAATCAAGGCCCAGGCATTTTTATCAACGTGGATTTTTCCTGGACCTGGGTTTTCCGATTTTTGTCCAGGAAATATAGGCCCAGGTCATTCTTAAAATCCATGTCCAGGCTTTTTTCAAAATGTCGAACTCTTGTTTAATATGTTTTTTAATAATCTTTACAAACCTTTGAGTAAAAACATATATAAAGCAAATGGCTATGGAATTGACCTCTTCCGTAGCAACACCAACAGCAGGTCCTCGTCACTGCCATCACAACTCCGGCTTGTTGATGAACAGCTTGAGGACCTTGGAGACGGCATGCCATCATGGTCGCCCATATTCGGACGGAGACGGCAATGACGATGACGACGAAGAATATGTCAAAAACGGTGGAGAATGGCATGCTGACGATGGCGGCACCACCGGCATGGCGACGACGACGAATTCCAACACAGAAGTGCAGCATGATGGTGAAGAAAATGCCAGATTTGGCGGCGGTTCCGGTGCCAAAACGGTATCGGGAAATACCCAAGGAGACTATGATGATGCAGGCCATGGCCATTGCCATGCCGACGATGGTCAACAACTTGTGCATCGACCAGTGCCACGAAAGCAGGCATTTTTGGCCAATGCTTCCGAAGTGCCGCCACCGTTTTCCCCATCGGCGGTAGATGATGGCACCGAACTGCTGTTTGTACACCGCTTGGCCGAACAGTTGGCCACCCGACGCACTTCGGCACCCGCGTGTTTGGACACGGCACCACAATTTGCCAGCGGCAGAGCGGAATTGGTAAATTTGTCCATAGTCTATGATCTCGAGTCTCGAGTTAATAAAATTTCACACTATTTTGCAACGATTAGAGGGATGTAATAAATGCTAACCCGACTTCGGCATTTTGTCTAAGATTTCGAATTTACATACCCTTAAAGACATCGGAATCGATCAATCTATCCAAGAAATTGATCAGAATTTGATGGGCTCGCGACAATTTGGGCTTTTTGTGTTGTTGATCAGTTCCAGGACTCGGAGTTGTGCTGAGAATTTTAAAATCTCTCTTTTTTTACTGATCAGGCAAAAAGATTTTTATGACACTAAAAAATAGAAAAACACAAATTCAGTTTTCTCCAATTGATTCGACCACCTTTGCCACCACCACCCCCGGTGAAGTGAACTGCTTGAAAAAGTTGGAAACGCATTTGTATCTGTGCCAGCAATTGATGGACAGAAAGCTGCTGTACGCATTGCCAAACAATAACAACAATTTGAACAAGCCTAACACTTCTGCTGTCAGCTGTAGCAGCATGTATTTGCCGAAAAACTGTGTGTCCAGCTCGTCCAGCCCGGACTCGGGTAGGTTCACTCAACACAAAAAATGGCAAAAAAGATAAAACAAATCCAGAAACCAATGGTTGAGAATAAATTAATGCCACAATTCCATTAGTGATAGCCTCTAAAATCTCGAGTTCGAGAATTTGGTGGGTGAGAGAGGTGTTTTTTCGGGTCTGTGATAAAAAAGGATCAGTCAGTGACAGATCAGCGGCGGTGGGGAATATTTACTTTTGGTTCAATTTACTATTTTTTGGCTTACTCTGATCATTGGTCCGATCGACTAAGCTAATCCCTGATCACAGGACTTGGACACGAGATGAATAACAGTAGCAACATCTTCAACAACAACAACAACAACAACAACAATAGCAACAATTGTGCCGTTGCAGTCGTCGGCGGCGAGCCATCATCTTCAGCCGCTGCTTCCTCCTCCTCCTGCTGTGGTCTAAGTGGGGCCATGGGTAAGTTTTATTTTTTTTTTTGACGGTACTGTCAAGGGCCTCTCAAATAATTTAAAATGTTAAGTTTTCAAAAAAGTAAATAAATGAATTCATCACTATACGCAGGGATTCTGAGGCTTTCCCGAAGAAGTAAACGAAATCTGATTTCAGATTCGTGATCAGCGTCCTAAATAACCTCTAAAGACATATTTCTGGAAGTTTTTGGGCGAAAAAATGTCCCCACTCGAAAACCATGTGCACCCCCCTTTGGTCCCGAATTCAAAAATCACTTTTATTTTTATAACTTTTTACTAAAAAATGATAAAAACATGAAATAAAATTTATCAAATACAGCAAAAAATTGCGGATTTTTGGGCTATTTTTATTTTACAAAATATCTTTTCAGAACCGAGTAGTGAATTTTTTTCTGAAAATTCGAAAATTTCCAGAATTTCTGGAATAACTTTTTTTATATTCTTGATAGAAATACCAAATAAAGGGCAAAAATTTCTCCGATTTTTACTCCATTTTTTAAGCCTCTATACATTAAAATTTTGATGCAAGAAAAAGCAACAACAATTTTCCCATTTTAAATTTAATTTTAACAGCAGCAGCAGCTTCTTCCCCACCCTCATCTTCATCTGCATCATCATTAAGCAGCAAAGTATCGACATCAATTCAAAAATGTGGCCATCTGTCAACATTGTTGCATTCGGGCAACAGTTTTTGTGGCACTTCTGCTACCGCTTCTTCTTCCTCCGTTGGTGCCGGATTTGATGGCACTTCCGGTGCCGTTCCTTCAGCACTGTTGTCTTCCTGGCTTTCATTGCTTCATGCCCAACGGCATCAGTATCCTTCCACCGCCACAACAAATGCCGTCGTTTCTTCGTCAGCATCTCTGCCCGCTTCATCCGCTTGTTCTTCTCTTTTCCCATCTACTGCTGCTGCGTCTGCTGCACTGCTTCATGCCGTGGCCGCCGCCGCTGCTTCTTCCGCCGTTTCATGCTTTTCCTCCCCCTCCTCCTCTATTCCCGCTCGGCACCACATGCTTTATCCCGCACTTGCTCATCATGCATTACCCGCCGCTTTTTCTTCATCCATTGTGACGCCAAAACCGTCACCGCCTTCGTTGGCACAGTCGTTGCTCCAGCATCATGACCAATTCGTCCAGCAACCCTTTGTGTGTGCCACCAATGCCGATCCATCAGATAATCATCATCATCAGTATCATGGTCATTATCCACCTCTTCGGCTTCATCCATGCACCAATAATCACTACCGTAACCATCGATGTCACCGTAATACATTCGATTTTTGTCGAGAACGGCGACCGCAACCACCGTTTGGATGTGCTGCTGCTACTGCAACTGTTCGTGGTGCACGTCGTCGGTCCAGTGAGCCGACCATTCTCATGGGCGGCACTGAAGGAGGACGAAAAAGGCACGGCGGCAGAGAGGGTAATTAAAATTTTGGCTAATTAACCTATGAATTTAATAGTTGGACAAAATGAATTAATTTATTTGAATCAGTGAAGGTTTCCGATTACAAAATCCGACGAAATTCGAGTTTTTTGATTTCAAAACTGTCCAAATGTAAAAAAACGGGTACAACAAAATTTGCTACTACCTAGACTGTGAAGCGATTCAAATTGATCGATTTGGTTGGAGAGATTTTTTTGAATTTTTAAAAAATTATTAGAGGCTTTTAGTCCACATCGAGGCTCAAGACGGGCGCTTCGCGCCCGTTTTTTAAATCTGTTGAACTTACACGGGCGCTTAGCGCCCGTTTTTTAGCTTGTTAGGCGCTTCGCGCCCGTTTTTCAATTTTTGTTGGCCTTGGACGGGCGCTTCGCGCCCGTTTTTTAAATCTGTTGAACTTATACGGGCGCTTAGCGCCCGTTTTTTAGCTTGTTAGGCGCTTAGCGCCCGTTTTTCAATTTTTGTTGGCCTTGGACGGGCGCTTCGCGCCCGTTTTTCAAATTCGTTGAACTCATACGGGCGCTTCGCGCCCGTTTTTTAAATTTTGTTGGGCTTATACGGGCGCTTCGCGCCCGTTTCTAAATTTGTTGGGCTATTAAGGCAGCTTCAAGGCCTCAGACGGGCGCTTCGCGCCCGTTTCTAAATTTGTTGGGCTTTGACGGCCGCTTCGCGGCCGTTATTAAATTTTTATCGACTCAGACGGGCGCTTCACGCCCGTTTCTAATTTTTGTTGGCCTTGGACGGGCGCTTCGCGCCCGTTTTTCAAATTTTGTTGGCCTTGGACGGGCGCTTCGCGCCCGTTTTTAAACTTTGTTGGGCTTTGACGGCCGCTTCGCGGCCGTTATTAAATTTTGATCGACTCATACGGGCGCTTCACGCCTGTTTCTAATTTTTGTTGGCCTTGGACGGGCGCTTCGCGCCCGTTTTTCAAATTTTGTTGGCCTTGGACGGGCGCTTCGCGCCCGTTTTTAAACTTTGTTGGGCTTTGACGGCCGCTTCGCGGCCGTTATTAAATTTTGATCGACTCAGACGGGCGCTTCACGCCCGTTTCTAATTTTTGTTGTTCTTTTCGGCCGCTTCGCGGCCGTTTTTTAAATTTTAGAACAGATACAAAAGTGATTAGAAGAGGTACAACATTGGTCAGAAGAGGTACAACGGTGATTAGAAGAGGTACAACGGTGATTAAAAGAGGTACAAAAGTAAATGGAAGAGGTACAACGGTGATTAAAAGAGGTACAAAAGTAAATGGAAGAGGTACAACAGTGATCAGAACATAGAACAGTGATTAGGAGAGGTACAACAGTGATTAAAAGAGGTACAAAAGTAAATAGAAGAGGTACAACAGTGATCAGAAGAGGTACAACAGTGATTAGAAGAGGTACAACAGTGATGAGAAGAGGTACAACAGAGATTAGAAGAAATAGAACAGTGATTAAAAGAGGTAAACAGTGATAGAAGAGGTGTAACAGTGATTAGAAGAGGTACAACAGAGATTAGAAGAGGTACAACAGAGATTAGAAGAGGTACAACAGAGATTAGAAGAGGTACAAATTTGATGAAGAGGTACAAAAGTGATAAAAGAGGTACAAAAGTGATTAGAAGAGGTACAAATTTGATAAGATGTACAAAAGTGATAAAAGAGGTACAAATTTGATGAAGAGGTACAAAAGTGATTAGAAGAGGTACAAATTTGATAAGATGTACAAAAGTGATAAAAGAGGTACAAATTTGATGAAGAGGTACAAAAGTGATTAGAAGAGGTGCAACTGTGATTAGAAGTGGTACAACAGTGATTAGAAGAGGTAAACAGTGATGAGAAGAGGTACAACTGTGATTAGAAGAGGTACAACATTGTTAGGAGAGGTACAATATTGTTTAAAATTAAATAAATAAGGAAACGTTTTTATTAAAAGTTAAAAATCGAGTGCATTTTAATTTAAAAATTTTTTAATAATAAAATACTCTTTTATTAATTAAAAACAACCTTGGAAATTATTAATTGAATATTTATTTAATTTGAAATTAAATGAATTTTTTTTTACAAATTCAAAAATAAATAATGAAATTCTTTAATTTAAAAAAAATAAATTTAAATAATTTAAAAGAAATCTTCAAAAATTAATTAAAAACATTGTAAAATAAGCCAAAAATACAAAGAAAAATAATGTTACACCGTCCGGATTCGAACCTGCGCCCCCCCCCCCTCAGAACATGTCCCAGAATCCCCAATCACACAGGGATTCTGAGGGCTTAACGATGTCAAACGTAAAATCTGATCACGTATTCGTGATCAGCGGCCCAAATAACCCCTAAAGACATATTTTTGGAAGATTTTTGTCGAAAAAATTTTTTCACTCAAAAACCATGTGCACCCCCCTTTGGTCCCGAATCCCAAAATCACTTTTATTTTTGTATCTTTTTTTAAAAATGTGATAGAAATGCCAAATAAAATTTATATAATAGAGCAAAAAATTGCGGATTTTTGTAGTATTTTACTTTTACAGAATGACTTTTCAGAAGCGAGTTCTGAATTTTTTGCTGAAAATTCGGATTTTTCCAGAAATTCTGGAATAACTTTTTTTCTTTAGAAGATAGAAATCCCAAATAAATCGCATAAAATTCTCCTGATTTTTCTCTATTTTTAAGGCTTTAATTCACTTAAATTGACCAGTCCTCCATTGAGTTATGAATTTTCAAATTTTAACCCAAATTTCCAAGGACCAAAAAAATTAAAAATATTTTCGAATTTTTAAAAAATTCCAAAAAATCTGAAACTTAAAATAAACATCATATTTGTGCTCAGGACCCTAATTTACCCCAGAAAAAATTTTTTCACCCTCTTTTTCAACCCAAAAAAAATTTTTGAAAATTTCTAGGGGGCCTAGCTCGAAAATTTTTGAAAATTTTCGAAAATGAAGTACACCGTTCGATAGAGCTTAAAAAGCTCTATAATTTTGCTCTAAGGCCATTTTTGGCTAAAACCAACCCCTGACGAGTTATGGGCCCGGGACTCAAATGTCCCGCTCAGGCCAAAAATTTTTTCTATTTCCGGAAAAAAATCGAAATTTTTCCAAAAAAATTACCAGTCGATAGAGCTCAAAAAATGATGTTTTGGAAGTGGTCTCCGTTTTTCTAAATTTGTTGGGCTATTAAGGCCGCTTCGCGGCCTCAGACGGGCGCTTCGCGCCCGTTTCTAAATTTGTTGGGCTATTAAGGCCACTTCGCGGCCTCATACGGGCGCTTCGCGCCCGTTTTTTAACTTGTTAGGCCGCTTCGCGGCCTTGGACGGGCGCTTTACGCCCGTTTTTTAAATTTTGTTGGGCTTATACGGGCGCTTTGCGCCCGTTTCTAAATTTGTTGGGCTATTAAGGCAGCTTCGAGGCCTCAGACGGGCGCTTCGCGCCCGTTTCTAAATTTGTTGGGCTATTAAGGCCACTTCGCGGCCTCAGACGGGCGCTTCGCGCCCGTTTTTTAGCTTGTTAGGCCGCTTCGCGGCCTCAGTCGGGCGCTTCGCGCCGGTTTTTCAATTTTTGTTGGCCTTGGACGGGCGCTTAGCGCCGCGATCCGCGGTCCGCGGCCGCGGCAATTTAAATGCGCGGCCGCGGGATTTTTCTGTGCGCGCTCCACCCCTGCAAAACACGTAAAACTTAACCAAAAACTTAATTTTGGTCATTTAAATGGTTATTAAATATTTTATAATGTTTTTCGAATAAGGAAAGAAGAGGTACAACAGTGATGAGAAGAGGTACAAAAGTGATTAAAAGAGGTACAATAGTGATTAAAAGAGGAAGAACAGTGATTAGAAGAGGTACAAAAGTGATTAAAAGAGGTACAATAGTGATTAAAAGAGGAAGAACAGTGATTAGAAGAGGTACAACTGTGATTAAAAGAGGAAGAACAGTGATTAGAAGAGGTCCAAAAGTGATTAGAAGAGGTACAACATGGTTTAAAATTAAATAAATAATGAAAAGTTTTTATAAAAATCGATTGCATTTTAATTTAAAATTTTTTTATAATAAAATACTCTTTTTATTCATTAAATATAATTTTGAAAATTAATAATTGAATATTTATTTTGAAATGAAATTCATTTTTTATAAATTCAAAAAATAAATAATGAAATTAAATAAATTAATTAAATAATTTATAAAAATCTTGAAATTAATTAAAACATTAAAAATAACCCAAAAATACAAAGAAAAATAATGTACACCGCCCGGGTCCGAAATTCGCCTATATGAAATTCTTTAATCAAACAAAAAATTAATTTTAAAAAATTTTTCACAAAAAAATAATTTAATTTAAATTTAAAAATTAATTAAAAAAACAAACACTCTTTTAAATGAATTAAAAACATTAAAAATAACCAAAAAAGCATAGCAAAAATAATGTACACCGCCCGGATTCGAACTTCCCCCCCCCCTCAAAATGATGCCTCAGAATCCCCAATCACACAGGGATTCTGAGGTCTGAACGATGTCAAAAAATCATGGTTTCAAAATTAAATAAGAAGGAAATGGTTTTATAAAAAAATATAATTAAAAATTGAATGTGTTAATAATTTTTAAAAATTATAAAATAAATTCCTTCTTTAATTTAAAAATAAATAAGAAATTAATTTTATATTAAAACATTTATTCATCAAAAAATAATTTAATATAAATTAAACAAACAATATTAAATTAATTAAAATAAATAAATAATTAATTTTAAAACAAAACATTTATTTATAAAAAAAATTTAATTCAAATAAGAAAATTTAATTTATTTTAATAAAATAAAAAATATTTTCAATTAATTAAAATATGTAAAAACAGCAAAAAATACAAAGAAAATAATTTACACCGTCCGGACTCGAACTTCGCCCCCCCCCCAAAAATGATGCCTCAGAATCCCAAATCACACAGGGATTCTGAGGTCTTGACTATGTCAAAAGTAAAATCTGATCACGTATTCGTGATCAGCGGCCCAAATAACCCCTAAAGACATGTTTTTGGATGGTTTTTGATGGAAAAATTTTCCCACTCAAAAATCATGTGCACCCCCCTTTGGTCCCGAATCCCAAAATCACTTTTATTTTTGTAACATCTCTCAAAAAAGTGATAAAAAGATGAAATAAAATTTATATAATAGAGCAAAAAATTGCGGATTTTTGTAGTATTTTACTCTTCCCTAATGACTTTTCTGAACCGAGATATAAATTTTTTTCTGAAAAATCGAAAATTTCCAGAAATTCTGGAATAACTTTTTTTCTTTAGAAGATAAAAACCCCAAATAAAACCCATAAAATTCTCCTGATTTTTCTCCATTTTTAATGCTTTATTTAATCAAAATTGGTCAAACCTTAGGCCAGATATGAATTTTCAAATTTTAACCCAAATTTCCAAGGACCAAAAAAATTAAAAATATTTTTGAATTTTTAAAAAATTCCAAAAAATCTGAAACTTAAAATAAACATCATATTTGTGCTCAGGACCCTAATTTACCCCAGAAAAATATTTTTCACCCTCTTTTTCAACCCAAAAAAAATTTTTGAAAATTTCTAGGGGGCCTAGCTCGAAAATTTTTGAAAATTTCCCTTCATATAGTATACCATTAGATAGAGCTTAAAAAGCTCTACAATTTTGCTCTAAGGCATTTTTTGTCTAAAACCGACCCCTGACGAGTTATGGGCCCAGGACTCAAATGTCCCGCTCAGGCCAAAAATTTTTTCTATTTCCGGGAAAAAATCGAAATTTTTCCGAAAAAAATACCAGTCGATAGAGCTCGAAAAACTATGTTTTGGAAGTGGTCTCCGTTTCTCTGGGAAAATTCGTTAAAAATTCTTAAAATTCAAAAACCCGAAAACCGTTTTTTAGGCCTAGCTCGAAAAATTTTCAAAAATTTCGAAATTTTAAAATTTGGAAAAATCGAGCTCATTAAACTCTACAATAAGTTCGCTGGCACCCCCTCCATCAGACCAAACCCTGACATGGTATTCGCCTGGTACTGAAGTGGGAAAAAAAAATTAACTGAGTCTCCGTGTCTGTACAGGTCCGGGATTTGGTCTGATCAAAAAATAAAAAATACCGGATTATAGAGGACACTTCTGCGGAGTGCCCTCTCAGCGGGCACTTTTTGATTCGGGTTTTAGAAAAAAAGTTACGGGCCCTAAACTGCAAGAAAAAGTGAGAAATCGATCCTCGGGACTCAGTTGGGCGTCGAGAATTTTTTTCTATAGTTTTCCCGAATTGTCCTCAAAAAGTTGTAAGACCCTTCCACTACTTTCAGACCCGTCCCATTAGCCGTTAAGCTCAAATTAGTTTTTAAGACGAAACCTCTTGTCAATATAACATATATATGAAACATTTTGCAACAATTAGAGGACACTGATTGCAGAGAAATTAGCGCATTTAATGACTTAATGAATGGGGTCACACGAAAGCATGGCGAAATTAGACGATTTGGCCGACAGAATTTCGAGCCTAGTGCGTCGTGCTTATCCAGGGCTAACACGAAACCTGGCCGATGAGTATTCCATAAAACACCTTATCCGAAGTTTGAACAATCCAGATCTAGTATTGAATTTGGAGCTTCATCGCCGTAACGGAATGTCTTGATGAATTCGTTGCCTTGGCTTCTCGTGCAGAAGCAACACAAAGGGCTACAAAAAGGCAAAGTGCGGAACACCGACCAAACCAGAAACGAAAATATATGCACCCGAGCGACCGCGAAGTTCAAACAAATTCCAAAAATCAGTTAAGACCCAATCCAGTTGTTTTTTACAATTGTAACGAACCTGGTCATATTTCACGGAATTGCAATAAGACAATTTTCCGCCCAAACCGAAATGAATTTCCATCGTCTTTTCCTCAACGGAATCAGCAGCAAACCCCAAATACTACTGCAACTGGAGCAAACCGAGTTTTCATAAACTCGAAAAACGGAATGCCCTCAGCCGGTCGCTCGCAGAATTTTCTAAAGCAAAATTGCATTAGAATGGAAGAAGAAGTGAAAACCGATGCAACTGTTGCTTTTGAAACCCCGGCCACCGCAATGCTTGACGGTGGAGCACAAATTTCTTTATTGGGCGGAAAATTTTTCTACGAACTGATAACAAACGGAAAATTGGAACTTCATAAAAACGGATTTAATCGCGTTTCAGCCCGAATTTCTGATGTGAATGGAAAAGAATTAGAATGTTTCGGAGTCTTTTCACTCCCTGTCGACCGAGATGGTTGTAAAACAACAAATGTTTGTTTTCACATTACAAGCGCCCCTTTCGGATTCGATTTACTTATCGGTACAAATGCTTTGCGTTCTTTGGGTTTCTGTCTTTTTGACATTCCCAACAAAGAAATGATTAATTTCGAGGAAATAAACCCCCAAAAGAAAAACACAGTCAGTGTCATTTATCAAACAACTTTAAAACCGTTCACGATGCAATTCATTACATTGTCAGTTGGAAATGAATGGAATGGTAAAGATGTTGTCATCACAGCTGTCAATGAGAAGAGTCCTAATAAATTGGAGCCAACCGTTGGAAAGGTTGAAGCTGGAAAGATAACGGTGCCTATTCTGAATACGTCCGATCAATTCGTTCAGATTACTGAAAAAGAAATAATTGCCGAATTAGCTCCTGCACTTTTGGTATCGGAGACTGAAAATTCGCTTACTTCTTCATTGCTAGTGAATAATTTTACCGTTTCTTCGATTGATGCAGAAAATAATGCCCGCGACAACGTAATTCGTGATTTTTTGAAAAGTCAGTCGAAGAGTATGTTGATTGAAGAATTTTCATTATTTGAGGAATTGATCTGTAATTTCGGAGAAATTTTCGCAATTTCTGAAAACGAATTGACACAAACAAATTTGGCCGAGCACAAAATCGATACGGTTGATGCAAAACCGATCAAAGCAAAACATAGGCCTGTTCCATACGCATACCGAGAAAAGGTGGCTGAAATGATCAATGATTATCTTGGGAGAGGTCTGATCAGACCATCCTTTTCACCTTGGGCATCGCCAATAGTGATTTTTCCAAAACGCGACGGAACCCTCCGTTTTTGTGTCGATTATAGAGGCCTTAATTCAGTTACTGTAAAAGACGCATTTCCTTTACCAAACATAGACAATATTCTTTTGGCATTCGGGGGTCGAAAATTTTTCTTTGTTATCGATTTTATGTCAGGTTACTGGCAAATAAAAATGGAAGCCGAATCAGTTGAAAAGACAGCTTTTGTTACGGAATTTGGACTGCATGAATTTACAGTGTTACCTTTTGGTCTTTGTAACGCAGTAGCGACTTTTCAACGCTTCATGACAAGACTTTTCGATGGAATGGTAAACGATTCAGTGTTCATATACATTGATGATATCCTGATTGCTTCCGAAACCTGGAGCGATCATTTAACAGACCTTGGAACAGTTTTTGAATGCATTAAAGCAGCGGGACTGAAACTCAAAATCACAAAATGCCGCTTTGCCGTAAAGGAAATCCCTTTCCTTGGCCATATTCTGACCCGTAAGGGCATAAAGATGGACATTGACAAAACCAAACCAATTATCAGCCTCCCAACTCCTAAAACGAAAAAAGAATTGCATTCACTCCTCGGATTTTTCACTTATTACAGAAAATACATTTTTGGTTTTGGAGCATTGGCCAAACCACTTTTTCGCCTGCTTAAAAAGGGCGTGAAATTCGAAATGTGAGAAATTGAATCTGGGGCGATTAAAGAAAAATCGGTTTGTCGGCTGTTCTTTGCCAAGCAGACGAATTGGGTCAGCTTAGGCCAATTTATTTCGCGTCAAGACAGTGTAATAATCACGAGTCACGCTATTGCCCAACAGAGCTTGAAGCGTTGGCAATTCGTTTCGGAACAAAGAAATATGCTCAATTTATTACCATGATACCCACGCGAGTAATAACAGACCACCGGGCACTTGTTTCTATGTTCAAAAGTAAGAATGAGACGGGAAACAGCCGAGTTGATAAGTGGTTATTAGCTATGAATTCCCGCTTTATTCTACAAGTTGAGTACCAACCAGGCAAAACGAATGTAGTTGCTGATCTCTTATCTCGCTCAAAAAGTCTGACAAGAGAGGAAAATGTCAGCACCATTTGGCTCATCTCTGCTGATGACTCATCAATAAATTACCTCATTTGGTCAGACAGAGCGTCAATAAAGTACTGTATCAAAAGCAGTAAGACACTGTACCAGGGCTAGCCGTGATCACGGATCACGGAAATCACGGGGGTTTTGGGGTGCCGTGATCACGGACGGACCACGGGTCACGGATTTTTTCAATTTTTCCGTGATTTTGATCCTTCATTGGCATTTTATATAGGGAATTTTTATTGAAACGAAAATATGAAATTGTTGGAAAAAGGGAAAATCTTTGAGAAATAATTAAATAAATAAATCATTTCTGTTAAGGAAGCACACATATATATGTGATCTGGTGGTTAAGCCTTCTGCCTTCCATTGTTTGTCCCTTGGGTTAAATTCTTCATTGTGATAGACGAATTTTGAATTAATTAATAGAAGAATTTCCTAACATTGAAATAATTTTTCTTTATTTTTTAAACATCCATAGACCAAAAAATTAACCAATGATTGGACATATTTTGGACAAAATCTGTTAACAAATTCACTCAAAATTTCAAATTTTTCCCGGCGGCGCCTGTCAGCACCACCGGACACGGACCCCCCCCCCCATTTTACCGTATTTTTGAAATTTTAACCCCAAAATGGCAAAAAAAAGCCTTTTTTGGCGCAAAAACGGCTAAAAATCCCTATTTTTTTTCTCCGTCGCTTAATTTTAATGAAAGGCTTAATCAACACTTCCAGAAAAATTTTCCCAAACCCCTATGAATTTTTTCTAAAATTTTCCCGACTTTCAGTATCTTTTGGAGTGTTCAGATCGCCATGAAGGAGTAATCTGATCAGTTGGTCCAAACGATTTTTTATTCAACATCAAAAGTTAGCTTACAAATTAAAGGAAATTTTTCTGATTTTTTCTCTATATGAATAGATTTTTGGTTAAATTTAAGAAAAAAAAATTTTTTCTTACTAAACTTAGTTAAAAAATAAAATTTTTTCTTGGAAATTTCTACAAAAAGTTTTAATTTTCCTCAAAATCGTAAACTTAGTCATTTTTTGGAAAAGGTACGCCGCAAAAAAAGCGGATTGTGTTTTTTTGTTTCTTAAAAATATCTTTTGGGAATTTTTCCAGCGATTAATTTCCCTTTTTTAATAAATTTAAATTTAAAAAAATCATTTGAAAATTTTTTTTATAATCACGGCTCACGGATCACGGAAATCACGGGGTTTTTGTGGTGCCGTGATCACGGCTCACGGATTCCCGTGATTGGAAATTCAATCAGGGCCAGCCCTGCACTGTACCCAATATGGTTTTCATTCACTTAATAAAATGCTTTTTATTCTGTCTTCTGCTGGCTTGCATTTTTATAAATTCTCTTTGCCAAAAGCAAAGAAATGACCCAACAGAGAACAAAAGGGCATGGGAAGGGACGGACGAAGTCATTTCGCTGCCCAATTTGAAATGTCATTATTTTTGCATAAACAAATTACCCTAATTAGTGTTCTCCCAAATTACTCCGGCGGCGACTATCGGCACCGCCGGACCCCGCACCCAATGTTCCAAAAAAGTTTTTTTGAAAAAACAGCGCCACAAAAAAAGCGACTTAAAAACAAAAAATTTAAAAAACAAGTTTTGGTCATTTTTTGAATAAAATCTGTTAACAAATCCGAAGACAATTTTCAAAATTTTTTCGGCGGCGCCTACCGGCACCGCCCGACCCCAACTGTCCCCGAAGTTTTAAAAAACGCACCGCAAAAAAAGGTGGAAAAAATGGACAAATGAAATGTCATTATTTTTGCATAAACAAATTACCCTAATTAGTGTTCTCCTTCATGACTAATCCTTAAATGACCCCACTTCGGTCAGAGCATAAATCCCCCCCTCATTAAACTCATTTTTCTCTTCTTATTTATTCATTTTTCGGCGCCACTTTAAAAGAGTACTCTTTTGAAATTTTTTCACCTTTTTATTGCCCATTAAATTTTTAGTTTAAAAAGCCGTATACCTAAACATTTTATAGGGGTTTCTGGTGCCGCTGATCACGAATTTTTTATATTTTCTTCACATTATTTCAATTGAAATTTAATTAAAGACAAATATTTCAACTTGAAAATTATTATTTTTTCTTTTTTCAACAGTCTAAAACCCCAAATTTAACCAAAGATTTGGTTTTTTTGACAAAATCTGTAACAAATCTCACTCAACATTTCAAATTTTTCCCGACGGCGCCTATTGGCACCGCCGACGCCCCCCCCCCTCATATTCCCAAAAAGTTTTTAAAAATATTTATGCCCGAATCACGAAACCCAAATCCCGATATTTTTCTCGTCCCGGAACAACCCTGGTCAGTATCCGAACAGATTCTAAAGATACAACAAACATTCATTCATCAATTCCATTTTATGACTAGGGATCGGATTTTTAGTGGCAAAAAATCCCAATGGATGTATTTTTTGAATTTTTTATTTTTGCTTATAAATTGTTATTTCCCGTTTATTATTTTTCGGTACTGAAGTTTCCGTTTTACTGGAACGCACGCCCGGTTTTTTAATACCCGAGCCCGGTACCCGGGTCCGTTTTTTGAAAATCCAATACCCGGTACCCACCCGGTAGGTCCGGGTACCCGGATACCAAAAAATACACTGGTAAGAATGGGGATTTGAGTGAAAATTAGTGAAGAAAATTGTTGTTAAAAGCAAAAATTTAAAAATAATCTCCCAAAATCAACCTTTTTTGTGAACAAATATGTTAACAAATTGCACTAAAAACTACAATATTTTTCCCGGCTGCGCCTATCGGCACCGCCGGACCCCCTTCTTTCCCAATTTTTTGGAAAAAACGTGCCGAAAAAAGTGATGTGAACGGTGGTACCCCCTCCAAGACAAGGCATTTTGATAAAATTATTATTTTGAAAAAAATAGAAAACTATGAAAATTTTCAATACCCAGTTTTTACCGGGTACCAGGGCTGGAGCGCGCACAGAAAAAAACCGCGGCCGCGCACCGCGCATTCAAATTGTCGCGGCCGCGCATCGCGGTTGCGCTCAAGCCCTGCCGGGTACCCGACCCAGGCCCGGTTTAAAAATTGGTACCCGACCCGGTACCCGGCTTTTCAATACCCGGTAATACCCGGGCCCGGTTTTTGCCCAAATACCCGGGCCCGTGTAACCCTAGTTTATACTTTCGTGCATAGCTCGTCAAGACGAATCAATTGGTATATAATTTGTGCCATTTTTCCGGGGAGTTGACTAAAGTACACTTATTTTGCTATCTGTGTGACATTATTCCAAATAAGGCAAATTCTGCTAAGGGCCACAAAAATGAACAGACGGTAATGAATTTTTTTAAAATCACAAATTCTTATTTGCCCTAATTTATTTTCATTATTTCAGTTGGATTTGCAATTTTTTGGAAATTTCATTTCAAAAACTAATTAATTACATAATTACCACGCTTCCCTCAATTTATCCCTTCTAAAAAATATGTTTTAGGCTAAAGATCATTCTCAAAATGCTTCCTATTTTTATTATGTTTAAATTATTCATAATTTAGACAATTAAGCGATTTAAGTTCAGGCCCAACGATTAAATCTTTAAGCCTCAGATCTAGGAACCCTGTTCATTAATAAGCAAATTCGAAATATTCCCTAACAATTTCGGAAAACCTCTTAGGTTTCATCACTTTACTATTTAACAAAAAATTGCCGTAACATTAAATGAAAATGGTGAGTCGCTAATGGCTAGAAAAAAATGTTTTTTGTAAAAATTACAAAAATTTAAATAAATTAAAAAGGAGCAGTCGCAAAAGCCAAAAAAATAAGATAATAAATCAATAAGAATTAACAGCGGAATAATGCTCGTCGTCGTACGTTAGCATGGTGGAAAGAATTTCAGGATTTGTTGGCACAAATTTGCTCGTCGTCGGAGAGATGGTTATGAAATTCTAGCTTACGCGTTTCTTAAATTCCGCCAAAGTTTAGAAAACAAAAAATTTAACACATAAAAATTCATAACTTGGCTCAAATTCCACAAAATTAATATTCTACGGTATCTTTAATAACCTCAATCGTTCTCTATCATATTATTATTAAAAAAGAATTTTTAAAGAAAAAAGATTAAACTTTCTGAGTTTTTGCCATGACCTTCATTACATAAATTTTAAACTCATTAAAATGCGATAAACTCATATTATGTAATTGGTTGATAGCCTAAGAATTCTTTGTTTATCTTTAACATTTCGGAATGATTTCAACAAAGGTAATGGCCAAAAAATTCTGACTCAAGACTTTTGAAACTTTATTACAATAACTTTGTTATAATTAAGATAAAGTTTTTTTTGGAAATTTTGGCGTGCTGACGCGTTTCCTAAAAAAGGCCACCCATGCGCGTTTCATAAAACGGCCAATGGGTTTGAAACAAAAATTATGTAATATATAAAATTCATAACTTGGGTCAAGTTCATATTTCATGGTATCATTCAATAGCTTTAAGTGTTCTCTTTCAGAATATGATTTTTTAAAATTTTTTCATTAAGAATAAAAAAAGTTATTGTCATAAAATTAAAGGAGCAGTCGCAAAAGCCAAAAAAATAAGATAATAAATCAATAAGAATCAACAGCGGAATAATGCTCGTCGTCGTACGTTAGCATGGTGGAAAGAATTGCTCGAATTTTATTTAAGTTTTGTAGAAAGATAGAGTCTGACGAGACGCTATCAGTGGAAAATTTAGCTGAAATTTTTAAACAATTTTATACAGGAATAGCCAATTTTTTGTAAATGGGTTCTAACCATATTTAAGCAAATGTCCGACACTAACAGCAAAGAAGGCAAACAAATAATCAATGCCAATGAGGAAAATCAGAACAAAGATGCCAAAACTGAAATTGGAAAAACGGTAGGGATACTCGGGATCCCCAGTTCCCGAATTGGGATATTTTTCGGGGGTTAATTTGAGAGAAACTTGCGATTTATAAAAATGTTTTTTCTTTCCTTTGCCAAAAAAGAATATTGTATTTTTTTTTAGATAAACCTGACTATTTTGGCAGTTTTTAGCACTTATAAGCCTATGAATTTTTAATGGAATACCGGTACCTTTTTTCAATACCGGCGGTACCAGTACTAACCGGTACTAAAGAATATAGTGCGACATTTTGAACAAAGCCTGGACCTGGATTCCGTGTTGGACCTAAAAATCCAGATTTGTTATGGCTGGATCCAGCCTGAGCTTTCTCCAGGAAATCCAGATTTTCGGTGCCTAAGAAGTAAAATTCAAATTTTGGGTTTTTGCCACCGAATTTGCCAAAGGGACGGCCAAGGCAAATTTTTTTAAATATATTTTCTTTCTCTGCTGATCGGTAATGAATTTGATTTTTGATTTTTTTTTTTTTGTTTTTTCCTAGGTCATAAAAAAATTTAAGAGATCTTATTTGTCCTTTGTTTTTATGGTGTGTGCATTTAATTCTTCGCCATTATTCCTTATTGAAATGTAAAACTAATTAAGATTAATTATGTTTTCCAACAAAATGTTTGGGACGCCAACGCTTGTCACGCGAACCTCCAAATCTCCGGTGACAATCGTGTGACTGTCATTAAAAAGGGAAACAAAGAAAGTAATTTTTGTTCAAACAATAATTATGGCCGTACGCTTATTCAAGAAAAATCACAATATATTCGCACATAAAAAATGCAATAAAACGCTAAAAATATGTCATAAAAACTCGAAAATTCCAAAAAATATTCACTAAAATATGCCCAAAAATGTCAAAAAATATTTAAACCACAAAAATGCAAATATTTGCTGTAATTAAAAATTGACTTAATAAACCAAAACGAGGTTAAATTAAAGCCCTAAGTATCCTCTATTATCCTGTAAAATTTTGAAAAATTTCGTTAAGGTTCAAAAAAGTTATGGCCAGAAGAATTCAAAAAACCTAATTTTCCAACCTTTTTGGCCATAAATTTGTTCAAAGTTGACGAATTTTTTTGGAATTTTTCAGGTTAATAGAGCATCTGAAGGGCTCTCGAATGATACCAAGGTTGTTAGATTTGACTGGCAATAAAACAGTTATAGTCCAAAAACATCTGGGGCCCGCCCAAACGTGCCGGGGCCCAACTGAGGCAGACCATTAGAGGGGTGTATTTTCAATTTTTATTGCTTTTTCTTGTGGCATTTTTCAAAATTTGCTAAATTTTTTGTAAAACAAAAAAATATAGAAAATAAACTTTTATAAAACAAATTTAATTTTTTCAAAGAAACTCTTTCTGTCTTCGCTCAACACCCGATTTTGTTGAACGATTCGTCCGACATTTTTTATTTTGAAATTTCAATCAAAAAAATGGAAAGGTTATGAATATATATATTTTTTAAATGATTATTTTTTATTTCGTGTTATTATTTTCAGTTTCAATCTCAGTTTCGGATTCGCCATCAAAGAACAGACAGAATTAGAATTGGATGCAAATATGTCAGAACGAAAGGGCACTTATGCATATAGAAATTGTGGTTGTTCAACTGCTGATGGCCATGCCAA
The DNA here is from genome assembly GCA_004148225.2 of Heterodera glycines. Classification (NCBI taxonomy): domain Eukaryota; kingdom Metazoa; phylum Nematoda; class Chromadorea; order Rhabditida; family Heteroderidae; genus Heterodera; species Heterodera glycines. The sequence goes on from CP049710.1 coordinate 12,232,732, forward strand.
TTGTTACATGGATTGTCGTAGTTTCACAAATGATCAAAATAGATGTGAATACGGTGTCAGTGATGTGGTCGGAATTGGCATTCATTTTGCAAAACGGCGGGCCTTTTTCACCAAAAATGGAGTGCTTTTGGGTCGGTAAAATAAAAATGACTCACTTTTTTATAATTTTATTATCAAAACGAGTTTTTCTTTAAAAACATTTTAAATAGTATTTTTTAAACAAATATCCTCATGTTTTTTCATTGTATATTTTTCAGATTCCTTGTTGGACTGCGCTTTTCCGCCTTCACCCGTTTCTTTGTACCCATTTGTTTCGATGTGGGGTGTTGGTGACGAAATTGAGGCGAACTTTTGGACCACCAAATTCGAATTCGATTTGATCAATCTCAACTGAAGGAAGATACTGTCATATTTCTAAGAGTGGGGTTTTATTCTGTCTTAGGCCGTCCCATTGTTAGCAGAAAAAAGGGCTTTGGCCCCAAATTATAAGTCCATTTTCCATTTCCTTTTATAAATTCCTTTTTTCAATGTGTTTGACAACTTTGTGTTTATGCAAATGGTCTTTATATAGTATTTATCTTATTTTTTTTTTTAATGTGTTTTGCTACCTAAAAATTTTCCTATTTTTGTGCCTATTAATGCCTATTTTGGCGGCAACGTATGAATGAGTAAACCGAGTTTTCTAGGTGGCCAAAATGGTGGCACGCAAAAATTTGAAAACAAAACGATGAACAGAGCATTAAACACGGGGATTAACCCTAATAAAAACTGGCCAGTTCTTTTGACCTCTTTTAAATTATTAATCCACTGAAAAATAACAACTAACCAGCCACATTGGACTTTCGGGGAACACGAACACCACAAACAGAAGGGCGGGCAGTGCAACAATTGCGCACACAATGCTGGCAGATTGCCAATGCGGGAACATCAAACAAAGAAAAGTAAGCGCGAGACGAGCAATGCCCTGGAGGGTAATTACAATGGCATAATGACCAAGGGTAATATGGGTAATCAAATTGCATAATGACCCAGAGTAATGCCCAGTGGTAATTACAATGGCATGGAATGCCATGGGACCGATGAGAACGGCATGGAGGAGAGGGTGAATTGCAATGGCACAATCACCCGGCGGGGATTGCCTTGGGAGGAGAGGCAACTTATAATGGCACAAACCCGGGGTAATCCATGGGGACCAGGGATGGGCGAAACTTCGAGCTTCGTGCTTCGAAAACTTTTAGTGAATATGAAAATTTTTTGAAAAAACTCTTTGTTAGGGAAAATTATTTTTTCAAAAACTTCGTGCTTCGAAAAAAATTGGGCTTCGCCTTCGGCTTCGAGTGCCAAGCCGAGCTTCGTCCGTCCCTGCTGGGGACACGGGGAATGGCCTAAGGACCCGTGACAACTGACAACGAAAGCCCTGGTAGACACGAATTGCAATGGCATTATTTGAAATTTCAGGGGAGGAGGGAAAACACGGGAGAAACGATATTCTTCTATTTCACAACAAACCCAATTGATGAAGGCACGCAGAGCCTGCAAAATGGGAAAAGGCATAATTTTATGGAATAATTTAAAGCCTTTGATCAGTGATTGGAATTAATTCGCTTTTTAGTCCTATTTAAAAATTCTGGTTTTATTTTTCATTTTCTCAAGTCCAAGTTTCAGCCTTTTCCTCAGAATAAAAAAATTTAGGCCTTCAAATTAGAGCACCAGTGCTCGATATCCTTGAGAAAGATTCAAATTTTGAATCTTCTAACTGACTTTGTTTGGGCTTAATTTTTTTTACACTTAAAGATTTGTGAAAACGATCTTTGTGATAATTGACTTCCTTTCTAATTTAAATTAATTAATTTGTGGCATTATGTTTTGTTAATTGGTCTTTCTCAATTCGTTTGGTTTTTTTCTCAGTTCTGGGGATTGGATACTTTTTTTTGCTGTGAATGAATTATTTGCTTCTCAGTTTTCTCTCCTCCGATCTTTTGAATATTATTTTGAAAATAAATCTGTGCTGTGAAGTGAAGTCGTTCGGTTTGTCGTGATTGTACGAATTGTTTAATTTTGTTTGGACAGGGTTTTAATTGTTGAATTTGCTGTGAAATAATTGTTTGTCAACGAACGAAAATTTGTGCCTGTTTCGGCGGAAAAAAGAGGATATTTGACTTGGCGCTCCTGCAGTTCTGGGAAGCTTCAACGACAATTTCGATTAGTGGCAATTTGTGGGATTAAAGTGAGGAATTACGGAACAATTCATTCGGAAAAAAAATTTCGTGATCCACAGATTTGGGCACTAATTTAAGAGTTTGGAAAAGTCGGAAAAGTTAGATCCACAGATTGGGCAACAATTTTACGGAGAAAATTTGTTTGTATAAGCCGCGCTGCAGTGTTAAGGCATCAAACGCCATTCAAACTCATTTTGTTCCCAATTTCGTCACCAACACCCCACATCGAAACAAATGGGTACAAAGAAACGGGGGAAGGCGGAAAAGCGCAGTCCAACAAGGAATCTGAAAAATATACAATGAAAAAACATGAGGATATTTGTTTAAAAAATATTATTTAAAATGTTTTTAAAGAAAAACTCGTTTTGATAATAAAATTATAAAAAAGTGAGTCATTTTTATTTTACCGACCCAAAAGCACTCCATTTTTGGTGAAAAAGGCCCGCCGTTTTGCAAAATGAATGCCAATTCCGACCACATCACTGACACCGTATTCACATCTATTTTGATCATTTGTGAAACTACGACAATCCATGTAACAATTGGCATGGCCATCAGCAGTTGAACAACCACAATTTCTATATGCATAAGTGCCCTTTCGTTCTGACATATTTGCATCCAATTCTAATTCTGTCTGTTCTTTGATGGCGAATCCGAAACTGAGATTGAAACTGAAAATAATAACACGAAATAAAAAATAATCATTTAAAAAATATATATATTCATAACCTATCCATTTTTTTGATTGAAATTTCAAAATAAAAAATGTCGGACGAATCGTTCAACAAAATCGGGTGTTGAGCGAAGACAGAAAGAGTTTCTTTGAAAAAATTAAATTTGTTTTATAAAAGTTTATTTTCTATATTTTTTTGTTTTACAAAAAATTTAGCAAATTTTGAAAAATGCCACAAGAAAAAGCAATAAAAATTGAAAATACACCCCTCTAATGGTCTGCCTCAGTTGGGCCCCGGCACGTTTGGGCGGGCCCCAGATGTTTTTGGACTATAACTGTTTTATTGCCAGTCAAATCTAATAACCTTGGTATCATTCGAGAGCCCTTCAGATGCTCTATTAACCTGAAAAATTCTAAAAAAATTCGTCAACTTTGAACAAATTTATGGCCAAAAAGGTTGGAAAATTAGGTTTTTGAATTCTTCTGGCCATAACTTTTTTGAACCTTAACGAAATTTTTCAAAATTTTGCAGGATAATAGAGGATACTTAGGGCTTTAATTTAACCTCGTTTTGGTTTATTAAGTCAATTTTTAATTACAGCAAATATTTGCATTTTTGTGGTTTAAATATTTTTTGACATTTTTGGGCATATTTTAGTGAATATTTTTTGGAATTTTCGAGTTTTTATGACATATTTTTAGCGTTTTATTGCATTTTTTATGTGCGAATATATTGTGATTTTTCTTGAATAAGCGTACGGCCATAATTATTGTTTGAACAAAAATTACTTTCTTTGTTTCCCTTTTTAATGACAGTCACACGATTGTCACCGGAGATTTGGAGGTTCGCGTGACAAGCGTTGGCGTCCCAAACATTTTGTTGGAAAACATAATTAATCTTAATTAGTTTTACATTTCAATAAGGAATAATGGCGAAGAATTAAATGCACACACCATAAAAACAAGGACAAATAAGATCTCTTAAATTTTTTTATGACCTAGGAAAAAACAAAAAAAAAAAAATCAAAAATCAAATTCATTACCGATCAGCAGAGAAAGAAAATATATTTAAAAAAATTTGCCTTGGCCGTCCCTTTGGCAAATTCGGTGGCAAAACCCCAAAATTTGAATTTTACTTCTTAGGCACCGAAAATCTGGATTTCCTGGAGAAAGTTCAGGCTGGATCCAGCCATAACAAATCTGGATTTTTAGGTCCAACACGGAATCCAGGTCCAGGCTTTGTTCAAAATGTCGCACTATATTCTTTAGTACCGGTTAGTACTGGTACCGCCGGTATTGAAAAAAGGTACCGGTATTCCATTAAAAATTCATAACTAGGGCTTATAAGTGCTAAAAACTGCCAAAATAGTCAGGTTTATCTAAAAAAAAATACAATATTCTTTTTTGGCAAAGGAAAGAAAAAACATTTTTATAAATCGCAAGTTTCTCTCAAATTAACCCCCGAAAAATATCCCAATTCGGGAACTGGGGATCCCGAGTATCCCTACCGTTTTTCCAATTTCAGTTTTGGCATCTTTGTTCTGATTTTCCTCATTGGCATTGATTATTTGTTTGCCTTCTTTGCTGTTAGTGTCGGACATTTGCTTAAATATGGTTAGAACCCATTTACAAAAAATTGGCTATTCCTGTATAAAATTGTTTAAAAATTTCAGCTAAATTTTCCACTGATAGCGTCTCGTCAGACTCTATCTTTCTACAAAACTTAAATAAAATTCGAGCATCCATACAGTATTTCCATTTTCCATTTTTGTCTCTTCCTGCTGATGCTTTTCCTCATTTGCAGTGTCTCGTTTGTCTTTGATGATTATGTTATCATTTCAAAAAAAACTGTTTTTACCTGCATCTGAAGAAGGCTCGTCAATGTTTTTTGGCACTTTGCCAGTGCCATTTGCGCATTCAAAGCACAGCCAAATAATGGCAATAAAAAGGGTAAAAAATAAGGAGCGATTCGTCATTTTGTTGAAATTACAAAGTGATATCTCTGATGAAAAATAAATTTTAATTGGCAAAAAAAGATTCAATTGAATTTGCTAGGAAAGTTCAATTTTGCGCTTTTCAAAATTATTTGCTTTTTATGCGAATTATGGATGTAAAACTTTAAAAAATATTAAAAAGTGGGAGAAAAATAATAATATATGTCAATGAATATGAAATATTAGAGAAGCTATTTGCATAATAAGAAAGGCCAAATCAATGAATTTTGCTGCATTTTGTTGAATTTTCTCTAATTGACTTTCTTCATAAATATTTGTAAATGCTTTCTTCAAACAAGCTTTTGATTTATTTTTATTTAATTTATTAATAATTTTTATTTATTTTTATTAATCAATAGGTTTAGAAACCCTTTAATAGGTTTAGGTTCAGCCCGGCACCCACCCATAACATTTGATGTTGTGTTTCTGAGTATGCCTATAAATATTAAATAATAAAATGTTAATCGTTGTATTTTGCATATAATAAAAGACTTCGAACTTTTATGAATTTGAGATTAGAATTTTTAGAATTTTTCAATTTTTTTTCAAAAAAAATTTTCTTTTTGAAAATTCCGGTTGGTCCCGGTCCCGACTTTTCTGGTCCCGATAAGTCCCTTTCCCGGTTTTTGTTAAAATTCCCGGTCCCGTGCAACCCTACACTAGACTAATTTTTTCCTTTCCGGTGGATTTATAATAGGGTTGGGCCCCCGACGTCGGGGTTGGAAAATTCGGGGTTCGGGGTTGTCAGGGTTGGAAGCGTCGGGGGTGCCAAATCGTTCGGGGTTCGGGGTCGGGGTTCGGGGTTTTTCAATTTTTGCCTTATACCATATAGTCAAAAAACTTTATATTATTTTTTTATTCATTAATAATTTATGTGCTTTTTTATTTCATAATTATTTTAGTATAGAATTAATTAAAAACGCATAAGGCATTTTTAAAATGGCAAATTTTCAGTGAATAAAAAATGTCAAAATTTCAAATTTTTCCTCCGGCGCCTGGCCCCCAAATAAAAATAGAGGGATTTTATTCAAAGAAATGCCCCAAAATTTCTGATCACCTTTCTTTTTGTTTTTCAAATTATCTTTTTTCGCGGCGCTCTTTTTCTAAATTGGATGGGTCTGTTAACATCTTTCTCCAAAAAATGATACATTTTTTCGATTTTGAGCTGATTTAAAAAAAAAGGTTTTTTGAGGGGCACTGGCGATGCCAATAGGCAGCGCCGGGCGATTTTGAAATGTAAGGTCTATTTTGTAACAGATTTTCACCAAAAATTTATGAATTTCTGTGAAATTTAATTTTATTTTTTGTATTTTGTAAAAAATATTTTGAAAAATATTAATTTTGTTTAAAAAACTATATTAATCACAAAAAAATAAATAAAAAGGAAAGTCAAACGGTATCGAACTAATAAGCAAAGAATTGTTATTGTTAAAGCAATAACCACTATACCACACAATACACAATAAACAAAAAGAAATTTACTTTATTTAATAAAATTTGGCAAAATGGTTAAAAAAATTCAAATTTCTTATAACTTTTTTGCCTTTTCCCCCACAAAAATTCCATTCTTAGGGGTGTATATTTAACCCCGACCCCGATCGGGGTTAAGGGTCAGGGTTCGGGGTTGTCGGGGTTGGAAGCGTCGGGGTTCGGGGTCGGTGGCGGGGTCGGGGGCCCAACCCTAATTTATAAGAATAGATTAGAGTGCGCCGGGACCGGGAATTTTGGGCAAAACTGGGACCGGGACCTAATCGGGTTGATAAACCGGGAAACCGGGACTTTTTGGCTGGGAAACCCGGGAAAAACCGGGAATTTCCCGGTCCCGGTCAAAACTGGTCGAAACCGGGACCTTGATACTCAGTTGTCCGTGTTTTGGTCCCGGTCCCGGCGCACTCTAGAATAGATCAATCCACGCCATAAAAATATTTAAAAATTTCAAGAAAAATATTTAAAAAATTTAAAGCTTTTTTTTAAACCTACATAGATGATACTAAAAACAAAATTTGTGAATCTCCAGAAAAAAAAACAAAAAACTTAAATTTTTCTTAATAATTACTATTTTCGGCCCTTTCTTTTGGCACTTTCGCCGCCTTTACGCTTCTCTTTTTGTTCAGAAATTGTTGGCTAACCACCGGGGCCAAAGCCTGATTTTTGAACTCCCATTTATGTTAAGAGAATGCAAAAGGAAATTATTAATAGCATTATTGATTGTGGTTTAAATTTCATTCTTTGCACTTTTAATTTGTTTTCATTTAATAATTATGATTTTTCCACTTTTTAGCTTTTGTCAGCCCATAAATTAATTCTGAACTCAGCTTCCGATGTTTTTGAGGCAATGTTCCGTTTTGACTCCCAAAATAAAAAAGGGGAAAATGGTATGACAAATGAATTTAATGAAATTAAGAAAAAAATTTCCCAAATATTAGCTCCCTCTAATAAGCCCGTGGAGGTCACTGATATCGGAGTTGATGCGTTCAAGACAATGTTGGACTTTATTTATTCCGATGGTTTGAGTGGACTGAACGGAGACAATGCAATCGAAGTGTTTTACGCTGGTAAATTTTGTGGAATAAAAGTTTATTTATTATTTATTTATTTATCTAGCAAAAAAGTATAACATTCCGGGCTTGTTCACTCCGTGTTTGCAAGTTCCAATTCCGAAGTTGCACAATGTTTTCCTCGCTTATGCCCAGGCTCGTCTTTTCGACTTGGAGGTAAAGATTGTTCACATAAAAAAATGCGAAATACCGTATCCTTAATGAACCGTATCCCTTAATTAACTACCACTTCATTAGTTCCCCTTGTTCCTTGTGAGGGTGTATTCCCGGAAATACTATAGTATAATACGATATTATATTAATTATTAGGAATTTGCCAATTCTTTTATCTATAAGTAATTTAATAATAAAATATATTGTTATTTTTTTCTGTTAATTAGGCACTCCGTTGGGCAGACGAACAGTGTCTTCAAAATGGCATTGAATGCTCAGCAGAAAATCGGCGCTCAATGCTTGGCCCAGCATTGTTCAAAATCCGTTTTCCACTAATTCCAAAAGAGGAATTTTCACAAAGCATTTGTAATGTTTTAAGAATTATCAAAGGTTTATGGATTTCGACAAATCTTAAACAATGGGAATGCTTAAAAAAATTTCTCCATTTGCGAGGTCGGTCTTAAGCCTAAAAAAGCCAAATTATGACACAGTGCCGAAAATGCAAATATCCTCTAATTTTTGTCTAATGCATTTCTCACAGTTCCTTCTGACGTGCTAACATTGGAAGAAGTGATCGGCATTTATCAGTTCCATTGCCATTCAAATCTTTCTGATGTGCCCGGTGGGCGGTGCCTATTGCAATTTTCCACTCGGCAACGCATTTCTGATCGGCACAAGGGCACACTTGCGTTGGAAATTGAACATTTTTCGGCATTTACACGGCAAACTTGTGAATTTGGACGGTATAGCAATGCCGTGTATATAAGGGGACTTCCATGGCAAATGTTGCACAAGTGAACATGGCGTCCAATGGCACTGAAAACTTTTGGGTGTCTTTCTCTCATGTCAGAAAACGGGTAGGAGTAATTAAAATTATGAAAAAATATTCTTATTAACGTATTAAGACATAAATTGGAGTTATGCTGTGTCGGCAATTTTGCAAATCCTTTCGCAAAAGAACGGGACGGAGTATTTAACAAAAAATTTTGTCAAATAGCATTGGTTATCCAAATTTTATTGCTTTTACGGTGAGAGGAAATTAAATTTACATTGAAATTAAGGAATTGATGGACCCGGGCAAAGGATTGGACAAAGTGACACTGACAATGGCAATTGGAGTTATAGCAGACAAAACAAAAACGGACAAATCATAAAACAATTTGATGTCTTTTAAAAGTGGTAAATCAGGATCATTTATTTGTTGAATCAATTTTTCATATTAGCAAAAGACAGTAGTGATCAGAGAGAAAGAGGCAAAAGAAAAGCGAAATACTTTTTTATTTTCGAACAATCGATCAACCGAAGATTAAAATTGATCTGAATTTTTTTAAATTCTACCAGTTTGAATTAAATATTTTTCAATAAAATATTGATTGATTTTGAAGGAATAATTGTTTTTAAAAAATCTCCAATGTTTTGATCATCATAATTAGGGGCTCAGGATAGGTAGGATCTGGTCCGGCACTTAGTGTCTGGTGAGACTTTTTTTAGCAGATTCCATATATTCCAATTATTTATGCTTGGATTTCCAAAATTTAAATGTATGGTCGGCTTTTCGATCCTCCATGATCAAGACTTGAAAATGCTCAAAATGTTTAAAGATGAGACTCAAGTATCAATTAAATTAAATGCATAAAAATAGAGAGGGGAAATTTTGGTGTTGCGAAAATGTTTCATCTCACGAAAATTGTTACATAATATTTGTTTTAAAAAATAAATTTAATTATTTTATTTTTCTCATATGTTCAATTGGATTTGCCACTAAAGTGATGCCAATGGACGAAAGGGTTGGCCAAAATTCGAACAGTACCCATACCAAAGCGATGGCAAATTTTGGGCAAATGGTTCATATGAAAATGTACCGCCAAACTTTTCTGGTTGCGATTCGTCGGTTTTCAACAGATAAAATGTAGCAAATCTGAAAATATTAATGTTTTTCTTCGGTATAATTGTAAAAATTTTAAAATATATTAAAATTTCATGTTTTGCTCAAGGAAATTGCATTTTTTAATTTTAGCGAAATTTCATCCAGCGGAGAAATCGAATTTGCTTTGAAAAGTTGAATATCAATCCTGAAAATGTGAATGTTATAACCAGGGCCAGGATTTTTAGGTTTTCACATATTTTTTGCGGATAGCATCTTGTGAGATAAACATTTTCTTCCATCAATTTTCGATTTAGAGCGACTTTTTAGCAACGATTTTCAACTATTCCTTTTTTGCATGTTTTCACATTTTAGCAATCTCTTCCAGCTTTTTGGCAACTATTTTGGCATTTTTGAGTTTTTAGAAACTATTTTGGCAGTTTTTTAGCAACTATTAGGTACCCATTTCGGGATTTTTAGCATTTAAAAATCCGGGCCCTGTTTAGAAATTAAAAAAGGCATGGAAAGGCTCTAAAAAATGCATTTCTCGGTTTAAGTTCTCGATAATCGCATAGCCTTATTAAATATAACGCAAATAACAGAAAGTGAATAACTCAAATCCCTAAAAATGTAAAATGCAATTAAGAAATTCGGCATTCTATAGAGCAACTCTACAACTATACAAAATATAACATGCATAAATTGATTAACAATTTTTTATTATTATTAAAAATTTACAACTCTTCTGCATAAGTAGAGTAAACACAACTTATAGCTTTTATTGATATATAAATATTATTAATAAAAAAATATTCATCATTGTATTATATGCGTATTATTGCATAATATTTAGTAATATTATATTTAGAGATCAGATACGGGCCGGAACCGTATACGAATTTTAGCCCGTAACCCGTACCCGTTTCCGTACAGACGGAAAATTCCATTCTCTATTCTATTTTACGCTGCAATTTGTAAAAATATTAAATAATACGATTCACATGCTTAATGTTTGTATAATACTTTCTGATGCTGTAGTGTGTATATATTTGTCTGTATTTGCTATAAACGACGCTTAATATTCTGCTATTAAACAGAAATTTCGCAATATAAAACAAAAAAAATATGAAATTATTATCACTTTACAATATTTTTTTTTCTTATTTTTTAACTTATTTTTCCTAAATTTTCACAGCGTTTTCAGGCAAACATTAAGTTCACCTAACAAATAAGCATAGAACGGGATCACTGATCAACTGTATACCCAACAAAATGAGCTTTCACTTCCCAATCTTTATTTTTTTCTGCCATTATGTGGTTTTGTTTTGAATGCTCAAATGGTAGTGGAATTGGCGATGTGAAAATGGCCGAGGCTTCTTCAAATAGCAACATGAACACCACGAAACGCAAACAAGCAAATCCTGATGAGGAAAAGCATAACAAAAAGGCCAAAACTGAAATTAGGAAAACGGTATGTTATTGGTGGGCGGTCCTATTTTGAGTAATTAAAAAAGCTATTATGATGATCCAAACCTGAGACGACCCACACTGACAAATACTCTAAAAAATAACAAATAAAAACAATTATTATTACTAATTTTTTGGCTAGTGCTGGATTACATTCCTGAGATTGAATTGAACCTGTTCAAATACTTTTTTAAATAATTTTTTTCTTTCATCGAGTTTATTGGATTTTCAAAAAATCCCGTCCAGGTCTTGAAAAAACCGGGTTCTGGACCCGGCCTGATACCCGGACCCGGCCAATCCTAATAAAACTATTATTTAAAATAAATTAAATTATTTAAGGAAAATCACTGGGATGCCACCGCTTGTGATAAACGCCTCCGAATCATTGATGGTTTGACTGTCATTCACTCGGCAAAACAATCTGGTATTTAATTTTTTCTATTAAATAATTGAATATTTCATCAAAAGGTTCTTTCCGCCCAGTCTTCGCTAAACATTCAATTTCGCCCAAAAATGAATCGTCCGGCATTTTTTACTTTGAAATTACAGTCAAAAAAATGGATTGGTAAGCGTAATGATTTAAATAAACAGTGTTTACAATAAATTATCAAATTTACAATTTCCAGTTGTTTTATGATCGGATTTGGTTATAAAAGGCACTCATTGTATGATGAAAGGAATGGTTTTTCTTCCCGGGGCATTTATGCTTATGGGAGCAATGGCTTTTTTCACATTAACGGAGAAGAAAGAAGAGCTTTTTTTAAATATAAATTCGTTGCTGGTGATGTTGTCGGATGCGGCGTTAATTTGGCCACCCGACAGATAATTTTCACAAAGAATGGACGTCCTATTGGTTTGTTTATAATTTTTTAATGAAAGTGAAATTAATTTTAATACTTTTTGTTGAAATTCGCTTAGAAATTCTAATAATATATTTAGAAATTTTGTGCTTTTTAAGAATCCATCTCTTTTTCATATATTTTTTCCCACAGATTCTTCCAAGTTTTCCTTTGCTTCATATTCCGCGGTTGACCAATGGTTTCCGCTCGTTGCTTTGTTTGACCGTAAGGACGAAATTACGGCCAATTTTGGTTCGGAGGAATTCAAATTCAAACCAAAAAGTTTATGAAGCATGAAACATTTACTGAAGCTGATTGACTGATTGATGATTTGTTTATTTTTCTGATGACTTTCTGATTGTTTTTTTAATCTTTCCTTTCTTTGCTTTTTCTTTTATAAAAGGGCATTTTTATTTGAAATAATTTTAAATATTAGTGATACTCTAGAATTTGGACACGAAGAATCTGTGGCCAAATTAACGCCGCATCAGACAATGTCACAAGTTCGCTAATCCAAAATTGGCCATTGCATTGGTATGCGGAAGTGTCGCGACGAAATCGAATATTTTCTCCCAATTACATCGGGTGTTTAGCGTGTTTTCTCTAATTATCCCCCATGGGGGATTATGCATAAAATGGTTATTTTTTTGCGTAAGACCTGTACAAATTCCTGCTTTTTCGCCCCAGCTCTGCAATTTGAAAAATATTAATAGAGAAAAAAAATAATTTTTTGACCCTTGAGTAAAAAAAAGCTCTTTGGGCACCTTCTGGGGAACCGTCCAGTTCGGCGCCGTTGTTAATAACTAGAGCTTGGCCTGGACCTGGATTTATGATTGAATTTTTCCTGGGTCCAGGTCCATTTCATTTTTTGGCTACCTGGGTTTTAGCTGGACTTGGATTTTCCTGGTTTTTGTCCAGGAAATCCAGGTCCAGGTTTTTTCAAAATACCGAGCTCTCCCAGTGACATGAAACGCACGAAAAACATGTTTTTTGGTTGTTTTTGAGCTATTTTCGAGTTACCTATTAGTTAGTGCCTATTTTCTAGGTTTTGTTTATAGCAACAAAGAAATTCTACATTTGTGAATAAATCTTATCCATGAATAAAATTTTGTTATTAAGTAAAATAATGATAAAATAAATTTTTCCTTATTAATTAAAATTTCAATTTTACTGATCACATTAAAATGCGAAAAGATAAAAAAAACAAATTATTAACTACTATGTAACTAATTATTAAGTAAGTAGTTACCCCCCCCGGGACCGTTGGAGGTTGACGCTAATTAGAAGTGACAGGTGGTGTAATTAGGGGTGCTAATTGGTCAAACCCAAGCCTATGGGAGGGGTGCAGCCCTTTGAACTTGCCGACAGATGGGGGTGGGTGGTAATTAGTGATGACTAATTGGTACTAATTAATTAATTGTTCGTAAAATGTTTAATTAATTGATTTAATTGGGGGGAGGGGTGACAGATGAGCATGGGGGTGGGGGCAGATGTGATGAAGGGGAGGGGTGGCAGATGAGGATGGGGGTGGGGGCAGATGTGATGAAGGGGAGGGGTGGCAGATGAGCATGGGGGCAGATGTGAAAGATGAGAGTGGGGCTTTTCATCCTATGCTTACAGACATTCCATCAAACTGACATTTCGCCTACACACCCCCAAATTGACAAATTGCGAAAAAAAAATTTATTTAAAAACAAATTACAAAAAATTTTTTATTTTTTCTTATGAGCCCCGGGCTCTTTAATTATCACGTCACAATCCCATTTCATTTTCAAAAACGCACAACAGCGTCCAGTTCTTGTGTTGATGCATCCAACACGCCTACAGATGAAGACGCGGCCACCGGATCCCGGCAAATTGGGATGGGGAGGGCGGGACTTGCTCTTGTCCATGGCGTACTCTACCCCTTGGTAGAGTATGATGTTTTCTGACACTTTTATCACTTCCTAAAATTTTAATTTTTAAAAATGCCCCCACCCTCCACATGTTTTACCGCAGCAGCAGGAGGGTTTGGAGGAGCAGCAACGGGAGAGGGGGGTCGGGAAGCAGCAGCAGCAGCAGCAGTAGGAGGGTTTGGAGGAGCAGCAACGGGAGAGGGGGGTCGGGAAGCAGCAGCAGCAGGAGGAAGAGGAGGAGAGAAGGCGGGAGGAGAAGAGAGCGGAGGGATGGGAGAGAGAGGAGGGAAAGCAGGAGGAGAGAGCGGAGGGATGGGAGAGAGCGGAGGGAAAGCAGCAGGGGGAGAGAGGGGAGGCACAACAACAGCAGAAGAGGAGGGCAGAAAAGCAGGGGGAGAGAGGGCAGGGAGAACAGCAGCAGCAGAGGAGGAGGAGGGCAGAGGAGCAGAAGGAGAGAGGACAGGGAGAACAGCAGCAGCAGAGGAGGAGGGCAGAGGAGAAGCAGCAGAAGACAAAAGGACGCGACAGACAGCAGGAGGATGAACAGCCGCAGTCGTCACTGGTGAAGGGCGACCAATGACGGAGAAAATGACCGAAGGGAGGGGAGGGGGCAGGGGCGAAGCGGCGTCCTCGTCGATGACGAGCCGTCCAATCAGCATACTGTCGTTGTTGTCGTCGTTGACACAAGTCGTTGTAGTACTGATCGCCGTCGTCGTCGTTGGCTTTTTGTTGTACTGCTTGAACTTGCTGGTAGTTTTTTTGCGTTTTGCTGGTGTCGGCGCCCACTCCTCTCCCTCTGTGTCTGTACTCAATTCTGCCCCTGTCATCCACTCCTCCCTTTTTTCGGGTGTTGGACAGTCGGGTCGGGGAGGGGTGGATGACCCATGAGCCGTTTTTTTGAATTGGTGCAACTTTTCCCATTTTTGGGTCAGTTCGGGGGCTGTCTAAAAATTAAAAAAAATTATTTTAAATTAATTAAATGAAAAAATTATTACTGTTTGAATGTTTTCAAACGGTTCCCAGGTTGCTTCGCTGAAAGGAAAACCCTTCCAGCGAATCAGCAACTCCAAATGCCCCTCAGGCGTTCGGCGGCTTGTTTCAATTGATTGTACGATGTACAATCGTTCATCCTATTAATTAAAATCAGAAAATTTTATTTTTTTAGAATTTACCCCGAAAATTTTTTTAAGTCGCATGGAAGTGTAGAGGAAAAGACAGCTACGGCCAAATTTAGTTATAAGATGGAGCATAAAATGGATTTTAAACCATTTTGATAGCTCAAGGAGGAGCTCTTTTGGCAGTCGGCATTTTTTATCTGTTGTACTGCTTGAATTTGTTGTTGTTTTAATTTTGCGGTTTCGTAAATCCATTGCTAAAAATAATTAAAAATAAAATAAATCAATTGTAGTGACTGAAATAAAAGCCCAGACCCAAAACGACGCCACGCAAATGATCACTGGTCAGAGTGTGGCTTAGTCCATCCCTTCACTCTCTCATCTTATCTCTGACTGCTCTCTCACATTCTCTTACACACCTGTACTCTCTCGCTCTTCCATTGACCATCTCTAGCTGCACTCTTGCACATCTGTACTCTCTCACCCGCC
Source organism: Heterodera glycines (assembly GCA_004148225.2). Taxonomy (NCBI): domain Eukaryota; kingdom Metazoa; phylum Nematoda; class Chromadorea; order Rhabditida; family Heteroderidae; genus Heterodera; species Heterodera glycines. The sequence goes on from CP049710.1 coordinate 12,247,998, forward strand.
CACAGACTGCTCTCTCCCATCTTGCACTCTCTCATCTCATCTCTGACTGCTCTCTTGCACATCTGTACTCTCTCACCTCCCACAGACTGCTCTCTCCCATCCTGCACTCTCTCAGTTCATCTATAATTATTCTCTCACACATCTGTACTCTCTCACCCGCCCACTGACTGCTCTCTTCTATCCCTACACTCTCGCTTCTATCTCTAACTGCTCTCTTCAATCCCTGCACTCTCTCATCTCACCTCTAACTGTTCTCTTCCATTCCTTTGCTCTCTTATCTCTAACTGCTCTCTGTAATCTCACACGTACCTGTACTCCCAAATAAAATGACCTTTTCTATTATCAGATTTCCGGAACAATGGATGTTTGTCGGCCAATGGTTCAGATCTTATCGGATTATGCTTTTCTGTAAGTTTTGGGAGCTCATTCTTCATTTGTACAATTAACAACAATAATAAAATGATTGCTCCTTCTAATCTCTCCTGGATTCAAATCCCCGACTGTGACTGCCTGGGGGTCTGTATTCGCCCAGACATTTACAAACACCCCTTAATTTGTGTTCCCGAATTCCTGGCCGAAAATTTCCCAAATTTGCTCACCCATTTCTCAATTGGTGTTAATAGCACTGCTCCTTTAGCTGTTGAGCCTACCTACACCACCCCCCTCACCATAATTGGGGTGATTAGTGTTTTGATGCTTCTTCTCCAGGTCCAAGTCCGTTCCGGACCCAATATCATTTTTTCCAAATTTTAGCTGTTCAATACGGTGTTGGTCATCCGTTTGCCTCTTCGTCGTCGTCGTCGTTCTCGTCCCTCTCACCAGGTCAATGATCAATATTTTTATATTTATTGAGCAAACCACAGGCACATTAGTGCTCTTATGTGGCGCATAAAAAAAAATCAAAATAAATAATGTCAAAAAAAATACAAGAATATGAAATGTAAAGTAAAATAAAATAAAATGGAATGAATGTCAATGCAAATGTCAATAAATCCCTTAGAACTCATACATAGCTTTTAGCAATGCCCTGAATTGATTTGCCTTATCTGCCTGAATTGGAACAATTGCTCCGACGGCTTCATCGAGGACAGTTGGCTGTCTCCGCCCGCTGCTTCATCCTCCAATGCGTATAGGGTAAAATAATTAAATAATTTTATTTTAAAAATCAAAAATATACAGCGCAAGCAAGTCTCGAAGGGGCGAAAGGCGACCGAACAGCAAATGCCGAACAAAAACGAAATGGATGGACTTCCGACCAAGAAAAAGAAGCCCATTCCAGCCCATGGTAAATTAAAAATTCTTTTTGAATATTTTTAATTTTGAAATTATGCAATAATTTTAAGTGCTGTCTTCAGTCGATGAGGAATGAGTGGGAGAAGGACGGACGAAATTTAAAAATTTTAATCGATCTTTTTTTAAAAATTTTTAAAATTAATGCCATCTTTTTTAAAATTATATAATCCAATCATTTTTAAATAAAATTAACCATTCAATTAAAAAAATTTGACCATTTCATTTAATTTATTTTTTATTCCCACACCATATAAATATAAAGTGTAAATCCCGATCAAATGGCCATTTTTATGTAAAAATGCTACAAAAAACTCCCAAATTTTCAAATTTATGGTTGTGTAATTTTTTATTAGGCTGTTTATTAATTAATTCGGTTACTCCATTTTCAGTACTTTTATAAGTTCAAAGCGCAATTTTTATTTTCAAATCCAAGAATAAGCAAAAAACAAGGAGGTCATGCAAAAATAAGGACAAATCTTACAAATAAGGACAATTGGTTGAGACCAAAAATAATAAAAAAACATCAGGTCCTTGAAATCGCTTGCAGGGATAGGTCATAGTTATAGGTGGGATTTTTATGTTTTTATTATTTTTTTGGCCTAGTTATGACGAGAGAAGCCCAAAAAAAGGCACTTTCGAATGCGAAAATAGCCAAATCGGATTCCTTCTTAATTGAGTCATTGGATTTCGAAGTTATCTGCTGGATCTTGTAATTTAATAAAAAAAAATTATCGGAAAAAGATTACTTTTACCTTCAGCAGATGCAAAGTGCGGGCGAAAATGATAAAAATGAGATTTTTTGGAATTTTAATGCAAAAATACCCTTGGTTTTTTACAAATTTTTAACACATATTTTAGCAAAAAATATGTAAGAAAAATAGTGAAAGCTGAAAACACACCCCTAAAAATAAACTTTTTTGTCATTTTTTAAATATTTTCAAAAAAAAAATTTTGATTGCAAAAGTAACCAAATCGATTTCTTAATTCCTCATTGGATTTCGATGTTCCCTGATGAAACATTCAATTTAAAAAATAATTTTCATCTGCGCGTTTGGCAAACACATATCAGGGCAGTGTTTTTTGATTTGCAATTGTGCGGGCGAAAATGATAAAGAATGAGATTTTTTAGAATTTTTATGCAGAAATACTCTTGATTTTTCCAATTATTAACACATATTTTAGCACATATTTTGGAATTTTTTTCATCCCCAAATATTTTTTTTGACAAACATTTTGATTTAAAGGTCAATTTTTTCTTATTTTGTGCTTAATTTAGCATTTTTGATGATAACTTATAAGTACTTATTTACCATTTTTTGGTGCTGAAAAATCCGGTCTCTACTCATAATTAGGGATGGAATTTTTATGTTGTTTTTACATTTTTTTGCGGCTTAGTAATGGCGAGAGAAGCCCAAAAATAGTTCGATTTAGAGCGACTTATAAAAACAGATATTTTGGTATTTTGGCACATAAAAACATATCGCAGATATTTCCGGGATTGGCACATATTTTGGCATTTTTGAATAAAAATACAAGAAAATTGAAAAATACGCCCGTAAAAATCAACTTTTTCCACAATTCTTACAGAATCTTTTGACTATTTAATGGACATTGCGCCACAATTTTTCTTGGCGACTTTCGCCTCACACTCGTGCAGGTGTTTTTTTTACATGGATTTTATAATTTTTTAATGAATTTTTACAGGGATTTATTTTCCAATTTTTTCCTTATTTTATTATAAAAAATATTTAGATTTTTTTGAAAATTTCTTAGTTTGTTAATTATAAAGAAATTGGGGGAAAATCGACTTGCTCAATCGTCGTCCTCCAGGAAAATTTAAAAATAAAAAATTTAATTTTTGAAGAAATAAAAAATTTCCAGAAGAAACAAAGATGCTTTTTTTTACAATTTTTAGTTTTTAAAATTTTCTCTGAGTTACATTTATTCGAAGTTAATAAAATCTTCAAAAAACATTAAAAATAATATTTTAAAAAATCAATTTTTTTTAATTTAATTTAATTCGCCACACAATTCCGCCACACCCATCACAGTTGACCCCCGCGGTGCTCCAATGCCTTTCCACGGACATTTTACGGCACATTTTCGGGCAAAATTCGCCCATCCAAACTCTGTTGATCGGCGGCGACAATTTCCCTCTGAATTTGGTCAAAAATCACATGGCCACGGCGTGTCCCATGGCGGTGTTCAATGTGTAAGGACCGACCGAAGTCAGCGGTTAGGCATCTGTTCATCGCTTTGAACGCGCCGACATAAAGTGTGAAAATACTGCCCCCGGGGGACGATTTTTTTTCGCACCGGGAAAAATTGAAATTTTTACCATTTTTCTTCCAGATTTGCTAATTAGTGGGTTTTTGGAAAAAATACCCAACTATTTATACGATTTTTCTACAAATTTTCTCCAAAAATTACTAATTGAGAGGGGTCCTGGGTGGGGGGAGGGGAAGTCAAAGGTTTGTGCCCCGTGTACCGCGGCTCCCGGACAATCCGTCAGTGGATAATCCGTCAATGGTCAATCCGTCAATAATGGACAATCCGTCAGTAACTAATCCAAAACAATTTTATTTTTAAATCACCCAGATTTATTTAAAATCATGTGAAAATTAATTTAAGTCTCTAAAAATGTGAATTTAATAATGTGTGTATTATAAAATAATCATTTTTTAAAAACTTAAATTATAATTTCTTGAGATGGTCAATTAATAGAAGTGTGAAGTAACTAGAAATGTTAAGAATCTATAAAAAATTATATTTATTAAATTTGGTAGGGATGTGACTTTTAATGACGGAAAATCCCAAAATAGTTAACTAAAATTATGAGTAAAAATGCCAAAATAGTGAAAAAAGTCCGAAATTAATTTCTTAGCAAATATTGGTATTTTAAATCAAAAATTTGTCAAGAAAAAAATTTTGCGGATGAATTTTTGAGAAAATTTTTTTCATTTCTTAGGAGTGATTTTTTAAAATTTTTAGATCGATTCTTAGGGGTGCATTTTTTTAAAAAAAATTTTGGTCGTTTCTTAGGGGTGTATTTTTTGGTTTTATTGCATTTTTGTTAAGAAATTTTCCAAAAAATGCCAAAATAGTGATTTCTAGTAACCGATAGTTACAACATAATCGAAAAATTTCAACGCAGAATGTGTTTTTTGAGTTCCTTTCTTCAAAACAATTGAGCAAAAAATTTTTAAAACCTAAAATTCACAATTTCATTTCCCGACTCGGGAAATTTCTCGGGTTTTTCGCTTCCCGGTCTCAATTCCCGGTCTCGGGTTTTTAATCTCGGAAACCGAGAAATTTTTACACTGTTAAGGATGACTATTTCGGGGGCAGGAGGTCACCAGCGAAGGGGGAAAAGAGGAAAAAATATTAAATTTTGATTTTTTTTTACAAAATTCATGAAAATCCCAAATTTTGATAAATTGGCATAATGTTTTGCAATTATTTAATAATTTGGGTTTGTAATAGAGCATCAAAACGAAAATAGAACCAATTTTTTTCCAAAAACCACAAAATTAAGAATTTTTTAATGAAAATCTGCTAAAAATATGGTCAACATTTTTAATTTTTCCCCCGGCCTAAAAATCCTTTATTTTCTTAAAATTTTTGCTTAAAATTACAAAATTTGGCCATTTTTGTTGACAAATTCTGTTAACAAATCATATTAAAATTTACAAAAATTCCCGGCGGCGCCTATCGGCACCGCCGTACCCCTTGTTCCCCAAAAAATTTTTGGAAAAAGCGCCGCAAAAAAAACAACTTCGATTTTTCATGCTCATAATCCCAAAAAATGCTTATTTCTAACAAAAAAATGCTCAAATTGATCATGGACAATCAAAAATATAACATTTGAACATTTTAAACGTGTTTAGAATAAATTTTGTAAAAATGAGGCTTTTTGACCAAAAATGAGGTTTTTTTGCATGCCAAATGAGCCTTTTGAAAATTTTAATCTGGCAGCCCTGGTTAAAAGCCATTTTTGCCAGTTTTTATGGCATATATTTTCGTGCATATTTGGTTAATTTGCGTTAATAATTCTTCTGTGGTTGTGCCACTGCAGTGAAGAAAAGGAAAAATCATAATTAATTTGTGATCTTTGATTAATAGGGTTTGAAGTTGTATGCACTAAAATTCGCCAAATATGCCCTATAAACCCGAAACAAAAAGCGCGGGCGGGACGAGGGAGAAAAAGCGTCGGCTGTCAGAAAGATCGGCCATGGACTGGTAGGAGATGAACGAGGATGAAAAAAGCGGCTGTCATCAAAGAAAGGGAAAGCTAGCGGATGAAAAAGTGTGGGGTGACCGACCACCAGGGATGGCACGGAATTCCGGTTTCAGATTTCCGAAATTTTTGATAAAAGGTCGGAAATTTTCGGAAATTTTTTTGAATTTTTTTTTAAAAAAAACTTCCCGGCGGCGCCTATCGGCACCGCTGGACCCTAAAAATCCTTATTTTTCTTGAGAAAGATGGACGAACGGAAGGAGGTGGGCACAGCGCGGGCGGGCGGGGACTGACAGCAGGTGGACGGGGAAACGCGTCGCACTGCCACGGAAACGATGGCTTGCAGGAAGGAGGAACAGCAGAAGAAACCAATAAAAAAACTTCTCAGCTTTTGAAATGATTTGTTAGGGATGGGGAAGGCACAGGTTCTGTGTGTGCTGCTTGCTATTGCTGGTAGTGGACAACAAACAACAGCAGCAGATGCAGAAGACGGACGGACGGACGGACGACTGGTTGGGGCGCTAATTTGTGTTTAGGGACAGCGCGGAGTGGGCGGCGGACGCGGGGGGGTGGGAGGGGGAACGTCGGATCGGCTGGCAGCAGAAAGGGAAGAAAATGGTGAAAGTAGGGACAGCCGTTGACGGGGAGGGGACGAGCGGGGGGGGGGAAACTTTGGTGGATCGGCTGGCAGCAGTGAAAGTACGTCGTGCGGAGTGACCAGCAGCACCCGCCCCGGGGGTGGGATGGGCGGGGGATGGAGAACGGACGACCGATCGGCGGGTCGTCGCCCACGGGATGGACAGGAGTGGGGCACTTTGCGCAAACACAACTGCTACCGGACGACGGGGGAGGGGAATTGTTAGTGATCACGACACGACGACGCATGGGGAGCAATTCGACCCGACCAACTCGCCGTGATCTGATGACCCCGCGGGCGATTTGTTTGAGAAGCGCAGCTTTCCCTCAATTTTTTTTCGTCCGTGTCCACTTAACCACAATGTGCGGCTTCTTCCGCCGCCGTCATCGTCAATCCCAAGCAGTACCCCAACCCACCCACACGCCGACACACAATGCGCTGTTTTTCAGTTAGTTTTAGGATGAGGAACGCGGATGACCTGAGCTGCTCTTCTTTTCTTCCTCATTTTTGTGGGCTTTACAATTTTAGTTGCTGACTTTTTAATTTTTGAGTTTTTCAAAATTTTATTGTCCCAATTAATGAGACCTCGGTTGGGCACCGGCACGTTACAGTTTTGTGTATGTTTTTAATAGAGCTGGACTTGAACCTGGATACAGGCCAGGAATTTTTTTGGATCCAGGTTAGCCGTTTTTCAGTAACCTTTGTTTTTCCTAGACCTGGTTTTCTTGGCTTTTTGTCCAGGAAACCCAGGCCCAAGTCAATCTTAAAATCAAGGCCCAGGCATTTTTATCAACGTGGATTTTTCCTGGACCTGGGTTTTCCGATTTTTGTCCAGGAAATATAGGCCCAGGTCATTCTTAAAATCCATGTCCAGGCTTTTTTCAAAATGTCGAACTCTTGTTTAGATATGTTTTTTAATAATCTTTACAAACCTTTGAGTAAAAACATATATAAAGCAAATGGCTATGGAATTGACCTCTTCCGTAGCAACACCAACAGCAGGTCCTCGTCACTGCCATCACAACTCCGGCTTGTTGATGAACAGCTTGAGGACCTTGGAGACGGCATGCCATCATGGTCGCCCATATTCGGACGGAGACGGCAATGACGATGACGACGAAGAATATGTCAAAAACGGTGGAGAATGGCATGCTGACGATGGCGGCACCACCGGCATGGCGACGACGACGAATTCCAACACAGAAGTGCAGCATGATGGTGAAGAAAATGCCAGATTTGGCGGCGGTTCCGGTGCCAAAACGGTATCGGGAAATACCCAAGGAGACTATGATGATGCAGGCCATGGCCATTGCCATGCCGACGATGGTCAACAACTTGTGCATCGACCAGTGCCACGAAAGCAGGCATTTTTGGCCAATGCTTCCGAAGTGCCGCCACCGTTTTCCCCATCGGCGGTAGATGATGGCACCGAACTGCTGTTTGTACACCGCTTGGCCGAACAGTTGGCCACCCGACGCACCTCGGCACCCGCGTGTTTGGACACGGCACCACAATTTGCCAGCGGCAGAGCGGAATTGGTAAATTTGTCCATAGTCTATGATCTCGAGTCTCGAGTTAATAAAATTTCACACTATTTTGCAACGATTAGAGGGATGTAATAAATGCTAACCCGACTTCGGCATTTTGTCTAAGATTTCGAATTTACATACCCTTAAAGACATCGGAATCGATCAATCTATCCAAGAAATTGATCAGAATTTGATGGGCTCGCGACAATTTGGGCTTTTTGTGTTGTTGATCAGTTCCAGGACTCGGAGTTGTGCTGAGAATTTTAAAATCTCTCTTTTTTTACTGATCAGGCAAAAAGATTTTTATGACACTAAAAAATAGAAAAACACAAATTCAGTTTTCTCCAATTGATTCGACCACCTTTGCCACCACCACCCCCGGTGAAGTGAACTGCTTGAAAAAGTTGGAAACGCATTTGTATCTGTGCCAGCAATTGATGGACAGAAAGCTGCTGTACGCATTGCCAAACAATAACAACAATTTGAACAAGCCTAACACTTCTGCTGTCAGCTGTAGCAGCATGTATTTGCCGAAAAACTGTGTGTCCAGCTCGTCCAGCCCGGACTCGGGTAGGTTCACTCAACACAAAAAATGGCAAAAAAGATAAAACAAATCCAGAAACCAATGGTTGAGAATAAATTAATGCCACAATTCCATTAGTGATAGCCTCTAAAATCTCGAGTTCGAGAATTTGGTGGGTGAGAGAGGTGTTTTTTCGGGTCTGTGATAAAAAAGAATCAGTCAGTGACAGATCAGCGGCGGTGGGGAATATTTACTTTTGGTTCAATTTACTATTTTTTGGCTTACTCTGATCATTGGTCCGATCGACTAAGCTAATCCCTGATCACAGGACTTGGACACGAGATGAATAACAGTAGCAACATCTTCAACAACAACAACAACAACAACAACAATAGCAACAATTGTGCCGTTGCAGTCGTCGGCGGCGAGCCATCATCTTCAGCCGCTGCTTCCTCCTCCTCCTGCTGTGGTCTAAGTGGGGCCATGGGTAAGTTTTATTTTATTTTTTTTGACGGTATGTCAAGGGCCTCTCAAATAATTTAAAATGCTAAGTTTTCAAAAAAGTAAATAAATAAATGAGGGAATTGAACCAGCCGGAGGGAGAGCTCGTCCGGAGATGTGTATTTTTTTCTGGCCTGGCTAGAAATTGAGCATTTTCAAAGTAAAATATTTGGCATTTCAACGGACAAATGAATGAGATCGGCAATTTGTTGCATGGAAGCTGAGAGAGTGGGATGAAAGTCCGTCCAAACTGGAAATCAGCAGAAAATGGGGGGGGGGGGCGGGGAAATGGCAATTAAAAAACGGGGAAGAGGGCGATAATATAGGGATGCCATCTGAAAATTTTAAAAATCAAAACGACTGCCTCAAAAATTAACACAATTGGACTCATTTGGGGGGTTCGAAATCAAGGAAATTATTCAAAAAATTGCTTTTTGATCAGTTAGGAGAGGAAACAAGCAAATCACACATTTTTGAACAGGATAAATCATTTTTAAAAAAATTATAACCCATTCTGGACTTTTGATGCAAGAAAAAGCAACAACAATTTTCCCATTTTAAATTTAATTTTAACAGCAGCAGCAGCTTCTTCCCCACCCTCATCTTCATCTGCATCATCATTAAGCAGCAAAGTATCGACATCAATTCAAAAATGTGGCCATCTGTCAACATTGTTGCATTCGGGCAACAGTTTTTGTGGCACTTCTGCTACCGCTTCTTCTTCCTCCGTTGGTGCCGGATTTGATGGCACTTCCGGTGCCGTTCCTTCAGCACTGTTGTCTTCCTGGCTTTCATTGCTTCATGCCCAACGGCATCAGTATCCTTCCACCGCCACAACAAATGCCGTCGTTTCTTCGTCAGCATCTCTGCCCGCTTCATCCGCTTGTTCTTCTCTTTTCCCATCTACTGCTGCTGCGTCTGCTGCACTGCTTCATGCCGTGGCCGCCGCCGCTGCTTCTTCCGCCGTTTCATGCTTTTCCTCCCCCTCCTCCTCTATTCCCGCTCGGCACCACATGCTTTATCCCGCACTTGCTCATCATGCATTACCCGCCGCTTTTTCTTCATCCATTGTGACGCCAAAACCGTCACCGCCTTCGTTGGCACAGTCGTTGCTCCAGCATCATGACCAATTCGTCCAGCAACCCTTTGTGTGTGCCACCAATGCCGATCCATCAGATAATCAATCATCATCATCAGTATCATGGTCATTATCCACCTCTTCGGCTTCATCCATGCACCAATAATCACTACCGTAACCATCGATGTCACCGTAATACATTCGATTTTTGTCGAGAACGGCGACCGCAACCACCGTTTGGATGTGCTGCTGCTACTGCAACTGTTCGTGGTGCACGTCGTCGGTCCAGTGAGCCGACCATTCTCATGGGCGGCACTGAAGGAGGACGAAAAAGGCACGGCGGCAGAGAGGGTAATTAAAATTTTGGCTAATTAACCTATGAATTTAATAATTGGACAAAATGAATTAATTTATTTGAATCAGTGAAGGTTTCCGATTACAAAATCCGACGAAATTCGAGTTTTTTGATTTCAAAACTGTCCAAATGTAAAAAAACGGGTACAACAAAATTTGCTATAAAATTTTTACGTTTTTTAAATAGAGAATTTTTGGAGTCCCAAATCCCGTGATTTTTTGACGCAAAATGCCGGATTTGTGAATTGTTTTTTTGGCCTCTGAATTCCTTGGGCCTCTGAATTTGCCGTAGATTTCTTGAACTGCCAGAATCGCCCATGAAATGAATGTACTCATTTTCAGGTCACGTCACTTATTTGTGGGAATTGTAAGTGCTGTTAAAATAATTAAATCTCTTTTTAGTGTATGGAGAATACACATATGCAAAACCATTTTAGATTTCTTGAAATAAATTTTTGGTATATTTTCAGCGATTTTTAGGAAAAATTTGAAAAAACAGCATTCATCATAAGATTTCGAAAAACGTTAGTTTGGACGACTGCCAAAAAAATTGTTTTCGAATAATTGTACACTAATTGACTAATTAGCGAACATTCTCACTCATCGATGATTAAAGAAAATTTTCTGATCAGAAATTTTCACTGTTATTTCCCACAACAAAAAGGTGTCCAAGCTGTGGGGAGCGCACAAAAACAAACCGGGCATGAATTATGAGACAATGGGACGTGCACTGAGGTACAGCATATATAATTAATGACACACTAATTAGAGGCATAATTAGGCGGAAAAGGGTGATAAATTAATTAATCCTGCTGGGCTCAAAAAATTAAAACGGATTGAGAAAGTCAGGCAAACATATTTCTTTCTTTGCCTGCTGAAGTTTTATTTTTATTTTTTGTTCATTCATGAAGAAAATTTCAGCAGTTTTTACTGTGTAAATGCTAAAAATTGTAATTCAAAAGAAAAAATTGAGAATTTAAATTTTTTTAATAGATTTTTTAATATTCATTATTTCATTTGTCGACCAATCAAATAAATTTTCCATTTTCAGATACTATTACCAAAGGTACGTTCGCTATACGGTGGGTACGGGTATAAATTTTAAGACGAGAGACCCCCGCCGGAGGGGGCCGGGATTTTCCAGAATTTCCTAATCCCGTTTTTGTACGTGTTTGTTCATGTCAAAAATGATTACGACTGAATAATACTGCCATGCATATTTAATAATTTAATTAAATTATAGAAAAAAAAATCCAGGCCGGGATTTAAAAATTTGAATTAATTCCAAAATTGAAATTCTAGGGGAATTTTGCAAAAAGTGGAGGGACAGCGCCTCAATTCATGGGCACTCCGACGGATTTTGTGGAACCGAATTTCATCAGCAGATGAACAAAACAAATTCTGGGATGGCATTAAAAAGGCGGCACATTTTTCCATTCATGTACATATAATTTTTTCCAAGCGAAATAAATTAATGATAATTCGGGCCTATTAAAGACAAAAATAAAAAGTTTTTATGAAAAAAAATAAATGAATTTTGGTGATCAATTAAGAGAACATTTTCAATTCTTAGGGGGTGGGTGTATTTTTTGTTTTTTTTTTTATTGCATTTTTGTTAAAGATTTTCCCGGAAATCTTGAAAATAGGCGCCAGAAATGGCGAAATAACTAGGGATGCGCTTTTTAGGCAAATGCCTAAAACTTTTGCGCACTTAATACGCACAAATAAGCACGAAAAACGCATTTTCCGCTTGGTTTGGGGTGTCTAGGATGACTTTTATAATGCCTAACTTTGCCTATTTTGGAGTTTTTGTGCCTAAAGTACCTATTTTAGGATTTTTGAAAAAAAATTAAAAAATTTTTAAAAAGTTATTAAAAAAAAAATTTTTTTTGGTTAATAATCACTAGAGACCGCAAAAAAGCACCAAAAATCGCGAAAAAGGCACTATAATAGGCTTGAAAAAAAGGCATGAAAAGGCACGAAAATCCCGAAAAAGGCATGAAAAAAGGCATTTAAAAAAAATTTCTAAGGTTTTTTAGGGAGCAAAACACCAGGGATGGGGGCGCGCCGCGATGCGCGATCTGCGATCCGCGATTCGCGGCGTTTTTTTTTGCGCGATCCGCGGTCGCGGCCGCGGCAATTTGATGCGCGATCCGCGGTGCGCGGCCGCGGTTTTTTTTTTTTTGCGCGATGCGCGGAATTTGGGACTCCGCGATAATTTTTGACTAAAATTTTTAAAAATAAATTTTTTTTAAAGCGATTGTTTTATAACTAAATTTATTTAAAAGTAAATTTTTGTTTATGTAAAAAGCAAGAGATTTAGAAATTGGATTCTCACTAATTCCTCCAAAAATAAGAAATATTCATTAACTTTCTAGACAATTTTCTTCTGTAATTTAAAACCAAATGACTCATGAAAAAGACTATTGGTTTTACTTTGACAAAATTGACAATTCTTCTTATGCCAAATGCAAGGCATGCAATTATAAAGTTGACAGAGGGCCGAGAAAACGAGCATCTGATTTGGAACGCCATTTAAAATCTAAGCATCCTGAACATTACAAGCAAAGGGATGAAGCTTTACGTAAAAAGAAGGAAAAAATTGAGAAATCTGACAATTATCAACCAAAATTGGTCTTTACGAATGAATTGAAGATAGCTACCCGAAAACGATGGTAAAAATATTTGTTTTAAAAGAAGTTATTAAAATAATAAATTATAGGTCCCGGGCCAAGCAAAAAAACAAAATTCAGCACAACACCCATCAAAAAGGCCTTTAGTAAGCACAGTAAGCGCTTAAAAATAACAAAATTCATTGATTTCAGCACAATGGGACTCATCGTCTGATAAAACAAAGGACATGGAAAAGACAATTATGGAGTACATTTGTGTTTACGGTTTGCTCTTTGATCATTGCAACTGTCCTTGACCCTCGTTTTAAATTGAAGCTGTTTGAACAAATGAAGGAACAAATTCGCGAATGGATAAGAGCGGATTTACAAAAAATGTTTTCCGAATTTTTAAACACGACATTGGTTCGCCGATCAAGTACATCGAGTATTTGCTCTGCAGAAAAACCTGTTTTTTCAGGCCTCTTAGAAGTTTTAATTTTAATGTTTTCTTTAAAGATCTTAATTGTTTTAGTCATCCAGTGGATCATCAAATCTCTCAATTATTGATACCCAGTTGAAATCACAAAATGAATTTTACGATGCGCTTCATCAATTGGACAAATATTTGAGAGATCCGCGAGTTAAATTCTCTGTTGACCCTTTTGAATGGTGGAAAAAAACCAAGCGGAGTTCTCGGGCTTGGGACGGCTTATGAAAAAGTATCATAGTGCGCCACCGGGAAGTGTTGAGTCGGAACGCCTTTTCAGCAGCGCAGGATTTATTCTTAATGATCTTCGAAAAAACCTATCGCATGAAAATCTAGAAAAGCTTATTTTTCTTCATCATAATATCATCCTTTACCATTTTGATTATTGATTAAATTGAAATTTTTGAATTATGTTTTTATAAATGCGCGATCCGCGGCAATTTGATGCGCGATCCGCGGTGCGCGGTTTTTTTTTTTGCGCGATCCGCGGTCCGCGGCCGCGGCAATTTAAATGCGCGGCCGCGGGATTTTTCTGTGCGCGCTCCACCCCTGCAAAACACGTAAAACTTAACCAAAAACTTAATTTTGGTCATTTAAATGGTTATTAAATATTTTATAATGTTTTTCGAATAAGGAAAATTTTTAAACCGAAAATTTTTTATAAGAAAAATAATGAATTTTGGCGATTAATTTTTGAGAAAATTTTTCAATTCTTAAGGATGCATTTTCTGAAAATTTTTCAAGTCATTTCTTAGGGGGTGTATTTTCCGGATTTTATTCCATTTTTAATGGAATTTTCGGAAAAAAACGCCAAAAAGGCACTAAAATCGGAAAAAAACGTCAAAAAAGGCACCAAAACGGCAAAATGCCAAAAAAAGACATTTAAGGCACGAAAATCCCGAAAAAGGCAAAAAAAGGCATAATAAAAGTCAACATAGAAGCCTCAAACCAAGTGGAAAATGTGTTATTTATGCTTAATATACGGGAACTAGTGCGCAGAAAAAAAGACATATGCCTCAAAATGCGGTCTCTAATAATCACAACGAAATCAGTGCCCTTTTGAGGCCGAGTTGAGCATGGTCAAAAAGTGGGAAAATGTCCATCCAAACGTCAATACAAACCCAACTGAAATTGTGGAAAATATTTAGGGCAAATGAATTTTGATTTTTAAAATGCATTACCGTCGGTTCATTTCGTGGCAATTAGAACAATTTGCCTTATTTCGAATGTTGTCACAAAGGGCAGAATAATAATTGCGTTGAAAACGTTTTTTTCTTTCTGATAAATGAGAGAAAAATCGAAAAACAAAACATTTTTATAGTCACGAAAATGGAATTGAAGAATGAATGAATACCTATTTGTTTGTATCTTTCAAACCCGAATTTAAAAAGTCAACAGATTTAAAACGGCACAAAACCATGAAAAAACAAATGAACTGACGCTTACTTTGTTAAGGAAAATTGGAGGAATTTTAAATCATTTTACATAATTAATTTATAAACATTTCAGCTTGATTTGCAACGATGTTTGTCTGGACGTTTTCCCGTTTTTTCGTCTTCCTCAACTTGGCCTCAAAATTGCGCTGCTTTCGCCCCGTTTTGCTGTTTTAGTGTTGGCACGCATTTCGATGGCAAAACGGAAATTAACAATTTGGAAAATGATAATTAATTAACAATGGCATAGGATCAAAACCGGAACTGTCTGTACGAATTGATGGAAATTTTAGTCAACGGTTCAGGTCCAAACTCAAACATACCGTCTTATCTCTAATTATCGCCCATCTCCATTAATCCCCCATCTCCATTTATCCCCCCCCCCTTTCTGAGGAGGTTGAGCAATAATCCCCCCGTCTCCATTTATCCCCCGGGGGAATAAATGGAACTTTTGGAAAAAATAATTTCTTTTTAAAATTTTAATAAAATTAATTAATTCAAAATCGAAATTCATTTGCAAAAAATTACAGATTTTTCTTCCTTTTTTAATTTATGAAAACTCCTTTTCACAATGGAGTGCTAAATTTTTTCTGAAAAATTGAAAATTTCCAGAATTTCTGGAAGATATGCACCTTATCGTTCTGAATCAAATAATTTGAAAAAATTATTAAGAAAAAGCACCGACATTATTTTAAATGTATTTTATTTTATTCTTTTTTTTTGCTGAATAATTGTTTTTTCATTTTTATTAAATTTTTGTTTTATTGGCAAGGATTTAAAAAAATTTGCTATTTCTTTCTGAGGATTAAAATTTTTCACTCTCTCTGTCAAAAGTTCTGTTTAATATTTGTACTTACGGCGGTAAATAATTGTTTAATACGATGCCCTAAACAATACTGAAGAGGATGAAGTGGGTGGAATCCCTTCAAAAGAACGAATTCATTTTTTTTTTGAATTTTGAAATGTCCTTTAAAGGGATTAAGCGACTGCCGCAAAACGACAGTAACTAATCAGAGCTTGGAACATTCTGTAAGGCTTCCCCGCTGGGATTTAAGTCCCGTAAATTTGCCTTTTTAATTAATTCATTTTAAAATTTTCATTGCCCAAAATTTCCAAAATGAAAATGCCGTCCCTTTTCTCCCTCATTTTCTTCCTCATGCTCTTTGTCAGCAGCCCTTCTCGGCACCGATTAGTCACTGCTGTCAGCAGCAACTCATCGTCGTCGCCCATTGGTACCAGCACCGTCGCTTTTGGCATTCCTTCGCCGACCAGCCCAATCTCTACTGCTTTAACATCCTCCACGAATGGCACTGCCACTTTTGGCATCCCACCACCGCCGATCAGTCCGATCATTAATGCTTCATCCTCTCTCCCACCGATTGATCCGTTGGAAGCATCGGTTCAGTTAAAAATCGGCTTCCTCTTTGCCAACGGCACCCAACGGTTGCGAACGCTTTTCGGCTTTGGCCAATCCGCGCCCGCCGTCACTTTGGCACTTGAACGGGCGAGGCAAGAGCACCTCATCGACAGCATCAACTTCACGTGGGCAATTAGAATGGATTTCGTTTTAGAGGCGAAAAATTCCAATTTAGGAGCCTAAATAAGGGCGAAAGAATCGCGAAATTTTTGAAAGAAATTTTCAAAAATGCCAAAGCGAAAACAGGGCCGAATGCTAAAATAGAGGCCAAACTTTTATTTTGGGAGCGAAAATTCAAAAATAAGAATTTTTAAGGTCGAATAACCAAACTTGGGATTCCCTAGTGACGGATAGGGGCGTTAAAACGAAGAAATTTCGCGTTAAAAATGTGTTTTTCGTGCATTTCTCACCGAAACAAAGCCGCAGAAAAAATAAGTAAAACTTAAGAATCCGGGGCCCTACTCATAATTTTAAATCACCTTAAATGATTATTGGCCGTAAATGCCAATTTTCAGTTACAAGTGGCGAATGTGCGACTGCTTTCAGCCTTGGGCTGTCGGCTACGCTACTCAACTGATTCTGACGGAAAATGTGGACGCTTTGATCGGTCCGCCTTGTGTTACCAGTAAAATATTTTTTTTTGATGACACTTTGCCAAAATAATACGAAATTGCAAAAAGGTGCCATCGCCGCGGGCTATGTGGCCTCCTTTTACAACACTCCACTGTATCTGTGGGGTGCTACCGTGTCCTCGGAATTTTACAACAATACCGTATACCCTACAATGAACAACTTGAATGTTAACTCGGACATGTCAGTTGAGAGAAAACAAATTTTTTTTTCTTCTCCCTCTCCTCTCCTCCCCTCAAATTATCAATTTTTACCAAAAAAAAAAAAAAAAAATTAAAAATGGATTTTGCTTGGCATTCCGTGCCGTCAAAAAATTAAATCGACATATTGTTACCAAGGGCGTAGCCAGACCCTTGGCTTTGGGGGGGGGGGGCTGAAGTCAAAACGTCGATTTTTAGGGGTGTATTTTTCTTTTTTAAGTCGATTTGTAGGGGTGTATTTTTGGTTTTTTGAAATCCCGAATTAGGGGGTGTATTTTACAAAATTTGTCGCCGTTTTTCGCCAAAAAATTAATATTTTTTGCCATTTTGGCCTCCATTTTTCAAAAAATATGGTAAAATGGGGGTCCGGCGGTGCCGATAGGCGCCGCCGGGAAAATTTTTGAGTATTTTAATGCAATTTTGTTAAGAAAATTACTTAAAATTTCAAAAAAATTTACTGAAAATTTTTTACTTTTTGGGTTTCGGGGGGGGGGGGCTTTAGCCCCCCCCCCCCTGCCTACGCCCTTGATTGTTACAGGTTGGCGTTGGCCTATCAAAGTGTGTTGGTGCAGTTCAATTGGACCGAAGTGTCCTTCGTGTACACCCCGGACAATAAGCGAATGTAAAAAATCGTTTCGAATTAATTAATTAATTAAAAAATAATAATTAATTATTTTAAAATACAATTTAATTTAGGGTCTGCAATTCGGTGCAACAGAGTCTCACAAATGTGCTGAACGTGACCAATGTGACCATTGTTTTCCAGCATCAGATGGAGTCCAATGTGGACAGCATGAAGGCGACGCTGAGAAATCTGCGCAACCGATCGCGAAGTGAACGAATACCTAATTAGAGATATAGGCCTGGACCTGGATCCAGGCCTGGATTTTTCCTGGACAAGGATTTCCTGGAATTTTTGTTCCAGCAAATCCAGGTCCAAGCTAACAAGAAAAAAAACCTGGGTAGCCTGGAAAATTTTTTAGAATTTATGTTTCGAGTGATCGATGTTTTTTCATTTTTTCAAAATTGATTTTTTTATAGATTTAAATGCTTTAGAAACACAGAATTATTGTAATTAGATATTTTTAGCTATTGCTAACAACAATCAATTAATTGATTTTTTCAAACTTTTGTTTGCTTTTTAAAACAAAATTTAAAAACCCGGGTCTAGGCTTTTTTCAAAATGCCGATCTCGACGAATAATTATTAGGAAGTAGCTAATTATCAGTCAGTTTAGTTGTGCTTGTCTGTTTCGATCTCGAGGTTGACCGTCGCAACTTTCTGTTGTCCATTTTTGATGCTGGCCTGGCTGCGGACAACGAATTCGTGTTCATCATGGGATCCCTGCGCAACCAGGGCATGCTCCAGCAGGGTAATTAGGCAAAATGGCCAAATATTGCTCCAGCAGGCTAATTAGGCAATTTGGCCAAATTATGGAAGGGGTAATTAATTATAAATTGTTTTCAGTTTCATCCAGTGAGGACGGCAGTGTCAAATATGCGAACATTTGGGTGGACAAAAACAGCCCGAGCGATGGGCGCGACTCGGACGCGCTCGCCGCGACAAAACACGTGATCATGGTCAATCATGACAAAGAGACCAAGAGCAAATCTAAGTGCAGGGCTCTCATTCGTCCTTGAATGGCAAGGACGTCCTTGAAATTGGGCCCTCTCGCTTGTAAACTACACAATACTCTTGAATTCAAGATGTCATTGAAAATGAGCACTTTGCATATGACAAAAAATTTTACTCGTCCTTGGAATTCACGAAATTTCCCGTTATGTCCTTGGAAATTAGTATACCCGTCCTTGGAAAACGAGTTTTTCCAATGAGAGTCCTGCTCAAGTGCCTTTATAGTAGTCTTCGTTGTTCAGATTGATCTGGAAAACCAATCGAGTGATCAGATCGATGAATTCAACCGAAATTTGACTACCAAATTCGGCACTTATCCCTTTTTATGCAACGGAAGTTGCATGGGCGACGCAGGAGAACAATCGGTTGCAATTTACCGTATAAAAATAAAAATTACAAAACATTTAATTGTTATTTTTTAGCCGTCACAATACGCCAGGGCTTTGTTCGACACAACATACGCATATTTTAGAGCATTGAATCGCACAATGGAAAAGCGCAAATCCAATGCGAGGGATTTGTTGCGAAACGGCACGGAATTGAACGAGGAAACTGCCGGGTCGACTTTTCAGGGTGAAAAAGACAAATTGTAACTGTCAAAGGAGGGGGGGGCGGGAAGGGGGTCCGGACAATCCGTCAGTAATGGACAATTCATCAATGGACACAATCCGTCAGCAAAATTTATTTTTTAAAACAACAAATTTTATTTAAAATTATATGAAAATGAATATAAATCGCTAAAAATTGAATTAAAAATTGTGTAGGTATTTATAAAAAAATTATGAAATAATTTTTTTTTAAATAATTAAAGATAATTTTTATATAAGATAATTAATTAAAATCTATGTAAATTTTATTTATTAATTTAACAAGCATTTTCGCAAGATTTTTGATCATTGCTCCAAAAAAAAATCCTGACGAATTGTCCACTGACTGATTTTCCAATGACGTACTGTCTGTCCATTACTGACGTATTGTCCATTTACTAACGGATTCTTCTTCACTGACGAATTGTCCTTCACTGACGGATTGTCCGTGCCCCGGACAGAAGCAACTTGGCAGGAGAAGCAATGTGTAAAAAAACGTGACATAATTACTCATTAAGGCGAGACCGGACTGATCACTTTTGACGCCGACGGCAACCGCCAGCCGACCTTTTTTGTGACAATGCTAAACGCACTAAATGTGCCCACTGTTACGATGACTGTGAACATAACCAACAGAGCATTGGTGCGAATTAATTAAGCGGAGGATGATTAATTAGGGCTGGGCATTTAAGTCAATTACCTTTTTTTTGGTTTTTATACATACCGTAAATCCGCTATTTGAAGGCTCGGGGCCTTCTATTGTTCAACCGCTCCAAAAAGTGGCCTTTAATTGGAGAGGGGTTTCAAATAGTGGATTTACGGTAGTACCTTTTGGGATTTTTATGACTTTAGTATTTTTTGGCAATTTTTTTTTATGACTTTTATGAGATTTTTTGTGACTTAAATTCCCGGCCCTAATGATTATAATATAATTTTTGAAATCCAACAGAAATTTGAACGGCTGTACAGCAGTGAGGCGTCGCTGTGGGTCAATTGGGGCGGCTTTCGGCCAATGACCACGCCGTTGTGCGGCTACAACGGCACAATGTGCGCCAAAATGTGACGGTGTACATTCTGGTCGGCGCAACGCTTATGCTGCTGATGCTGGTCGCCGCTTTGCTTGGCATCGGATATGCAATTAGGTAAATAAACAGACGCGGATAGAAAAAGCATCGGACGGTGCCGATTAGAAATTGGAAAAAGCATCGGTCGGTGCCGATCGGAAAAAGCATCGGTCGGTGCCGATCAGAAATTGGAAAAAGCATCGGTCGGTGCCGATCAGAAATTGGAAAAAGCATCGGACGGTGCCGATTAGAAATTGGAAAAAGCATCGGTCGGTGCCGATCAGAAATTGGAAAAAGCATCGGACGGTGCCGATTAGAAATTGGAAATTCTTGCTCTTTGATGGCGAATCCGAAGATGGCAGAACTGGAAAATGGAGAATTTAAATATTAACACTTTTTAAAATTCTGAAAATGCATTCAAATTTCCAAATTCTCTTACTCGTATTCCATTTTCATATTTTTAATTGAAATTTCATAGTAACAAATGTCGGACGAAGAATCATTCTGCAAAATCGGAAGTTTTGCGAAGACGGAATGCCCACAACCTTTGAAGAAAAATTATTTTTATAAATACTTTAGGTGAATTACCAGAAAAACATTCCTTTATAATGGACAGTTAAACTATCGTTGCCAATGATTTCGAGGTCGTCGCTACAAGCGTTAGTGTCCCAACAATTTTCTTCGAAATTTAAAAGCACCTTAAAATAAAAATTGATTTTAAGCTACAAAAAATTCTAAATTTTTAGAAAATTATTTATTTTTATAAAATAAATTTTCATTATTTCCCCATTTCCCTTAATCCACCTTTCTGGAAAGGTAGTGCCAAAATCAATCATAATTTCATGCCGCATTTTTCCGAATTTGGCACAATTTGGGCGCCCTTAACTCCGCCCCGATTTTACCATTTGCAGGGAGAAAATGCGCGAGAAGCAGCGCCTGACGCGCGAGTGTTTGATCCCATTCGCGGAGCTGCGCAACCCCAAAGAGCTGCGCAGTTCGGAGGAACTGAAGGCGGACACGGAGAAGAGCATGCGGAGCATGCACAGTAGTCAGTCAGGTGAGCAGCATACGGTAGCGACCATTCTAAGGCATACGGTATATGCAGGGAGCACACGGCTTACGGTTGGCAGTCACAAAGCGCAGCGGGAGACGGCCAATTGCGCGTTCTTTGTGTTCAACCGGGAGATTGTGTTGGCCACGAAATACCATGTCAGGGTGCGAATTCTGTCCGAAGATTTGGCCTTCATTAGGAAGGTAAATGGGACAACAGCAGCCAGGCAGGAGACCAATTAACAATGGAAAATGTGTTGGGCTAATGACCCAAAATGATGATGGATCAAAATCGCTACCATAATGTATAATGTTGCACTTTCAATCACTCGTTACGGTACAGCTGCGTCAATTGGACCACGACAACCTGAACAAGTTGTACGGCGTGTGCATCGATGGGCCCCTTTTGTACGCAATTTGGCGCAATTGCCAGCGAGGGACATTAAAAGTGCAATTTGACAAAACATTTATTGGAAACAGTAATAAGAAATGGGCAAAAAATGTTAGGCCTCGGGTGGGAATCGAACCCACTCGTGCACCTTTTCCGTGGCCAGCTTTCCACTGAGCTACCGAGGCATATCCGCCGCGTTTCTTTTATGGATCTTATCAACCCCCGCTTTCGGCCAGCTTCTTCCTTACACAGTCAAATAACATTTCAGGAACTGATCGCAAAGGAGCAATACGTGGGCGACAATTGTGTGATGTTTGCTCTGATGCGGGACATTTCAAATGTAAACATTGAATGGGATGGGGGCGTTGGCATTGGCACTTTCTTCCATTCGCCGTTCCCTACTCCCAAATCACGGGGCCATTTTCGGGGATGCCTCCGATCTCGACATTTCAAACATGCCGAATTTGGTGGGGGTGGGGCTTGCCGTTTACAATTCCCTCAACATGAATTCGAATTTTAATCACTCCCTTCCTCCCAGGGTCTGAGCGCCATCCATCAATCGTTCATCGGAGTCCACGGGTTGCTCTCCTCAGAAAATTGTCTGATCAATGACCGGTGGCAAGTGAAAATCAGCGACTTTGGCCTGAACATGATCAGAGAGAGTCAAACGGTGCCGAAGAACGGTTGACATTGGCATTATCGGGATTTAGGAAGTAATTCGCGCCATTTGAAGCACTGTTGTGGACGGCACCTGAACTTTTGCGAGAAAACAATCGGAAGGGCACAAAAGAGGGGGATGTGTTCAGTTTTGCGATCATTTGTGTGGAAATGGTGAACAGAGAAACGGTGTGGAATGGAGTGGAAAGGGACGAAGACATCGATGGTTTAAAAAATGATAAAATATGTATCAATTTAAAAAAAACTATGAGTAATCATATTTTCTTTATAGGAAACCCACGAGTATACAAAAAGAAAATTCAAAATAGTTTAAGACCCTTTTTTCTTAGAAATCCTTTATCGGCTCAAACGCACCAACACCACAATCCCTCACCGCCCACAGCTTCACCCACGCGCAGAGATTAACCAAAGTTTGGTATGAGCAAATAATTTCTCATAAATTCTATTTTTGTCTTATACCATATCCCCACCCCATTTACCATAAGCTCCATCTGATCAGAGACTGTTGGTCCGAAGTGCCGTCCGAACGTCCGCGCATGGACAATGTGCGAACAATGCTCAAACAGATGGTGCAGCAGGACGGGTCAGTAAAAGTCAACAGCAGAGCAATGGACACGCTTGTGATCAGGGCTGGACGTAACTAATTTCAATTCCGAAAATCCGTAATCCGCCATTACGAGGGGTTCCAAAAACGCCGTAATTGCGTCCAGCCCTGCTTGTGATGCTCGAAAGTCTCGAGACCAGTCTCGGGTAGTTTTTTTGATTGGTCTCGAGACAGGGTAAAAACTTGACTGAAGGTCTCGGCGATCTTATTAGCAGAACAGCGCTTTTCCGATCCGATCTGCTTTTGCCCCCCCCCCCCCCCCTCCCAAGCCCATTTTGCCTTTCTCTCTTCAGTAGTAATCAAAATCTGATGGATTACGTGTTCGGCATGTTGGAGCAGTACGCGAGTTCGCTGGAGCAGGAGGTGGAGGAGCGGACCAAAGAGTTGGTGGAGGAGAAACGCAAAAGCGACATTCTGCTCTACCGGATGCTGCCGCGGCAGGTGGCGGACAAACTGAAGCTGGGCGAGTCGGTGGAGCCCGAGTCCTTCCAAATGGCAACAATTTTCTTTTCCGACGTCGTCTCCTTCACCACATTGGCCAGCAAATGCTCACCTCTGCAAGTATCTATTATAAATCACATTTATCAAAATGGAGGAATAGACTGATCAATCACATTTATCAAAAATGGGAATAGACTGATCAATCAAATTGATCAATAGGGAATAGACTGATCAATCACATTTACCAAAATGGAGGAATAGACTGATCAATCACATATCAAAAATGGGAATAGACTGATCAATCCCATCCGTCCCAATCTGATCTCGATAAGGTTGTGAATCTGCTCAACGGCCTGTACACAGCCTTTGACGGGATCATTGACATGCATGACTGCTACAAAGTCGGTAAGTGATCAGCAGCGAGTGTCTAATTAGTCGTCTCTTTCCTAAATTTAATTGCATTCCAATTCAAATTATAATTTGTCCCATTAATTACCTCCCGCCCTCCCTTTCATGCCGCTTTTCCCCTCAGAAACCATTGGCGATGGCTATTTGGTCTGTTCCGGCATTCCGAAGCGCAATGGCGAACAACACGCGAAAGAAATTGCTGAACTTTCTTTCGCCTTCCTGCGCACAGTGTGCAGCTTCCGTGTTGATCACCTGCCCTCCGAACGGGTCAACCTTCGCATTGGCTTCCATTCCGGTAATTTTTGAAAATTTTATGCAATTTTCTTAAGAATTGTATTAAAATTTTCCAAAAATTTCCCGGCGACGCTTCACGGACCGTCGGACCCCCAATTTATCATATTCTTGAAAATGGACCCCAAAATGGAAAAAATAGTATTTTTTGCAAAAAACGGCTACAAATCCCCACAACACATACCCCCCCCCCCTAATTCGGGATTTTAGATAAAAGAAAATACACCCCTAAAAACCGAATTTTTGAATTCAGCTCCCCCCCATGAAGCCAAGGGTCTGGCTACGCCCTTGCCCGAGGGCATTCCCCGGCTTTTCCAAAATTTTGACATTTCATTTGCGAATGCTTGTGCCATGGTTAATTAGGACCAGCGGTCGCTGGCGTCGTTGGACTGACAATGCCACGCTATTGTCTCTTTGGGGATTCAGTGAACACGGCCAGCCGAATGGAGTCAAACGGAAAGGGTAAATGAAAAAACCGCCGAAATCTCGCCGAGACAAAATCTATCCGCAGGAATTTGAAAAAAGAAAATTCAAAATTAGCGATTTTCCAAAAAAAACAAAAAATTCTTTTAAAGAACTAATTAATCTAGTGTTTTTTCCGTTATTTTATACAATCATGGTCATATGTTTAGGAACACCTCTTTTTTTTGAATAAATTCTTTGATTAGGAACACTTCAGAAAATTCATATTTTCTAGCAATAGAAATGCCTAAAAAAATTCAGGTAAGCATAACTTTGGATGCTGATCAAAAAAGGTAGCAACACCAAGTTGATCAGATCACTCCTTCATGGTGATCTGATCAGCCCATTTTGGCTGGGAACGAGGGGTAAATTTCAGAGAATTTTGTGCTCTATAAAATAGGCTTACTCAAAATTTCCAGAAAAATTTTCTCAACCCCCTAGAAATTTTTTTTGAAATTTACCCTCGTTCCCAGCCAAAATGGGCTGATCAGATCACCATGAAGGAGTGATCTGATCAACTTGGTGTTGCTACCTTTTTTGATCAGCATCCAAAGTTATGCTTACCTGAATTGTTTTAGGCATTTCTATTGCTAGAAAATATGAATTTTCTGAAGTGTTCCTAAACATATGGCCACCCCGAAATTTGACTATATGGAAGAAAACACAAATTTTTACAAAAAGGAATAAAGCAAACGAGAAATGTGTGGTACCAATGGATAGCCCAGAAAAAATGCTACAAAATGCATTAAAAAGATTATTGATTATTTTTCTTTCAATCCAGAGAAGCAATATTTTCAAAGAATTTGTTCAAAAAAAAAAGAGGTGTTCCTAAACATATGACCATGACTGTATGAATTACTAATTTTTCAAAAAATTTTTCCAAAAAAGCGCTAATTTTTTAATTTGGCAACAACCCTTTTCAGCAGGCCGAGTGCACATTTCATCAAGTGCCAATCACTTTTTGACCAATGTAATCGGCGGATATGTGACAGAGCCGAGGGGTGAAGTGATTATAAAGGTCATTAATTAAGAGTGGTTGGGAGGGCGGAAATGGATGCATTCATAATTAGTCGATTATTCCCATTATTAGGGCAAAGGAGTGATGGAAACCTTTTGGCTGTTAGGCCGATTTGGAGAGGCACATTTGTCGGAGGGATCATCAGCAGAAACAAATGCGAGTGCCGCAACGGGAAAATGACGAAAACATCACACGGGGCATTCCATCTGATCAGTGATCTCACTCCAATCATTGACCGATTTAATGACCATTTTAAATCTCTTTTTATTAATTATTACTTTTTAAATCCCTTTTTCTTCATTATTAAAATCATTATTCAGTATGGCTAGAGACTAGAAGTATCAGATAAAAATTCAAATGCAATGATCGATCAATTTATTTTATAATTTAGTCAAATAAAAATTCATTAGAAGATTTCGGATCACAATTTTTATTTGTTCAAACGGTTAGACAGCGCCGAAACATCCGTAGGACACTCACTCATTTTCTGTCGTAAAATCTGAAATTTTTGCAAATTTCAATTTAATTTCAATTTTTTTTGGCTTATTACCCTTCAATTGATCAATTTTTCCAACTCGCGAAAATCGAACTCTTCATTGGACATGTTGGCACCCTTATGACCAATATGAGCAAGGCACGTGTTATTGTTGAATGATGATGCTCTGTTGACGAGCACTTGAGTGTCATTTTGTTCTTCACAAGCCCAAAAAACGGTGATCTGTTCAGTGCCTAAGACGGAAATTAAATTCATCAAATTGTCTTAATTAGGTAATTAGTGAGTGGCCCACCGATTGCGCAACCAATCGCAGAACAGAATTGTTGATCAGCAGCACATTCTGATGCCACAATAGCAGCATTGCCCGACGTGTCGTACATTCCGACTTTGCAATGGATCCCTGTGAAATGTAATTTAAAAATTAATTATTTTTTGAATTTTGAAATTTTAAAATTACCGTAGCAAATGCATGGAAAGGCAAGGCAGCAGAAGAAAGTAAATGGGAGAACAAATTTCATTTTCCGCTTAATGTTTTGATAGACGAAAAACAATCATTAAGAAATTGGGTGACAGATATTAAAAATATTGATTTAAATAAAAATAATTTAGAAGAAAATTAAAAGAAAATAATTTAAATATATATTAAAATTAAATTTTGTCCAAAATTTTCATTAAATTCTTCTCCACTTTGCCTTTTCTTCTTCTTCTTATGCTTCTACCGTTCATTGAATACGAACCATCATCATTGCCCGGAGAAGAATTTGGTCAAAAAACCTTTAAATAAAAATATAAAATTAATTAATAATTTAACACAAAATTTGTCGATTAATTATTATTGAGCAATAAATAACAATTTGGCAAAATTCAATGTTATTTTTCCATAATTAATTAATCATTCTCATTATCATTATGTACCAAATGCAATTGTTGAGCAGGTAATGAAAATGTTGGCATTTTCACGGATGGTTCGGCCGGTCGGAATTGGAAGTTCATTGAATTCAATTTGAACTGTTTTATAAAAAAAGGAAAATATAAATTTAATTTTTTAATAATTTTCATCCATTTAATAATATATTATTGTTGCCACCAAAAGACAGAAACGCAAAAAAAAAATTGAAATTTATGAAATTTTTGAGGAATTTTACCAAAACGGCACATTTTTAGTCAAAAAGCAGGCTTAACATAATTAAACAATTTAAGTATCTTTTCTAATTTTATTATTATTATTTAATTTTTTTGCGCTCACTTTTTCCCTTCATCGGCAAATAATTCGGGTTGTCAAAATTAAAATTGGCCATATTCTCTCCCTTGGCACCAAATTGGCAATGGCACTTTTGGCCAAATGCCAGGAATTTGCTCATTTCCTCACAATCGTTGTCCAAGGAACAACCCCAAAAGGTAAAAATTTCAGAGAGTGTAAAAAAGGGTGATTGACAATCAATTAAACAATCAATCAGATCGCCGCATTGATTTATCGATCGGTCTAACTAATCGAACAATTGATATAAAATCGATTATTGATCGATTGATTGATCGAGATTGATCAAAATTATCAAAGGCTAAAAATAAAATCATACATAAATTGGACCTATTTCGCAGCTGACCGTGTAACAGTACTCTCCGCCTCGGCATTCTCTGGCCGCTGTAGTACCGTATCCGTTTCCACGAAAATAGCCCGCCTTGCACTGGATGCCTTATAATTTAAATGTTTATTTTTTTAATTTTCGACGATCTATTTAAAATTCAATTCTCCTTTTCTAACAATTACGATCTAATCGGGGAAATAAATTAATTTTCATGCAATTCCAATTATGGCATAATATTCGTGGCATTTTTGCAATCTTGGCGCTATTTCCCTCATTTTTATGGCACAATTCTCGACTCATTACCATCCATTTTTCCCTTTGGCATTGTTTTCCCTCATAATTTTTGTGCCACAGTTCGCTGTCATTTTTTATGCAAAACTATTTTTTGGCATTTTGCCCTCACTTTTCTCAAGTGCCTCCGGCGAAATGGTCGGAATCGGGCCGGGCTTCTCCTTTTCGGGCAGTTTAACTTGCTCATTGGCCATGTCTTTGCCCTCGTCACCAAATTGGCACTCGCACCGCTGCTTCGTCGAGTGCAGCGCGGAGTTGGCCGCGTTCACAAAGAATTGTTCGCAGCCTTTTTAGTCCGCGTCCCCGCTGCACCCCCAAGTGATCAGTGCCGTGGAGGTGTAGTTTTCTGAATTTTTGAAATACAAAAAATTTGCTATTTCGGCCGGCGCCTAAGTAGGCGCTAAAAATGGCAAGCCTGATCAAAACTAACCAGCAAACGCCAGAAACAGGAGGATGCTTTTTGGAAAAATTTTAATTTTCACTTTGAAAAACAGGATTTTCGGCGCCGGACTTGCGCCTGTCTGATACAAACCCTAAAAACCAATGGGACAATGGCAACTCGTATAAAAGGCAACTCATATTTTATGAAATAAAGCAGATGCCTAAGGCTAGGCCCAAGCCAGGCACCCAAGCAGGCCTAAGCCTAGATTTAATCCTTGGCCTAACCTAGCAATTGTACGATTTGCCTTTTGTACAAGTTGTCATGACACCAAACCAATAGGTCAAAGAAAGATAAGAGATACTGTACTACTCAAAAAAAGTGTAAATTTTACGGAAACCGGATCGGCTAAAATAGATAAAATTTCACTTTTTCGGGTCAGAAAACTGGACCAATAAATAAATTGCGGTGATTTTGATGATTTAATTTTATTAATATTTTTTTTTGCACTTACGCTCCATGCACATCACAGCAAAGCAGTGATGGGCTTTGTTGCTCTCGCATATTTCAATTGTGGCATTTTCACCAGATAAATGGTTGGCATAGCCCGCCTTGAACGTCAATGCTAAATTAATTAATTCATTAACTAATTAACAAACTCATTAATTTTAAATTGTTACTCGAGCATGGATTGAACATGGCGATCATCAGCAGCAAGGCAATTAGCGGCAAACGAACAAAGGAAGAGATCATTTTCATTATGTTCTTAAAATTTTATTGGAATTTAATTGAATGATTTTTATTTTTGTTTTGGCTAATAAATTGTAAAAGAATGCTTTTCCTTTTTCCATTTGCCTTTTTTATGAGTCATTCATTCACTTTCCATCCAAACAATATTCACTGAGAAAATGAAAAATGATTTATGTTAATTAAAGCGAAAAATTATTTGAAAAATAGATAGTAATATTCAAAATAGTAGAAAATATTTAAAATTTCGTAGTTAAAATTAAATTTCCCTAATTAGGTAATTAGTAGAGACCGGACAAGAGGGTCGGTCGGTCGGTTTCGGCATAAAAACCGAAAAAAACCGAAACCGAAAAAAACCGAAAAACTCAAAAATTTGTCGGTCGGTCGGTTTCGGTTAAAAAACCGAAAAAAACCGAAGAAAAATTTTCGGTATACCGTTTCGGTTTCGGTTTTTTTGAATTTTTTATCTTTTCCCAAAAAAACTCGGGGGCGACATGTCGGGAGTCGGGGGCAGGGGGGGGGAGCGCAAATGTCTGGGGTCGAGGACCCCGATTGAGTAGTGATCAACAAACTTTTTTAACAAAAAAAGACCAAATTTTCTCTTTAAATGCTCGAAATCTTCCTTTTTTCACTTTAATCAAAATGGAAATTTTTGAAAAACCAAAAATGTAGTCAAGTAAATAAATAAATAAATTTTGAATATGAATTTTTGATAAAATTTTCCATTTCTCAGGGGTGTATTTTTCGTTTTTATTGCATTTTTGTTAGTAATTTTTTTCAAAATAGCAGAAAATATTTTACAAAAAATTCTTCAAAATGAAAAAGAGCACAAAAAAGCAATAAATTTATTATTATTAACAGGTTATATCGCTCCAATTTGATTCGGTTTTTTTTTCGGTTTTTGAAAAAAGTCGGTCGGTTTTTTCGGTTTTTTGATTATTTCGGTCGGTCGGTTTCGGTATAAAAACCGAAAAAAAACCGAAACCGAAAAAAAAATCAGCAAAATAATTTTAAAAAAGCGTATGCAAAAGTCATCGAAATGCTTCTCGTTCTGCTGACTAATTGAAAATGATCAGCATCAAACAAAATTAAGAATACCTTTAAATTGTGCTTCATTATGGATACATATGTTTAATATAAGTTCTGATTCAAATTTATATATTTTTATTTATTTTTTTTATGAGTTTGTTTTATTTGGCAATTTCTGTTTTCCAATTTTTCACTATTTTCAATATCAATTACAAACTGTTATCAAATAAAAATATTATTCGAATTTAGATCATTTTGCACCTTCAAAACTAAAAAAAATTCATAAATAAAAAATAATAATATCGTGAGAAAAAAAATCCAATTGATCCTGGTCAAAATTACCAGGATCGGGATCAGGATAGTTTTGCATCATAAAAATAACATATGAAATTTATAAAAATTATTCCATCGTGTTTTTAATTGAAGACCCAATTGATTAATAATAAAATTAATTAGCTAATTAAGTTTTTTCTCGCGCTAATATGATTTGGCAAGGGCGATCATTGAACACTCGATTTGGTGTTTTACATAATATTTTTGTTTATTCATCTTTGGATGTTTACAATATCCTCCTCCTCATCCTTTGATTACCATAAAAAAAGTTTTCTTTCATCATTCTTTACAAACATTTATTTTCCCCGATGATCACATTCAAAACATTCCTTTGTTATGCTGCATATTTTTGCCACAGAAAATTAGAGTTCGTCATTTTTGAAATTTTATTGCTAGGATTCGATAATTAAATCCTGGATTGGATTCAAAAGAAAAAATTATATGTTCGCGGCCTTCTGTGATTTTGATGCATTTTTCGAAAAATTGCCTGATCAGGGTCGAAAAATCATTTGAAAAATTCTGACAGGGTCCGGCCCACAGATCCGGTCTCTCTACCGGAAAACCCTAAATCCTGAAAAGATTTGAGGCACCCATAGTAGTTATCACACGGTACCCGTCCACTGACCGGTGTGAAAACACGTGTTTTCGCAGTGAACCGGGGGCTGTCCGAGGCCTGGGGACAGTGCGCGAAATTTTCCCGCATTTTTTTTTGGGTTACTGTATTTTTCGAAAATTTTTTTTAAAAAGCGGGGAAATTTTTCCCCGCTTTTATTTGAATGGTTAGCCAAAACACAAAACAATAAATTAAAGGAAAAAATATGTGTGCGAAATTATTTAAGCATCATCACTTTTCTGTTCATCATCAGCCATTTGATAGTGGACCAAATGCCGCGGGTGCAATTCAGCAAAAAAGCGGACCTAAGCTCAATGCCTCTGATCCATTCCTGACTGAAAAGGGGAAAATTTTTTGAAAATTATTTGGCATTTTGTTTTTTTTATTGGCGTAAGAATGAAAGGATTTGAAGATTTGAATAGCTTAAGAAAAAAAAATTATCTCGCATTTTGTAAAATGCAGGATTCGTTAAATTAATCCTGCGGGATCCCGTCCTGCAAAAAAAAATTTGTGTTCTAAATTGGAACTTCCAATCCCGCAGCCGCAGCAGGATACACGAATTTGATTTTTGTATTGACAAAAAACATTATGCCAAAAATTTTTTGAATAAATTTAAAATAAATTTTGGTTTGTTTTTGACAATCAAAATTTTATTTTTAAAAAAATTTACTCAAAAAAAACGACGCGAATCAAGGATTAGAAGGACAAACAAAAACCATTCCCCGAGCGTTTTTTTCCCGTCCTGATTTTGAAAAATTTTTTACTAGCCTATTAAATTTTTTTCTAAAAATTTCCTTCAAGCCATTCTTGGATTTGAGATCACTATGAGGAATGAATGCACTGTCTAACTTGGTTTAATTAATTTTTTTGTTCACATCTTCTTAGAAATTTTTGCCAAATAGACCTAACACACAAATATAAGAAGAAAACAAAATTGGGAAGTGTAGATGAATTTTTTTGTAAAATTACACGCCCTCTAAAATTGGCTCAAATTTGCTGGAAGAAAATTTATACATACAATAAACTTTGAAGAAATGTAAGTTTTATGCACTTGAAAAAAAATTGAAAAAAT
Organism: Heterodera glycines; assembly: GCA_004148225.2. Taxonomy (NCBI): domain Eukaryota; kingdom Metazoa; phylum Nematoda; class Chromadorea; order Rhabditida; family Heteroderidae; genus Heterodera; species Heterodera glycines. The sequence goes on from CP049710.1 coordinate 12,280,101, forward strand.
TCACGCTAGATCAACTTTTATGCCAGGGGTCGGTCTGTCCTATTTGTCAGTTGTCCTGATTTGGAGGGTCCAAATCTGATAAAATGAAAATGTCCTGATTTGTAAGATTTGTCCTGATTTGGAGGTGGTGACCAAAATTTGTTCTGACTTCTTAAACTAACTCATTATTTTTAAATTTTATGGCAAAATGTCACTTTTATCAAGAAAATATAAGATTTGAGGCAAAATTGGTCATTGTTGGACAAAAATCTGTTAAAATCGCATTAAAAATTACAAAATTTTTCCCGGCGGTGCCTATCGGCGCCACCGGACATCCCTGTCCATCCCCCAAAATTTTTTGAAAAAACGCGCCGCAAAGAAAGCGTTTTTAAAAAGCGACAAAAAGTCAACGCTTGATTTTTAATTGCAAAAATTGGCCTTTTTGATGAAAAGCTGTTAACAGATCAGAACGAAATTACAAAACAAAAATATACTATTTGACACATTTTTGATCGAATAAATTGTAAAAATAACAGATTTGAAGCAATTTTGCAAAATGTGCTGCTTTTCTACACCAAAATCTGATTTTTTGGGCCGATGTCCTGATTTTGAAAAATTTTCGATCGCACCCCTGATTTATGCTGATAAAAATATTAATTGCAACACTTTGATCAGATAACTCCTCTTCAGAGTGATCGGAAGTGTTCACAATTTTAGTATCCCAATACCATGGAGTTGGGTCCGCTCTCCACCTTTTGTAAATGTAAAACTGCACCCACCCACAATCATTTTTGATTTATAACAAAAGGATATAGAATTTCAGTGCACTGACAAAGGGGGGACGGAAAAAATGTTCGATGAAAAATTTTGGTTTTAATTTTATTTTACATTTTAAAAAGCTAAAAACAAAATTACAATTGAAGAAAAGCATAAAGAAGATTAAAAAGAACAAATTATCAGCTTTAGTGAAAAATTCTTCCTCAGAGAGATTCCAAATCGAATTTGAAATTGGGCCCAAAATTCGCCTCAATTTGGTCACCAGAATAAAACAAAGAAACGAATGGATGAAAAGAATTAGCATATGATGACTCAATTGAGAAACCAGCGAAACCTTTGAAAACTATGAAAAGTTAAGGGATTTTCAATTAAAAATCAATGCCATAAATAGGCAAAATTAAATAATTATACTATAAAAATGTAATTAATCATATTTAATTATTATTTGACAACCCAAACGACGTCCATTCTTGGTGAAAAAGAATTGCCGAGTAGCCAAATTAACGCCAATTCCTACGGTATCACCAACACCGTAGGAATATTCTTCATCCATTTTTTCTCTTTGTCCATCAATCCGAACCCAGTAATCAAACTCATACGAATAAATATTTCCGAAATTAATGCTCTTCAAGTTTTTATGCTGTTGTTTGACGGCGAATCCGAATCTTATCTCCGAACTTAGAGATGAGGAATTAATAAAAGAATACATTTTTTATTAATAATTATACACTTTTAATATTTTTATATAAAAGAAAAAAACTCACTCTCCTCATTGATCGAAATTTCATAATAAAAAATGTCAGACGAATTAATGCTCAGCTGCAAAATCGGATGTTCACCAAACACGGAACACCAACCTTTTGCGGGAAAATTTTGGAGATTCTTGTGACAAGCATTGGCATCCCAATAATTTTGTCCGAAATTTAAAAGAGCCTTAAAAATAAACTTTTTTTTTTATAAAATTGCTTAAATACAAAAATAAGGAAAATATTAACAAATATATATTTTGGTAAATATTGTTCATATGTATAGTCAGAGTCGAACACGAACTATAATATGCTATGAAAAGGGCTCAAAAATAGCATTTCACGTTAATTTTCGATTGGTGAAGATTTGAAATTATTTTTAGAAACATAAGATTTATTCGTTTTTCCCTTTTCCCTTAATTCAGCTTCTTTTCAGCTTCCGTTCTTTCTCCAGTTCAGTGATTTTTTCCAAAATTTTTGAAAATTGATCCGCAGCAGCTAAAAATTAAATAGTTTGTAAATTAAATGCAAATATTTAAATATTTAATTTCCCCTCGCCTTTTGACTGTTCTTTTTGCTGCTTTTCCAATTCGCTGATTTTTTCCAAGAGTTTCTTCTGATCATTTTCTAGTTGTGAGCGCTTTTCCTCGTCAGCTTAAAATATATCAATTAAAATCTTAAAATTTTAACAAATTTTCATAGCAAAAATCATTAAAATGCCAAAAAAAATTTCCCCGTCGGCGCCTTTCGGAACCGCCGGCCACTAAAAATCTTTACCTTTAGACCGCATCATTTTTTGGACAAAGATTTTAAATCCGCGATGCGCGACCGCGGCAAATTGAATCCGCGACCGAGGGATTTTAAATCCGCGATCCGAGACCGCAGCAAATTGAATCCGCGATGCGCGACCGTAGGATTTTAAATCCGCGATGCGCGATCCGCGGCAAATTGAACCCGCGGGATTTTTCTGTGCGCGCTCCACCCCTGTTGTGCATATGAAAGCGATGGATGGATTTGGATTAGACAACTAATTCCGAGGTCATGAAGAACTTTTTTGGTTTGCATTTAACTCAATAATTAGTTTTTTTTCGAGTTTATAAATATCATTATGAATTTTAGCAGATAATTGGAAAAACCCCTATTTTTTGCAAATTTTCATCTTTTAGTCTTAAATACCCGGGAAACGACACAATTTTCCGATTATTACAGAAAACCAAATTTTAACTGAAGAATAAAAACATAAAAATGAATAAAAAGAGCAAATTGATCAACAACATTAGTGAATAATTTATCCTTCCTTCAGAGAGTCGCCAAATCGAATTTGAAATTGGGCCCAAAATTCGCCTCAATTTTTTCACCAAAGTCAAACAAAGAAACGAATGGATAAAGAGAACCATCAGCAAAAGATGGAGCAACCAAAAAATCAGAGGTATCTGTGAAAAAGTTAAGGGATTTTGATTATTTTAAACATAAAATAAATTAGATAAAATAGACAATTAACCAAATTGTAATTTAAAAATCGTAAAATTATATTATTTATTATTTGCTAACCCAAACGAAGCCCATTTTTGGTGAAAATGATCTGTCGAGTGGCCGAATTGACGCCAATTCCAACGGTATCGCCAATATCGTAGGAATATTCGTCATTTTCTCCTTTTCCTTCTCCGTTAATCCAAATTTCGCCAAGACAGTCATATGCATAAGTGCCCTTTTCACATAGAATTGATCCATCCAATTTTGCCTGCTGTTTAACAGCGAATCCGAAGATGCCCCAACTGAATAAAGAAGAAATAAATAATAAAATATTTCACTTTTTATATCAAAATTCGCTTACTCGTATTCTTTCATAACTGAAATTTCGTAGTAAAAAAAGGCAGACAAATGCTTATTCAGCACAATCGGATATTCAGCGAAGACGGAGATCAAACCTTTTTAAGGGAAATTGAATTTTGACGTAAATTTTAAAAATACCAGAAGTATTTCCCTTATAATGGACAATGAGACTTTTGTCACCACTGATTTCGATGTCCTTGTGACAAGCGAAGGCATCCCAACAATTTTCTTGGAATTTTAAAAACCCCTGAAAGTAAATAATTCGATATTTTTAATAATATTATATAATAATTTATTAAAAAAATTAAAAATTATTTTTACCGTTAAATTTATTTATTTTACTTTTCTCTTCCATTCATTCACCTTTTTCTGTGTCTGCTTCTCCAATTCACTGAAGATTCTTTCCATTGTCTGCTGTTGTTGCTGCTTCTCCAATTGACCAATTCTCTCCAAAATTGCTTTCAAATGATCTCCCGAAACTGAAATTTGAAGCAATTTTCAATTAATTTTTTAAATTGTCGTTAAGTTATAAAAGGTTATAGCTTTTAAAGTTGTCAATTATTTATTTATTTAAATGAAAATAAAATAAATTTAATAATTATTCCTATGCTTTTAGCATTTTTTCGCAGAATCCGTCGAGTTTTAAGATTTTTCTGATTGTATTAATTCTGCTGTTGCCAGTCAAAATGTTCTCAATAATTAAAGGATTCGAAAAATGTTCAATTGCGCATTTACCAAAGAAAAGCCCAAAAATTTCATTTTCGTTAAATTGCCCTCGCCTTTTGTCTGCTGTTGTTGCTGCTTCTCCAATTGACCAATTCTCTCCAAAATTGCTTTCAAATGATCTCCCGAAACTGAAATTTGAAGCAATTTTCAATTAATTTTTAAATTGTCGTTAAGTTACCAAATTATTCTGAAAATGTCTTCTAATATTTGTATATTACCATCTTTTGTCGGAGTTTTCCTGTCTTCCTGCTGTTCTTTTCCTTCTTCTTCCTCCAGACTGAACTGATCATCATTCATTCCTCAAAATAAAATTTATGAAATAAAATTTAAAAATAATAATTTTTGGCTCTATTTTAAATAAAAAAGTTATTTTCTAAATATTTTTGGCCATTACTTTTTTTGAACAAAACAAATTTTATGAAATTTTACAGAATAAAAGGACTCTTGGAGCTAAAAATGATACAAAGAATGTTAATTTGGGTGGTGCTTCTATAAAATGCTATAGTTTCAAGTGTTCAAATAATTTTAGGCCATTTCTTTTATTATTGTCCTGTGAACTGCAGCAATAGGGCCAAATTTTTCACTTTCTTTTATTAATAAATTTCAAAATAATCTTTTTGATTAATAAATTTGAAAACCATTTCTTTGATTTTAAAATTTTCATATTGTAACCCCTCAATTATGCTTAAATTCCCTACCGTATCCGTCTTGTCCAAACACTTCAGAACTGGCAACAGATGGCTCCATTGTTTGCGCTCGATTCAGCTCAGCAATTCGGGCAATCAGAACACTCATTTCCTCCGATGTGCTCAGATTTGGAAAAATTGCTGAAAATGAAAAATTAATTTTAAAAAAATTAATTTTAGCAAATTTAATTATTGAAAAATGTTTTTATTATTGCATTTTAATTATGAATTTTAACAAGATTTACGTTGGAGAGGAGAAAATTCGTCCGCTGATGAAGAAGTCGTGAATGATGACATTTTAATTTTAAAACCTAAATTTAAAATTTTAATTTGTTTAATGCATTCAGAAAAAACATGAGCAAATGAAGGCTAAATTCTGCTATAGCCGCTGTAATTGTGCACATATTTATAGGCCAAAAAGTAAATAAATTTATGGGCAAAACGATGACCCAAAAATGGAGAAAATGCGACGGGCAAAAGATAAGAATAATAAATATTTGAATAACTCATAATTTTCTTCCGTTTTTATCTTTTATTTATTCAAATTGTTGCCTTTTAGTGTTGGGCAAACGGTGACCCAAAAATGGGCAAAACTGCGGGGAAAGAAATATTTGGGAAAAGGGCAAAAAAAGTTGAGATGAAACTTTATTAAAAATAAAAATGGTTTAATTAGGGAGAAGGCTTATATTTTTGGAAATGAATCATAACATAATTGGCCAAAAACGGGAAAATGTTAAATTTCTGCTCTATTTCACTTCAGGCGTCAATAAATGAAATATCCAATTATAAACATCAATTTTCAAAAATCTTAAAAATTTTTCTATAAGAATTAATTTAGTGGAAATATTTATTGAATAAAAGAAGGAGCAGTAAAAAGCTGATGTAAATGATCACAAATGAATAATGAAACTGATGAGGAAAGAGAAGGAGAGACATTTTTTGCAGATTGAAATGGCGAGGTTAAAGCCCATAGGCGAAACCATCGAATATTAATAGAAATTCAGATTTGATTTTCACATCACTTTTTTTCAGAGCGCTTTTTCAAAAAACTTTTGGGAAAGAAGGGGTCCGGCGGTGCCGATAGGCGCCGCCGGGGGAAATTTTAAAAATTTGGGTGCAATTTGTTAACAGATTTTCAACAAAAAAGGTTGGTTTTTGCGATTATTAAGCTCAATTGTTAGGATTTTCATTTAAAAAATGATAAAATATGTATCAATTTAAAAAAAAACTATGAGGAATCATATTTTCTTTATAGGAAACCCACGAGTATACAAAAAAAAAAAAAATTGAAAATAATCTAATTCCTGTAGAGGGATTTTAAGAAAATTGGGCATTTTAATTTTTTTATGGACACTTCAGTACCAAAGAAAAAATAGATTAGGGTTCGGACCCCGCCCCCGTCACCCCCGCCCCCGCCGGGGCGGGACAGGTTTTTTGGCCTCACCCCCGTCCCCGCCCCCGCGACCTTCACCCCCGCGGGGGCGCGGGGGTGAAAATACACCCCTAAGAATGACATATTCATGGATAAAAGGCAAAAAATTTATACAATTTTGATTTTTTTAACCATTTTGACAAATTTTTTATGAATTAAAGTTAATTTTATTATTGGTTATCGATGTGTAGTGTGGTGTAGTGGTTAGTGAATCAACTTTGACATTGCTTTCTGTCGTGAGTTCGATTCAGGTTGACGGTTTCTTTTTTATTTATTTTTTTAATTTTAAAATTCGCCTGGCGCTGCCTATCGGCATCGCAGGGCCCAAAAATTCGTAAATCTTATTAAAAAAATTCTAAAAATTGCAAAAACCTATCATTTTTTGGACAAAATCTATTAACAGATCCATCAGTTTTCAAAAAATTTTCCCGGCGGCGCCTATCGGCACCGCCGGACCTCTACGCTCGCACATTCACCAAGTTTTTTTTTTTTTGGAAAAATGTGCCTCAAGAAAATATGTTACAAATCTGAGTTCCAATTTTGCTTGAGTAAATCATGATAATTTAATTTATTAAAAAAACAAATAAAACCAAAGAAAGAAAAAGAAGTAATCAATAGGGATGGGATTCTGTTTTTTAACTTTTTTTTCTGCGGCTTTAACTCGACGAGAAATGCACGAAAAACACATTCTTTTTCGAAAATTTTTCATTTTTAGTGCCACTATTCATCACTAGGAATCACTATTTTGGAGCTTCGCCACTAAAAAAAACTATTTCGGAAGTTGGCCACTAAAATAATTTTTTGCCACTATTTTGGCGTTTCGTCATTATTTTTGTTCCTAAAGGTCCTTTGGTCCATATTTTTATTATGTCTTTTCTCTCTTAAAACTCACTCATTAAATTTTTAACAGGAAAAACATTAAAAATTAATTTTAAAACAAATAATATTATGGATGAAAAAAAAAGATAAAGGTGATGGCAACATTTAACGGGGTTATAGGCCAAAAAGTAAATAAATTTATGGGAAAAACGATGACCCAAAAATGGGCAAAACTGCGGTGAAAGAAAGAGGTGGGAAAAGGGCAAAAAAAGTTGAGATGAAAACTTTATTAAAAATAAAAATGCATAAAATAATAAAAGATGGTTTAATTAGGGAGAAGGCTTATATTTTTGGAAATGAATCATAACATAATTGGCCAAAAACGGGAAAATGTTAAATTTCTGCTCTATTTCACTTCAGGCGTCAATAAATGACATATCCAATTATAAACATCAATTTTTCAAAAATCTTAAACATTTTTCTATAAGAGAACCGGTGCCCTACGGGCACTGAAAGTGACGATTTTAATTTATTTTTAAAAAATTGAAATAGCTTCGCTATTAAACACTGTCTCTAGAGGGCGCTACGCGCCAAAAACTTTTATAAGAGGGCAATTAGATTGTTTAATGGCCGGGAATATCCTCTTTCTGTTCCTTTATCCCTTCCTCTTTCTCTTCCTCTTTGTCTTCCCTTTTCTCTTCCCCTTCAACTTTTTCCCTTCTATTCCCATTTCCCCTTTCTCTTCCTCCTCTTCCCCTTCTCTTCCTCTTCGCCTTTTGCTCCTCTTCCTCTTCTGTTCCTCTTCCCCTTTCTCTTCCTCCTCTTCCCCTTCTCTTCCTCTTCGCCTTTTGCTCCTCTTCCTCTTCTGTTCCTCTTCCCCTTTCTCTTCCTCCTCTTCCCCTTCTCTTCCTCTTCGCCTTTTGTTCCTCTCCCTTTCTCTTTTTTTGTGGATCGACTCAGCACGGATGAAAAGGAAGGAATAAAGGCCAATGAAAGGGGAAGTCATCGCTGAAGGCAATGGGCGGGGATAAGCAATTACAATAGGAATAAATGCAGAAGAATGGGAGAAAAATTGTAGAGAAAATAGTAGGCAAAGGAAATGATGAAAATGAGAGAGAAAACGTATGAGAAAAACAAAATAGTAGAATATTATGGATGAAAAAATAAGATAAAGGTGATGGCAACATTTAACGGGGAGAAACGAGAGAGTGTAGCAAAGGATGAGAAAAAGGGAAAGACAAAAAAGGAAGTGCAAATGACCGTCGCGAAAGGGTGGGTGGGAAACACGGATGGCATTCCGAGGCCCCAAACATTTTCGGAAGTCGAAAATCGGAATTCCGACCCCAAAAACGTCGGAAGACGGAAATCGGAAATTTTTCAAAAAATATAAAATATAATAAAAAATTTTCTAAATATTTTAATAGGCTAAATTTTTTAATTAGGTGATTTCAAAAATGTTTTTGGTTTTTTGAATATTTTTCTAGAAAAATTATTTCAATGATTTTATTAAAATCTTTTTTATGTCGTTTTTCATTATTTTAGAAAATTTTTGGGAAAAGGAGTGACTATTTAACGTTTTTAACGGCGCGCTTTTTTCAAAAACTTTTTGCTAACATGGAGGAGGGTCCAGCGGTGCCGAAAGCGCCGCCGGGAAAATTTTGGAATTTTTATGAGATTTGTTAACAAATTTTCTCCAAAAAATGACCAATTTAGCGATTTTGAGGCAAATTTCTCAAGAAAAATAAGGATTTTCAGGGTCAAGCGGTGCCGTAGGCGCCGCCGGGAAATTTTTGAAATTTCAGTGCAATTTATTAACAGAAATTGTAAAAACATAAAAAGGCTTTAATTTGATCAATATAATTCAAAAAAAATTCTCACATTTTTTGCAAATTGGCAAATTCATTCATGGCACAAAATCACAATGCTGTGATTGTGGCTGATAAGACTTTGGCTAGAGATGGTTTTTTAAAAATTAAAATTAATTTTATTATTTTAGACAATTAAAAATAAAAAAATAAATGTTACCCTTTTTCGACATTAAATGCAAAGTACTGGCTCAACTTTTTTTTCCTAAAAGTCCACTTAATAGAAATTTTTTTAATTATTTGACTGTACGAATTATTAAAAAATAATTTACGAATAAATTGACAAATGAATGTATGAATTAATTTCAAATGAAAATAATTTTTGATATAACTTTGCTCAAAATTTTTACGGAACGGAAAAAAGCGGGAATTCCGTCCCGCTTTTTTCCGTTCTTTGTTCCCGAAAAAAAAGAAGAGAAATTGGACATTTGTGCCTCATTTATTTAGGGCCCTTTCCGGAAATCCGCGCCTAAAATATTTATTAATTATAAATAAATTAAAATTAAATTAAATTGATGCTTAAATACACATTCTCCCAAAAGTATTTCTGTCGCGTTATCAATTCCATTCACATTTGCTTTTGCACATTTTATTAATAAACAAAATTTTAATTATTGCTTGAATGGAAAAGCACTTTTCACTTTTATTCATGTCTTTTTGATCAATAATTTTTCTTCTACAAATTTCTAATTATTAAAATTGAACAATTAAAAAAATGTATGTAAAAACATATGAATTTTATGTGTCGCACTTTTGGAGTAAAAATTAATTAATTAAAATTTGCTTTTTATTTATTATGAAAAAATCAACACCAAGTGTCTGTCCTCCATACCAGTGATGTTGATCGTCTTCGTCTCATGTGTAGTATTCTCGTATTTTTAGGGGCGTCTCGTCTCGTATTTTATTTTGTCTCGGTTTTCTCGTATCTCGTATATTATTTTCCTTTTTGCAACATCCCTGGTATTAACCCCGCGTATCCCCGCTGGACCATCCCTAGATGGAACCTAATTAAAGTACAAATTAAAAAAAACAAATTTATAAAATCAATTAGAAAAGAAAAAATCGGAAAAAGTGATCAGATTTTGTGAATATTTCACCATTCAGCAGAGTGTATCCAAATCAAATTTGAAATCGGGCCCAAAGTTGGCCTCAATTTTGTCATCAAAATCGCGCAAAGAAACGCATGGAAACAAAGAGCCATCAGCAGCAGAAGCAAACCGAGAATCTTCGACCAAATCGGAGGAATCTGAGAAAAATTAAAAGCATAAATAAGTTACTGTCTCTTTTCAGAGCATTTAGTACTTGACTAATGCATGACAATTCTAATGCTTCATGCAAAAATTTATGTTCAAAAAGTGGGAAAAATAAGAGGGTGTTACATTTTTTGTGATTGCTTTGCATAAAAAAAATTCTTTGAGAATTATCCAATAGAGCCTATTATCTAAACAAATCAACAATTTCTAAGGATTCACTTGAGTATATCGGTACGCTCCAAAATGTTGTTGCAAAAAAATAGAATAAAATTTTTCATAAATTTCAAGAAAAAAAATTTTTATTTTTTTGTTTCCTTGGGTTTTCTTCATTCTCTTACTAACATAAACGACGTCCATTTTTGGTGAAAATAATTTGCCGAGTGGCCAAACTAAAGCCGCATCCGACAACATCGCCAACACCGTAAGAATAATCGGCATTTGGCCCTTTCGGTGATCCGTTAATCCAAAATGTGCCATTGCTTGAGCGTGCATAAGTGCCATTACGCGGGTAAATTCTTTTGTCCAGTTTCGTCTGCTGTTTGACGGCGAATCCGAAAACGATGGGAAAGCTAAACGTAAAAAAAATGTTACTAACTGAATTTTATATTCAAAATACAAATTGCTCTCACCCTCCCAAATTTTTGATCGAAATTTCAAAGTAAAAAATGTCGGATGAGTCATTGTTCAGCAAAATCGAATGTCCAGCAAAGACGGAGCGCAATTCTTTTAAAGAACAATTTCATATAAACGGTATGCAATTATAACACTAATTACCACAATTAGTTCCCTTGCACTGCACAACCGAACTATTGGCATCAGTGATTTTGAGTTCGTTGTGACAAGCGATGGCATCCCAAGAATTTTGTCGGAAATTTAAAAGCATCTAAAAATATTTTTAAATAGTTTTTGGTATTAAAAACGGTACTTCCGGGTTTTGTCACCCCCCTGAAATTTTTAAAAATAAATTCTTCTAGGCTAATTTTTGACGCTGATCTCAAACCTGATGTTGATTTGGGCCTATTTCGAACCCCGGACCCGAACTCGAACAAAAAGTCGAAAATAAGAATTAAAAAAATTCGCTTTTTGTTTTAGAATAGAGTAAGACAAGCAAATAATAATCATAAACCATTACAACACCAAAAATAGTCATTATGCACAGAAGCGAACATAAATGTGAATTTCTGAAAAATTTGAATTTTCGACTTTTTGTTTGAATTTGGGTCCGGGATTCGAAATAGGCCAAATGGATGCCATATTCGTGATCAGCAACTCAAAAAACGTCAGATTTGAGATCAGAGTCAAAAATTAGCCTAGAATAAATTATTTAAAAAAATTTCAGGCGATGAAAACCCGGAAGTACCTAAAAAACCATTCTTTTTATCTGTTTCTCATTAAGTTCGCCTCCCTTTCACATATTTCATTCATTAATATAATTTACCCGTTGATGCTGTTGCTTCTTCATTTTGCTAATTTTGTCCTGGAGATTGTTTTTTTCCGCTTGTAACTGCATGATTTGAGCAAAGGCAGCTGCTTAAAAAGGGGGAGGGATTATTAAAATTACGATAATTTAATGGAAAAACCACAGTAACCATTCACTCGCAATTCGCTTACTGTATTTTTCCTTTTCTTCTTTTCGCTTCTTCTCCATTTTGGCCATCTTCGCCTGCAAAACGTTTCGATCAGCGATCAGCTTCTGCTGCTCCGACTCGGCTTCATGGGTTATCTGAAAATTTTTTAATAATGAAATTTGGCTGTTTTTTGATGCTCTGACGTCACTCAAAAAATCTTAAAATAAAATATTGAATTACTTTAATAACTCTTCTTTAATAAACAAATTCAATTTTGCTATTATCTCATTATAGCAAGCCCAGAACATTGATGCTACTAAAAATTCGCTAAGTTTCAAAAGCAAAAGCCCCACCTTCTCAAGTTCATCAATCTTGCTCAAATGTTTTGCTTCCCGCATTTCCATTTTGGCAAATTTTTTACGCAATTCCTGAAATAATAAAAATATGTCATTTTTCATTAATTAATGTTTTGTGTTCCGTCCACCTTCATTTCCTTTTGCTGTTCAGCGACTGAATTGGCACAATTTCCCTCACTTTGCCCGTCCTTTTTCATTTGCTCCAATTCTTTGCTTCTGTCCCGAAGAAGACGCAATTCTTCGGACGGACTCAAATTTGAAGACGATGCCATATTATTATGAGAGAAAGTATTGAAAAGCAGATGAAAATTTGTATTTGATCTGTAAAATGTTTTAATATTATCAGCCTATCGGCATCGGCAGACTCAAATTTTCCATTTGTTTAAAAAATATATGTTAATAGTTCAGATGGTACGGTTTGTTCGAAACCGGGTACGGTGGGTGATCGGAATAACTAAATCGTTGTCATATTTGTAATTCTTCAGAAGTTTCTTAAATCGCCAAGAAACATATTTTTAAGACTCGCGAAATATTATTAGAATTCCAAAATTTCTGTACTGTCGCTGATCACGAATCAAGATCCGTTTCGGCCCATTTCGAACCCTAACCCGAATTCGAACAATTTTCCGGTACAAAAATCGAAAATTCAAAATTTACTTTTATGTTCGTGCCTGTACACAATGACCATTTTTGATGTTTCAATGGTTTTTGACTAAATTTAGCTTATTTAGATCAATTTAGGACCAAAAGTAAGAATTTCAAAAATTTTGAATTTTCGATTTTTGTTCGAATTCGGGTCCGGGATTCGAAATTGGTCAAAATGAATGTCAGATTCGTGATTCGAATTGATTTGGGCAATAAATATGAATTTCGTTTAAAATGAAATTTTGACTTTTTGTTCGAACTAGGATTAGGGGTTCGAAATGAGTCGAAACGGATGCTGCTGAAAATCTATAGTTGACTTCTTTTATTCTGAAATTTAAAAAAATTTGTGTATGGGGCCTAAACTCTTAGAATGGCGAGGATATTGAAAAAAGAACGAGTCAAAAACAAATCGATATTCCAACTATGATTAGAGAAAAATAAATTTCAGTTATAAGAGAACAATCAATTCGTTCCACTTCTTACAAGGGAATATCCCAAGCTATGATTCGGAAAATGCTTATAAACCCAGCGCGTTTTTGGGCTATAACTTTTTTCTTTGTTAAACAAATCCAACATTGTTGGTATTCGATAGCCCTATTTTTGAAGCTTAACGATATTTTCGAAATTTGGACGCTTAGGGCGGTTCTAGTCGGTTTACGCGTCCCATGGCTTGTTTGTTTTTTGCCCGGTTCCCGTTCCCATTTTGTCTAACATTTGGCTTGTGACCCTTAGTACTGGGCATATAAAAGCGTTGCGCACTTAGACTAGGCTAACAATAAGCTTTAGACTTAAGGCCTATACTTAGGCCTAAGCTTAGGCTTGATGTGAATAGGCGTAAATTTAAATTTTACCCAAGAAAAGAAGAAATGAAATTTTTCGATCAATTTTCAAAAATAAATTACTTTCCATACCATGTTTAGCAATTTCCGAGATTTTACACAAAATTAGCTTTTTCGAGTATATTCAAGAACAATTTTTGTCTGTTGCCTTTAGCCAGAATTTAGTTCATGGACGTGATAATGAACCCCCCCCCCCTCCCGAAAAATGTTTTACACGGTTTCAACTAAATTGGCGTTCTGTCACATTTACTTTTTATCTTTATTTCTCTCACTTTACGTACTATCTCATCATTCTTAATAATGTAAAAAACAACATTTACTTCATCCTGTTTAACTTTTTTTTTTATTAGTTTGCACTCATAAACAGTGATTTATAATGAATTTTAATGTTTGTAACACATTTGATCACAGTTAAGACGCTTTGTTTTTTATTTGAATACATTGGCGTTTTATTTTTTACGCCAATGATTTATTGCCGCTTTTTTTTCTTTTTTATCGTCCATGAGTTAAAAAAAACTTCAGTAGACTTCAAGCTTTCAAAGGATACGAAGGATATAGGCATTTTCTGGTTCGGGGTTCGAATTGAAACGAAACGTGTGTCATAACATAAATTGGGTTATCCGACCCTGAAAACCATCAAATCGTCGTTAATAGTAAAGTTACCCCCCCCCCAAAAAAAAATTGCCGTGAATTGCGGTCGCGTCCCAACCCTTTTCGCGATTACAAAGGATTCTTTTTGATTTTCTCCATCTTTCATTTATTTGTTTAAGGTTTAACATTCTTGTCATCAGATTTTTTCAAATTAACAATTAGCTGGAAATGTTTTGGGTAAGAGGGGGGGGGGGGGGTGAATTTTCAAAAAAAATTTTTTTTTTGAATTTAAGAAAAAGAAAATGGCAACCCAAACGAAGAAGAAATTGGACCAACAGTTGAGGGAAGTGTTGGCGCAGCAGCTAAATGAAAAGCAAACGAAGCTCACTGAGGTGGGTTGGGCATTTTGCAGGGTTACCAAGTTTAGAAAAAAAATTCAGATTTTTTGCAAAACAAAATGTAGCGCTAAGAAAATCATTAAAAACATTTAAAACGATATTTTATTAGCGTAAAACACAGAGCTCCTAAGTGAAAATTTTCAAAATCAGAATTTGGGTCAAAAATTAGCATTTTGGAAAATTTTTTATCCCAAATGAAAAAGCAATAAAAAAAAATTTTTTCGCGGCGCGCTTTTTCCAAAAAACTTTGAGAAACAGTGGGTCCCTGGAAAATTTGTTTACAGATTTACGCAAAAAATGACAAAATTTTGCGATTTTGATTTCTATTTTTTAAGAAAAATTGTGCGTTTTAGGCGTCACCGGGTGAAAAAAATGGGACATTCGGTAGGGAGCAGCTCGTTCCCCCCCCCCGAGAAATTTTTTTTTTAAAATTTGCTAACTTAGAAATCTTAGAAAGTTTTTTCCTAAGAAAATTCTAAGAAAAAAAAATTTTCGAAAAATTTTCCAAAAAATTGCTGAAAATTTCTTGGAAAATTTTTTTCTTATAATTTTCTTATGAAAACTCTAAGATTTAAAAAAAATTCAGATTTTTGAAAAGCTTTTTTTGTCCCAAAAAAAAATTTGCGGCGCGCTTTTTCCAAAAAACTTTTTGAGAAACAGGGGGTCCGGCAGTGCCGATAGGCTCCGCCGGAAAATTTTTCAAAATCTGAGAGAAATTTGTTTTCCATTATCGTAAAAACATGTTATAGGAATCGCTGATCACGAATTTACATCCATTTAGACCAATCCCGGACCTGAATTCAAACAAAAAGTCGAAAGCACATTTTCCAACACATTTATACAACTAATCACTCCGAATGCATAAGTGTGTTTCGTGAAGACTGTGCCTATAACATGTTTTACGACTTAAACGGGGGCTACCAACAGCACTATTATTACCTGACCATTTTTTCAATTTTTAATTCTAGCTTCTTTTAACCAATTTAAGAACAAAATCAAACATTTTTTCAAGGACTCCAAAAACCCAAAGAAAATTTTTAAATTTTTTTGTAAAAATTTCTTCATTTTTAAAGGCCGAAGCTGAGAATCGAAAGCTGAAAAATGAAATTGAGAAAATACAGGAAAAATTTGACAAGAAGGAGGAGCAATTGGAGAAGGATTTGGGGGAATTGCAGAAAAAGTTGGTCGAAATGGAGCAACAACAGAACGAACAACAGAAGAGCATTGAACAGATGAAAAAGGTGGGAAAAGAAATATTTACGGCACATTTTGAACGTTTAATTGCTTTTATTTTTCAAAATGCCGTAAAAGATGCTACAAAATGAGAATGGCAAACGGAGAAATGATCGCCAAGGAATGGAAGAGAAAATGGACAAATTGGAGGAAAAATTGGACACGGTGGGGTCAAATTTTGTGTCAACTTTTTGGCTCTAAATTTTAATGTCTTACAATTAGTAACATATTTTTGGCAAAAAAAATCGTTTATTTCGGCAGAAGGCATTCCAAGAAGAGCTTGAGAAAAAGGTCACGGAACGAATTGTGACAGTTCAGACGGAAGTTGACAAAATGGAAATGGCACATCAACAGCAAAAGGGTAAGGGAAATGAGCAACGATTACTGTACCTACCGTAACATTGTTTTATTACTGTCAATTATTAATTGAATTTGTTCCAATTTAAGTTGTCACTGAAAAGGCAATTTTTGAGCGAATCGGCGAATTGGAGGGACAACAAAAACACCAAAAACAGCAAGGGGAAAGGGAGACAAACGGCGAGAATATATTTTCAATATATTATTAGTTTTAATTATATTTTTAAATCTAAATGCTTTTCATCTTTTAAGAAATACGGTATACGACTTTTGGAAAATATCAATTTTAATAAATAATTAATTGTTTTCTATTTTTAGCTTCTGAGGAACGTTTCTCACAATCGCAAAATGACCAAAAGAAACTTTTTACAAATTTCAGTTTCGGAAGATCATTTGAAAGCAATTTTGGAGAGAATTGGTCAATTGGAGAAGCAGCAACAACAGCAGACAAAAGGCGAGGGCAATTTAACGAAAATGAAATTTTTGGGCTTTTCTTTGGTAACTGCGCAATTGAACATTTTTCGAATCCTTTAATTATTGAGAACATTTTGACTGGCAACAGCAGAATTAATACAATCAGAAAAATCTTAAAACTCGACGGATTCTGCGAAAAAATGCTAAAACCATAGGAATAATTATTAAATTAATTTTATTTTCATTTAAATAAATAAATAATTAATTGTTTTCTATTTTAAGCTGCTGAGGAACGGTTCTTACAATCGCAAAATGATCAGAAGAACATTTTGGAAAGAATCTTCAGTGAAATGGAGAAGCAGACACAGAAAAAGGTGAATGAATGGAAGAGAAAAATAAAATAAATAAATTTAACGGTAAAAATAATTTTTAATTTATTTAATAAATTATTATATAATATTATTAAAAAATCGAATTATTTACTTTCAGGGGTTTTTTAAATTCCAAGAAAATTGTTGGGATGCCTTTTATTGTGGCAAGGACATCGAAATCAGTGGTGACAAAAGTCTCATTGTCCAGAATATGGGAAATACTTTTGGTATTTGTTTTTTTAATTTACATAAAAATTCAATTTCTCCTCAAAAGATTGGCGTTCCGTCTTCGCTAAATATCCGATTGTGCTGAATAAGCATTTGTCTGACTTTTTTTACTACGAAATTTCAGTTATGAAAGAAAGCGAATTTAAGTAAGCGAATTTTGTATAAAAAGTGAAATATTTTAATATATTTTTTCTTTATTCAGTCGGGGCATCATCTTCGGATTCGCTGTTAAACAGCAGACAAAATTGGATGAATTAATTCGATTGGAAAAGGGCACTTATGCATTTGACAATTATGGCTTTTTATGGATTAACGGAAAAGGAAAGGGACCAAATGCCGAATATTCCTACGGTGTTGGCGATACCGTTGGAATTGGCGTCAATTCGGCCACTCGACAGATCATTTTCACCAAAAATGGGCTTCGTTTGGGTTAGCAAATAATAAATAATATAATTTTACGATTTTTAAATTACAATTTGGTTAATTGTCTATTTTATCTAATTTATTTTATGTTTAAAATAATCAAAAATCCCTTAACTTTTTCACAGATACCTCTGATTTTTTGGTTGATCCATCTTTTGCTGATGGTTCTCTTTATCCATTCGTTTCTTTGTTTTATTCTGGTAATAAAATTGAGGCGAATTTTGGGCCCAATTTTAAATTCGATTTGGCGACTCTCTGAAGGAAGAATTAATTATTCACTAATGTTTTCGATCAATTTGCTCTTTTTAATCATTTTTATGTTTTTATTCTTCAATTAAAATTTGGTTTTCTGTAATAATCGGAAAATTTTGTCGTTTCCCGGGTATTTAAGACTAAAAGATGAAAATTTGCAAAAAATAGGGTTTTTCCAATTATCTGCTAAAATTCATAATGATATTTATAAACTCGAAAAAAACTAATTATTGAGTTAAATGCAAACCAAAAAATTTTGACTCTTCCAAGCAACCAGTTTCTTGAATTTCTTCTGGCCACAACTTTTTTTTGACACATTACTTCGAAAGTCTCGTGTCTAGTGCCTAAATACGAGATCCGAGACGAGCAACTTCCCTGAATCGAATTATTACAGAGTAATTGATTCGTAAGTTCTTCATGACCTCGGAATTAGTTGTCTAATCCAAATCCATCCATCGCTTTCATATGCACGGCCGAAATATCGCCCCAAAAAATACATATAAATTCTCAAAAATTTCAAGAATTTCAAGATATTTAGTTACTTAGCAATTATTAAGAAAATTTTTTTAAGTTTTTGTTTTTTCTGGAAATTCACAATTTTATTTTTAGTAATATCTATGTAAGTTTAAAAAAAAGTTTTAAATTTTTTTAGTATTTTTCTTGAAATTTTTGAAATTTTTTTATGTTTTTTATGGCGTGGATTGATCTATTCTCAGAGGAACTCAGAAAACCAAATTTTTTCAAACCTTTTTGGTCATAACTTTTTTGTTGCTGACCAGGACAGTCAAAAATATGCATAAAAATTTTTTTTCCTGGGGTTTTCTTGGTTGCTGACCACGAATCTGACATTCATTCGACAAATTTCGAACCCCGAACCCGAATTCGAACAAAAACTCGAAAATTCAAAATTTCAAATTTCGCATTTTTTGCCTATTATGGTTCAAATGATTTTGTATTACAATATTTGTGGTTTTCAGAATGTTTCGCAGCATTTTAGGCAAAAAATGCGAAATTTGAAATGTGAAGTTCGACCTTTTGTTCGAATTCGGTTTCGGGGTTCGAAATTTGTCGAAATGAATGTCAGATTCGTGGTCAGTGTCCGCGAAAACATACATGTCTTTTTGACTTATTTAAATGTTGAATTTATTTTTCTAAAAAGGGGGGTTATCATCTAAACTATTACTAAGAAATGTTCTTTCAAAGTTGAGAAAGATTCCAAGAATGTAGGCGTTAATCAAGTAAGAAAAAGCATGGTTAAGAAACTAAGTGTGGCTAATTATTGGTCGCGTAAATCGTTTGAACGCTTAAACTGCAGTAGAGCCGGATTTTTATGGGAAAAAGGCGGGAATTTGTACGGACAAATCGGGATTCGAATCGCTGCCTAAAAAAGCAAGATTTTTGTGGTTTTTTTCCGAATTTTCATAAATTTTTTATTTCGCACATTTTTTTCCATTTTTATAAATCCGATTTTACAACTATGGTCTTATTCTCTAAAATCAATTCTGCATCGTATTTGAGAGGTTTTTCTTCATAAAATACATTTTATCACTGATGAATTATGATCGATCATTTCCTAATTAATCTTCTGCTGATCACTGTTTTTGTTGTTTTATCCGTCACTCAATGTCAGCAGAAGACGGCCCTTTTTCGCTGCTTTGTCCGGCTTCTTCTTCCACTTCTTCCGGTGGCAGAGACAATGGCCTAAATTAAGCGAAATTTTAATCCTATAAACAAAATCAAATGCCTTTTTTTAATTGCTCACCCAATGCAATTGGTTCCACTAAAAAGCCAAAAGGACACATTGTTCCAATTATCATCTTTCTGTTGTTGCTGAACCGCCACGGTTTTCCCAGTAATTTTGCATCGCTTCATCATCCAACAGTTGTCCCAGTCTTTTTCATTTGCTTTGGTCGTCAGTGTCAACTTTTCTTGCGTTCGTTCGTTCACCAATTCAAACGGCATCATTGGCTTTGACGGCACGTGAACAGAAAAATGAATTTCGTAGTTGACAGAAGAAATGGTGGTGGCACGCATAAATTCCTAAACAATTCCAAAAATCAGTGATTTGCCGAAAATGTGGGGCCACCTGCTTGAAAGTGTTGACCAAATGGAGGCTCACTTGTTCATCTTTATCATTGAAACAGAAACGCTTCGGCAGCCCATCTTTTCTCGGAGAATGCAACCATTTGTACAATGCTTGGCCAGCAGTTGCATTTGGCCCATCAAAATCACCAATTGGATCAGGCAACAAGTGAATGGAATAAATTGCAATCAACTGATCGAGATCGGTGAGAATTGTTGGCGAAGTGCGACGACGCAAATTGTCCAAATGATCACCATCGATAAAGCGCAAACGGCGAATGTTTGACGCAAAGATTGGCCATATTTCACGAACAAAAACATCCCAAATCGGCTGCCGGTCATCCGTGGTCTGTGAGGGAAGAATCCCCAGACGCAACTTGGTGCCTCTTTTGTCGAAAATTTGATGATTTGAACGAAGAAAAGCAATGACGGAGTGATCGATGTAACTGTGAAAATGGAATGAATGCTTTTATTGTGAGAGTCTCTGATTTTAAATTACTCAATCATAAGGCATTTTAAACGGATTTTGCTGGGCAACGGACGGTCGGGCAATTGAAATTCCGCAAATTTGTATTCACCCATAAGTACAGACAGTTTCGCTTCTGGTCCTTTGTCCTTGCGACGAATTTCGATTCGTCTCCAAATTGTCAATTCGCTTTTGCCATCGAAATGTTTGTCCACCAACGCATTGAAACGTGACGAAAGAAGTGCCAATTTGAGGCCGAGTTGGGCATGGTCAAAACAGGGGAAAATGTCCATCCAAACGTCGTTGCAAATCCAACTGAAATAATGAAAATAAATTAGGCAAACAAGAATATGTGACTTTTAAAAAATTCATTACCGTCGGTTCATTTTGTGGCAATTAGCACAATTTGCCTTTTTGGAATGATGTCACTCAAATAGCAGGATAATCAATTGCGTTAGAAATAGTTTTTTTTAATAATGAGAGGCAAGGCGAAAAACAAACATTTTTATAGTCATGAAAATGGGATTGATGAATGAATGTTTGTATGTATCTTTGGAATCGTAAATCTACAATTTGATTTTAAGTGTTGAATTGATTTGGTTCGATTTAAATTAAATTAAATTTGTTTTGAACAGGTCCGCCAGCCGGACTCCGTCAGTTGGGCCCTCACGGTTGGGCCCCAGCAAGTTTTTCCACTATAACTTTTTTCTCTATCATCCAAATCAAACAATCTTGGTATCATCCGAAAGCTCTTAACATGCTCATCGATAAAAATTTCAATGGATGAATTAAAAATATCTGGGCATTAAATAACAAAATTTAAAACAGTTTAGGAAAAAATTATAAAAACTGGAATTTTTTAAAGAAAAGCAACCGCCACAAATTAAATCCGTTTTCAATATTTTTCACTTGTGGCATAAGCTTTAGAATGCCAAAAAAAACTCGAAAATATTAGAACTCCAACTAAAATGGTCCATTCCACGCTTCTTCTATTATCAATTGCCGTTCTTCTGCTGGTGGTGCTATTCCCCAGTGCTTTTTTGAAAATGATAAAAATGTTCATCCATTTCTTGATCAGTGACCCCGAAAATTCCCGAAAAACATATCCTAGAAATAATTTTTAGGATAAAGAAATTTTAGTCGAATGCGAGGGGGGGGGGAGGGTACCATCCCTACCATATCTGAGTGTATTTTTTGAAATTTTCTATTAAAAAAATTCTCGCCATTTTAAAAAATTAATTTTGATTTCCAGCAGTTATGAAGTGCAAAAACGGCAGGGGAAGTGAGGAAGGGATGATTGAAGAAAGAGAAGAGGAGTACTTTGAAGTTGGAAATTGTGGTGCCGTTTTCTGTTCAGCGGATAATGGTAAAATGAATTTTGAAGAATTCTTTTTTTTTTATTACCTTACGTGGAAAATTGGGCGCAAATCAAAAAAAAACGGAAAAATGGGCGACAATCTGAGAAAAAAACTAAGTTGGAGGGTCGTATGGGCGAAGCCACAGATGGACGACAAATGGAAAAATCTGATTTTAAAATATATGTAGTTGTAGTGAGAGAAAAGGGGCGTCACTCATTTGGCAGCGCCCATTTGGCAACGAAAATCGTCTTTTATGTGTTTCGTATTTTCGTGTATTTGGGGTTTTTCGCTTTTTTCGCACATTTTCAGACAAAATTTTGTGGAACGAATGGAGTTGCTACGGTGTTGAATACAGTGCACAACGCTTGAGCAAAATCCGAATGGACACTGTTGATCAGAACCGTGCCAGAGACAACTTGCCACCCCGTGCCACCGGCGATCAGTGGCAATGCACGGCACAATTTGGAAAGACTGGTGTGAGCATGAGTAACGCACTGTTTATGCCGCCGTTGGTCAAAATTGTGTAAAACACAGCGTGAAAACTTTAAAATTAATTATAAAATATTTTGATCGGGTTTTCTACACAAAATCAATCGAAATAAACGATTTCCGATTAAAAGATCAATTAAGTTGGGCTCTAATTTTATGACGTTGAGTATATTTTTAAAAAATATGCGAGAGTTTAGGATAATTTTGAAACTCAATTTAATCAATTTTGGATAAAATAGCTTCCCTCTTTAATAAAATTAAAAATGCTAATAATATTTTTTCAAATTTAATTAATTTACTCGTCAGCAATAAAATGCAAAAAAGCCAAACAAAGTGAGAGAGGGATGGTGGTAGAAGATAATGATGAGGAACAAAGCAGCAGCAGCAACATTTGCTACACTTATGATTTATCCTTTTTTGAATTTTTAATTTAAATAAACTTATTTTGTCTTTATATTAAATAAAAATTTTGGGAAAGTCTTTTTTCGCGTGGGGACGTTTTCACGTGAGTACCTGTTTAGGACTGAAATTGATCGGATTTGTGCAAAACTTCCATGTTTCGAATCCCGAACCCGAATTCGGACAAATTTCTTGACTTTTTAATTTTTTATTTCTTACGGCTAATATCTTCTACGATAATTTGTCGGTTTGGTCGGATGTGCGTCAAACGGAAAAAATAATTAAACTTTTATAAAAACACATAAATAGTATAACAAAAAATAACAAATTTCAGAACACACTAAGGTCGCATCTGATTGTGTCAATGAAGCGCCAAATGTTGGATGAGTGTAGGCTAAATTGCCGCTGAAGTTTGCGATGGAATGCCTCGGCGAAGTTGTTGGTACGATCAGCACCGTGGTGAGCCGAAGCGAAAAAAGTATGAGTGTGGGGTGATCAGAGGGGACGGGTCATTTCAGTACGGAAGAGTTGTTCTAATGATCAATTAATTATTTAAATGTTTAATCTATTAATTAGATTTGTTGACCATAATTATAATTTCGATTATTATTTTAATATTTCCCAAACAAATTGCATTTTTGTGAGAGAAATACAGTGCCACAAAAAACTCTTGACTCAAACCTGAAAAACTATCTTATAGTTCATTTAAAAACTTGAAATAATTCATGCTTGCACAACTTTCGGTGCTGATTCAGATCACTCATTCCTAGTGACCGGGACACCCAAAATACACTGAAAATCGGGAAATTTTCGAAATTCCTAGGGGGTTGGGAAATTTTTTCTAGAGAAAATGGGCAAGCCCACTGGAAAGAGCACAAAATTCTCTACTGATTTGAATTTTGAATAATTGTGCTACGACTTTTACATAAAAAGATATACTTGGTTGAATATTTGATCACCATAAAAATGATCATTTTTTGATCAGCGCCAGAACTTTTTCTAGAAGCATCCAAATTAAACAATCTTGGCATCTTTTGATAGCCCTGAGTGTCCTCTATTTTCCTGTAAAATACAAAAAAATTTCGTTGAGTTTCAAAGAAATTGTGGTCAAAAAGGTTTACCAAATCAATTTTTGAAATTTACAAGCCGCAACTTTTTTGAAACACAACCAAATTTTTTGAAATTTTAAAGGCTAATAGAGGATACATAGGGCTATCGAATGACACCAACAATGTTGGATCCAAAAGCAATTCGGTAGCAAATTCTGTGCTCTTTCCAGTGAGCTTGTCCATTTTCTCTAGAAAAAATTTTCCAGCCCCCTAGGGATTTCAAAAATTCCCCGATTTTCAGTGTATTTTGGGTGTCCCGGTCACTAGGAAGGAGTGATCTGATCAAGTTGGTGTAAGAGACTTTTTGATCAGCACCGAAAGTTGTGCAAGCATGAATTATTTCAAGTTTTTAAATGAACTATAAGATAGTTTTTCAGGTTTGAGTCAAGAGTTTTTTGTGGCACTGTATTTCTCTCACAAAAATGCAATTTGTTTGGGAAATATTAAAATAATAATCGAAATTATAATTATGGTCAACAAATCTAATTAATAGATTAAACATTTAAATAATTAATTGATCATTAGAACAACTCTTCCGTACTGAAATGACCCGCCCTCTCCGATCACCCCACACTCATACTTTTTTCGCTTCGTCATAGCACCGATCAGCACCATCTAAGTGTCCAAAAACCTAGAAAAACAAAAAAAAATCATAAAATTCGCCTTCGGACTTAACCAATTGAAAACGCCGTTAAGTTGTGGCAAAAAGTTAACCATAACTTTACTGAAAAGCAACAAAAATTTTTTAATGTTCGATATCATTCGATATTCAAAAAAGTTATGACTATGTTAGTTGAATCGTTCTGCTTGTTCGGAACAAAGCTCTTTGGAAGAAAAAGTTGTTTTATAAATTATTTTTCAAATAAAATTACCACAGGAATTTCTGTTGCAATGGACTAGTAGTATAAGGCCACAAATGTGGGGGTAAAATTTACACCCACATTTGTGGCCTTATACTACTTGGACTGTTAAATTTTTGTCGCCACTGATTTCGAGGTTTTCGTGACAAGTGATAGCATTCCAATTTTTTTTTGGCAAACGCACCTTAAATTAAGTCATTTTAATTTAATTAAAAATTGAACCCATATTCAACAAAACTGACCAAATTAATATATTTTTTAGTTTGCAGAAAATAATTTTAAAAATTTAGCAGTCCATTTAAGAATCAATTAATTAAAAATAGAAGAAGTGATCGGTATTTATCAGTTCTTATGCCACCCTATTTTTCGTAGTAATTCGGGGCTGTACCCGCTACAATTTCCGAGTTGTTGGCGAATTTTTACATTTGGCCCAATTGCAGGGGTGCGATCGAAAATTTTTCAAAATCAGAACATTGGGCTCAAAAAATCAGATTTTGGGGTCAAAAATCAGGACATTTTGCTTTATTGCTTAAAACAGATATTTTTACAATTTATTCGATCAAAAAATATATTAAATATTATATTTTTCACCTCACATGATCATTTTTAAAGAGGGTCCGGCGGTGCCGTTAGACGCCGCCGGAAATTTTTTTGTAATTTTGTTCGGATTTGTAAAAGATTTTCATCAAAAAAGCCAATTTTTGCAATTAAAAGCCAAGCGACGACCTTTTTTTTTTTGCTCTAAAAACGCTTTTTTGCGGCGCATTTTTCAAAAACTTTTGAGGGACAAGGGGTACCGACAGTGCCGAGAGGCAACGCCGGGAAAAATTTTGTAATTTTAATGCGATTTATAAAATTTCTAAGAGCATCGAATGATATCAAGATAACTTACTTTTGTTGGTTCTAAGAAAGTCTTGACCAGAATTTTTGATGATCAATCTTATTTTATGTCGAATGAAAATTGTTTAGGTTTTTTATTTTCTTGATAACAATCAATAGCAATAGTGTTTCGAAATTTATAATAATCTCTTCTTTTTTTTGGCTTGGGTTTCAAAGCAAAATGATGACCTAAAAAATGGGAGAGGGAAAATGCTTTTATGCAAAAATTGAAAAAAAGTACAATAAAAATTTTTGTTTATCAATTTTGAGAAAATTTTTCAATACTTAGTGGAGTGTATTTTTTGAAATTTTTTCAAGTGATTTTTTAGGGAGTGTATTTTCCCGATTTTATTGCATTTTAAATCTTTCGAAAAAAATGCTAAAAAAGGAACCAAAACGGCAAAATGCCAAAAAGAATTAAACGCTTAAATTATTTTTGTGTTTAAAAAATAAATTAAATAGTTGATTAATTACAAAATCAAAAATCAACAACAAAATTTCTGTACCAACACAGTTTTTCATATGGGAGAATTTTGAAATGTTTAAGAAATGCACCAAACATCGTGAAGGCATTAAAATTAAGATTTTTAAAAATCATTTAATTTTTATCAAATTTGAACAAATTAACAAATTTATGGCCAAAACAGCTATTTAATGATACTAACAATGTTGGATTTGGATGACAAAGAAAAAAAGTTATAGCCAAAAACTTGCCGGGCCCAAACGTTGGGGCCCAATTGAGCTGCTCCGTATTAATTAAATGGAAAATTCGAATAAAATTATGATCGCCATTTAGAGAACAGGAAAACACAAATTCAATAAAACAGAAAATTTTTTAAATTAACGATGTTTTTTCAAGTTTTCAAAAAATGCTTAAATTGGTTTTAAAATACATTCTTATTATTTCTTCGCTGAGCTGGTCAATTACCAAATAAATTCGGACATATTAAAAAATTCAGAATAATTCTATCCCACTTCAAATTGTCTATTGGATGGATGTCATGCTTGTCACAATTAGCCAGAAATTTTGGCCCCAACTGTTTGATAATTTATTCCAAAAGCGATGAAAGTAGTAAATGTCAATTTTACTGAATTTTATTTAACAAATTAGTTATTTTCGTGTTTAAATTGAACATCAATTTTAAAAGCATTTGATTTCCTGCCTTTTATCCGCCAGCATTTTGTTAGTTCGACAAGAAAATCATTAATGCAAAAAAAGTTTGCTTAAGTGAATGATCTCTAATATTTTTTTTCACAAATAATAATTTTTAATTTTCAGATTTGCTCAATTGGATTAACCAAAGCGATGCCATTGGACGGATGGACAAAAACGATGGCAATTTTCGACAAATGAGTGTGAAAATGGACAACTGAATTTTTCTTGTAGTCGGTGTGGCATTAATTTTACCACTCAACGGATAATTTTGACAAAGAATGGCCAAGTTGGACTATTCCGAGTTTCTACAAATATTAAATAATAAAAAGTAAAACAAATTTAAAAAAAACAAATTTATAAAAGTACATTTAAAAGAACAAAATAATACAAGAATGATCGATAAAAGTGATCACTTGTGAATATTTCACCATTTAGAGAGCATCCAAATCAAATTTGAAATTGGACCCAAACTTCGCCTCAATTTTTTCGACAATTAAAACAAAACAAAAAAACCAATTAACATGAAAATGGTAATTTAAAAATTATATTTAATAAATTATATAGTTATTTGACAACCCAAACGAAGTCCATTTTTGGTGAAAATGATCTGCCGAGTGGCCGAATTGACGCCAATTCCTACGGTATCGCCATCACCGTATGAAAATTCGGCATTTCTTCCCTTTCCTTCTCCGTTAATCCAAATATCGCCAACAATAATGAAAATAATATTTAAAAATATATTTCTACCCCTTAATTTACCTTTCTTTGCTTTGGTTCTTGCTCTAATGCACTAATTTTTTCCCCAATTTTCTTCTGATCATTTTGTATTTTTGAAAATTGATCCGCAGTGCTTAAAATCAAATTAATTTTTAAATATAAAAGGAAACATTTAAAATTGATAAATTTAATTTTCGTTTTAATTTCTCATCGCCTTTTGACTATACTTCTCGCTGCTTCTCCATTTCACTGATTTTTTCCAAAATTTTCTTCTGATCATTTTGTAATTGCGAGAGATTTTCCTCGCCAGCTTAAAAACATAAATGAATTATTTATTAAAATGGACGGAAAATAATATTTAATCCGTTATAAGAATGCCGAACAAATGGTGGACAGTGTTTTTCAGATTGAATCTGTTGGTACCCTAATCAATTTCAAATATTTAGGACAATTTTACTCAGGGCTCCCAGATTAAAATTTTCAAAAGCCTCATTTTTGATCAAAAAGCTTCATAAAAATTTATTCAAAACACGCCTTCAAATGTTTAAATGTTATATTTTTGATTGTGCACCAGGGACGGTCCCAGGATTTGGGTTTGGGGGGGGGGTGAGGTAACCCCTTGCCCTGGGCGACGAATTTGTTTTTTTTTCACACCATTTTTTGCGGCGGTTTTTCCTAAAAACTTTTGAGGGACAAGGGGTACTGACAGTGCCGATAGGCGCCGCCGGGAAAAATTTTTGTAATTTTTAATGCGATTTGTTAACAGATTTGTCCACAAAAATGGCAAATTTTGCGATTTGAGTCGATCAAAAAATATGGAGTTTTTGGGTCCGGAAAAATTGAAATTTTTGACAATTTTTTAAGCGATTTTCATTAAAAAAATAATTGTTGATGCTCAGCAATCGATTCATTGTTTCCATCAAATTGTCCATCATTTTTCAAATTAATTGCATCGCCATTCACTTCAAAAAATATATAATTAAATAATTTTCAGATTTAAAATAATTGATTTAATTTCACATTCCAAAATTTCAGTTTTTCCCAAATTTCCCTTTTTTCATCATTTCCCCCATTTTCTGCCGATGTGAAATCAGGGCTTCGATCTCAAAATTTTGAAAATCCTTATTCCAGCCATTGAAAATTTTCATTTGATGGTTTTTTATACAACATAATAGAAACCAGAATTTGTGCTTGTCAACATCTGATTGACCAATACATCACTGCTAAAAACTGTCTTGGAATGTAACCAAAAAATTAACAGCTTTATCGATGATTGAATCAAAAAGGTGGTTGAATTAATTAAAAATAATTAGAGATTTAAAGTCATTTGTTTGCTTTTTAAAGTAAATTATGTATTTTTATTTTTTGCTTTAAACTTTTGGCTTTTATAAAATAAAAAAAGAATGGAAATGCTAAATTTTATAATATTAAATGACCATTTTTCTGATGAACTATAAAAAACAGATTTATAATTGTATAAGAAGCATGCCATTAAATGGTTGAAAACAAATCGATCAGTTTAAGTAATGTTTTCTTCTTCCTTCAGAGAGTTGCCAAATCGAATTTGAAATTGGGCCCAAAATTCGCCTCAATTTTGTCATCAAAATCCCACAAAGTAACGAATGGATACAAAGAATAATCAGCAAAAGATGGAGCAACGAAAAGACCGGAGGAATCTGTGAAAAAGTTAAGGAATTTAATTTGGATATTATGAACTTACTCAAAAACCATCAAAATTATGGTTTGGTTAAGAGAAACAACAAATTTTTAATTTCTTGTTATTATTACATAGACTTAAATGTGCTCGAACAGCCTGCAAATTTAAAAATTTCGTTAAGTTTTAAAAATATATTGACCATAAATATTCGGAAAACCTTTTTTGAAATTTTTCAGGCGAATAGAGAATATTTGGGACTATAGAATGATACGAAGAACGAAAAATTTGTATTTTTTGTCAAAATTTTATTATGATGATTTTTGAGCAACATATTACCGATATTTTAATTAAATATTATTTGTTTGCCAACCCAAACATTGCCCGTTCCACGTGAAAAAGAGCTGTCCAGTGATTAAATGAACACCAATTCCTACGGTATCACCAACACCGTAGTAATATTCGTCATTTGTTCCCTTTCCTTCTCCGTTAATCCAAACCGAGCCATCACTTTCCCAAGCATAAGTGCCTTTCTTATACTGAATTGTTTTGTCCAATTCTTCTTGCTCTTTGATGGCGAATCCGAAGATGGCAGAACTGGAAAATGGAGAATTTAAATATTAACACTTTTTAAAATTCTGAAAATGCATTCAAATTTCCAAATTCTCTTACTCGTATTCCATTTTCATATTTTTAATTGAAATTTCATAGTAACAAATGTCGGACGAAGAATCATTCTGCAAAATCGGAAGTTTTGCGAAGACGGAATGCCCACAACCTTTGAAGAAAAATTATTTTTATAAATACTTTAGGTGAATTACCAGAAAACATTCCTTTATAATGGACAGTTAAACTATCGTTGCCAATGATTTCGAGGTCGTCGCTACAAGCGTTAGTGTCCCAACAATTTTCTTCGAAATTTAAAAGCACCTTAAAATAAAAATTGATTTTAAGCTACAAAAAATTCTAAATTTTTAGAAAATTATTTATTATTTATAAAATAAATTTTCATTATTTCCCCATTTCCCTTAATCCACCTTTCTCTTCTGTTTCGGTTCTTTTTCCATTTCACTGGGTTTTCCCAAAATTTCTTCTGATCATTTTGTAATTGTGAGAATTGGTCCAAAGTAGCTTAAAATATTTTTATAATTATATCCTTTGAGCTTTCTTATAAGTGATAATTTCTTCACCAAAATGCACTCGCCTTTGGTCATGTTTTCGTACTGCTTCTCCAATTCAGTGATTTTTTCCACAATTTTCGGCAATTGATCCGCAGTAGCTTAATTAGCGAATTAATTTTTAAATTTAAATGTAATTATTTAATATTGCCAAATTAAAATTTCTCCTCGCCTTTTGATTGTTCTTTTTGCTGCTTAAAAAACTTTTAAAAATCTTATGGTGAAAATATTTTTTAATATGGTAAAACATACAAATTTTACATTTTTTAAAGTAAAAAATTGTTTTCTACTTTAAGCAGATGAGGAACGATTCTCACAAAAAATTCATAGGGGTTGCGAAAAATCTGAAGTAAATAATTGATTTATATTTTAAGCTGGCGAGGAACGATTCTCACAATTGCAAAATGATCAGAACAAAATTGTGGATAAAATCATTGAATTGGAGAAGCAGCAAAAAGAACAGCCAAAAGGCGAGGAGAATTCAAATTTCTTATACATATTTAATTTTGAATTTTAAAATGCAAAATAAAATTAAAACCGAAATATTTTCATCTTCAATGCAATGGATGTTTTTCCTTTTTTTCGAAATCACCTCGGACGAGTGCTCTGTTCACGATGGTGCAAATTTATTTTTTAGGCATAAATATTGTACTAACGTCAATTTTTTCATGTTTTTATTAAGTGCAAAAAAAGTCACATGTCTTCAATTTGTTACAGCAAATTTGGACAATTTTGTGGGAAAAATTCATAGGAAGATTCTTCTACGCTTCCCATTTTTTTGGGTGGTTCATGAAAGTATATTTCGTAAAAATTTCAATGTAGCTATGCGTATCACCAAAAAATAGACATTTATTTTAAACTAGAGTGCCACGGGACCGGGAATTTTTGCCAAAACCGGGACAGGGACTTGCCGGGACCTGTGAAGCCGGGACCGGGACCTCGATTTTTGTTCGGGACCGGGACCGGGACCGCAAGAAAAACCGGGAACCGGGACAAACCGGGAAATTTTAAAAATTCAAAAAAATTTTAAAAATTTAAAAAAAAATTCAAATTTTAATTTATATCAAGTGAAAATAATACAAAATTATTTGGTTTTTTATAATAAATTAAATTAATGAAAATTTTCAAACAAATTTTCTTCAATTATTTCAAACAATTAATCATTTTTGGACTAAATCATCGAATATTAATAGAAATTCAGATTTGATTTTCACATCACTTTTTTCGGAGCGCTTTTTCAAAAAACTTTTGGGAAAGAAGGGGTCCGGCGGTGCCGATAGGCGCCGCCGGGGGAAATTTTAAAAATTTGGGTGCAATTTGTTAACAGATTTTCAACAAAAAAGGTTGGTTTTTGCGATTATTAAGCTCAATTGGTAGGATTTTCATTTAAAAAATGATAAAATATGTATCAATTTAAAAAAAACTATGAGTAATCATATTTTCTTTATAGGAAACCCACGAGTATACAAAAAGAAAATTCAAAATAGTTTAATTTCTATAGAGGGATTGAACCAGGGGAAAGAAGAAGGGAAAGTCAAGGAGACTAGCCATTAGGCCATTTGCACACTTGGCAGTGTTACTTTTAAAGAATATATTAATTATTATTTTTTATTTTTCCCTTTGACTCCAATTTTCTTTACTAATTTTTCACTCAGACCCCCATTCTTACCAGTGCTTGTTTTTCCCGGTTCCCGGTTGCCCTACCGGGACCGGGACCGGGACCTGAGCTTTTCAAAACCCGGAACCGGGACCGGGACCTCGGATGACCGGGAATTCCCGGCCCGGTCCCGGTCCCGGTCCCGTGGCACTCTATTTTAAATCCTTTTTGTTCTTTGAGATTTGTATTCGTTCGAGTGGGCCGCCTTGTCCTTATTTCGATAGTGTCCTTATTAGAGAACGGAATTTTGAAAATGCCGGGCCCGGGCCTGGGCTTCGACAATTGGCCGGGCCCTGGCCGCCCGGTCAAAAAAACCCCGCTTAAACGGGCGGCCCGGGTTGGGATTAAGTCAAGCCCATGTGAAGACTTTTTTTGTTTTACAAAATACTTTTTTACTGCGCGCTTTTTTCAGAAAAAAAATTTGGAGAACTAGAGGGTCCGGCTGTGTGATAGGCGCCGCCGAGGAAAATTTAATTTTTTGTATGATTTGTTAATAGATTTTGTCCAAAAATGAACAAATTTTGCAATTTTGAGCCAATTTTTTAGGGCCGGCAGGAAAATTTTTTAAGGTTTGTATCCACTTTGAGAGATTTTCACCAAAAAAATTGCTGATTTGGGATCAACTTTTGGATATTTTAGGCGAATTTTGAATCTGACGATGCCTATAGGCGCCGCAAAGAAAATCAAAAATTTTAAACACTTGAAATTGTATAAATTTCCAAAAATCCGTAAGTTTCTATCGTTAAATTTTGAACTAATGACATCTCGACAAAATAATTATTTAAATTTTTCAAATTTTGGGCAGTTTCGCTTGCGAAATTTAAGCCCGTTTTAGCCCGGTCAAAATGCCGGGACCGGGCTCGGGCTTTGTCATCTCGACTGGCAGCAAAATTAATACAATCAAAGAAAATCTTAAAACCCGACTGATTCTGCGAAAAAATGCTAAAACCATAGGAATATAATTATTAAATTTATTTTATTTTCATTTAAATAAATAAATAATTAATTGTTTTCTATTTTAAGCTGCTGAGGAACGGTTCTTACAATCGCAAAATGATCAGAAGAACATTTTGGAAAAAGTCAGTGAAATGGAGAAGCAGACAAAGAAAATGGTTAATGAATGGAAGAGAAAATAAAAATAAATAAATTTAACGGTAAAAATATTTTAAATTAAATAAATTATACAAATATTTATTTAAAAATATCGAATTATTTACTTTCAGGGTTTTTTAAATTCCAAGAAAATTGTTGGGATGCCTTCGCTTGTCACGAGGTCATCCAAATCAGTGGTGACAAAAATTTGAGTCTCCATCATAAGGGAATTTCTCGTAGTTTCATTAAAAATAATTTTTGCTCAAAAGGTTGTTGGTATTCCGTCTTTGCAAAACATCCGATTTTGCTGATCAAATGATTCCTATAAAAAAGCATTTTAAACAAAAAAAATTCGTCGCTTGGTTTAAAATCGCAAAAATTTGGCAATTTTTTGCTGAAAATCTGTTAATAAATTGCACTCAAATTTTCAAATTTTTCTGGCGGACCCACCTGTTCCCAGAAATTTTTTGGAAAAAGCGCGCCGTATAGTTTTTTTTTTGATTTTTCATCCGAATAAAAATTTCTTCAAACTCTCCAACTCCGCATTGATCCGCCCATTCTCAATCTAAAACTGAATATAACCGCAAATTTAAAGAAAGAATTTTAAATATTATTTTAAATTTAAACCACCGTAATGAAGCCGAGCAGTCCCACTGTTACCGTAATGTTCACTACAGTCAAAATTATGAACTTCGTCATTTTTCTCTGCATTCCTCTGTCTGGAAATTGAAAATCAACACCGAATGCAAACACACGCAACGCGCGTTGGTCTGTCTGGACGAGTTCAGCTCCGTCGAGGAGTCCACCTGCTGGTGCTTCGGCGACTTTTGCAACGCGGCGACGGCGAAAGGCGACGGAATTCGAAATGCCATCCGAGCGACGGCATCGGCACTTTTTGCATCATCACTTTTCACGTCATTTTGGAAATTGCAACAAAATAAGTCTAATTTTAATAAATCAGAAAATGTTTTCGTTTCCTTTAAAGGATCATCTTTAAAAAAATCACAACCCTGCTTATAAGCTATACATAAACACTGGAAGGACGATTTGTTTTGCGAATTTTAATCTTAGCGATGCATTTGAATTTTGTGAAACTTTCCTAAAAATGGCCGAATATAAACTAAAAACGCTAAATATGATTTATATGGACTAAAAAACCTCATCAAATCAAAATTTTAACGTAGAAATGCTTTTTTGAGCCCATTTCTTCATAGCATATGAGCAGATATTTAATATGAATCTTAGCATATAATTGGAAAAAACCCTATTTTTTTGCAAATTTTCATCTTTTAAGTCTTAAATACCCGGGAAATGATAAAATTTTCCGATTAATGCAAAAAACCAAATTTTAATTGAAGAATAAAAACATAAAAATGAATAAAAAGAGCAAATTGATCGAAAACATTAGTGAATAATTAATTCTTCCTTCAGAGAGTCGCCAAATCGAATTTGAAATTGGGCCCAAAATTCGCCTCAATTTGGTCACCAGAGCCAAACAAAGAAACGAATGGATAAAGAGAACCATCAGCAAAAGATGGATCAACGAAAAGACCGGAGGAATCTGTGAAAAAGTTAAGGGATTTTTGATTATTTTAAACAGACAAGTTATGAATTTATATGTGTTACCCGTTTTTTGTTTTTAAACCCATTGGCGGATTTAGGAAACGCGCATGGGTGGCGGTTTTTAGGAAATGCACCAGCACCCTTGGATTCCAAAAACTTCTAAAAAATTTTTAAAATTCTCATAATATGTATAAAAAATGAAAAATTTGCCGAAATTTTGGACTTTTAAAATCCTCAAAATAGTATAAAATCATTTAGAGCATGGAGAAGGCAGGTAAAAATATTTATTTAATAAAATTGGCATCCCTATTTATTAACAATATTGTATTTGAGGATTTTACCAAAACAAATTGGGTTTTTAATCTCACAAAAGATTAGGATTTGGCTTATAATGCACAATACTTTTTCATTAAATATATTTAAATTAAATTCTCATTTTAGCTCAAATCTGCCAAAGAAACAAACAAATTGAATGTTCTTTAATTTAAGGGAAATTGAATTTTGATGTAAATTTTAAAAATACCATTACCATTTCCACAATAATGGCCACTGAGACTTTTGTCACCAATGATTTCGATGTCCTCGTGACAAGCGAAGGCATCCCAACAATTTTCTTGGAATTTTAAAAACCCCTGAAAGTAAATAATTCGATATTTTTAAATAAATATTTGTATAATTTATTTAATTTAAAATATTTTTACCGTTAAATTTATTTATTTTTATTTTCTCTTCCAATTCATTCACCTTTTTCTGTGTCTTTTTCTCCAATAAATTCAATCCATCTCGAATTTATACACAAATTAATTTTCTGCAAGGCGTTTGCCTGCATTTTTCTTGGCCAAATAAGTGAATTTTTAAAGTCAAAATACAGTATTGACCTAAAGCAAATGCTTTTGCCGAGTTACGGTTCGGCATTTTATACACCGTTTCAAAAAACGAGACATTTGTGTCAATAAATAGAACTGAAAATTTAATGGATTCTTGTTAAATCGAAAAAAAAAAATATTATATACAAAAATCGTCATTAATTATATCCTAGCTAATTTGGGCCGATTTTTGGCATTATCCTCTTATTCAAAAAAAACTAAGAGAAAATGTGCAAATTTCGGATTCTTAAATCCCTGACAAAATGTCTAACATTATTGATTTATTGGGCATTTAATCCCGCTCTATTTAAAGTATAATCAAAATTATATTAAATTAATCCGATGATTAGACATTTACAAGGCTTTAATCCCAATTGCAAATTGATTGGTCACCAAATTTGATCACCTTTTCATCTGTTCTCACTTTGTTGCTCCGCATTTGATCATCGCCGATCCCCACCATTAAAATTGCTGATCACAATGTGTCCAAATTGAGGCATTTTTCGTCCCATCCGTGCGGCACCGAATTGTTGCATGCCATTGGCACGTCCCATCATTTACCGGCAACACAGGTGGTCAAAAAGCTGGTACAAATACCGGAAACAAAGGACCGAAATGCAACCTGAAAATTTTGGGGAAAATTTTTATTAACATTTTAAAAAGGGCTT
Organism: Heterodera glycines; assembly: GCA_004148225.2. NCBI lineage: Eukaryota > Metazoa > Nematoda > Chromadorea > Rhabditida > Heteroderidae > Heterodera > Heterodera glycines. The sequence continues at coordinate 12,316,085 of CP049710.1, forward strand.
TTAAAAGTTTTTTCAAAAAATAAAGCGGTTTTTTAAAATTCAATAAATATGCATTTTTATTTGTGTTTTCTTTTAATGTGCGAAATTTTTATATTTAAATTATTAATTTTTGTTTTAAAAAATAGAGTGAGTCTTAATTTTAACTTTTTTGATTTATGAATTTTCAAAAAAAAAATTTCGGAAATTTTAATTTTTTGCATAATTTAGAAATGCTCAACTTAACTTGGCAAAAACACTTTTCTTCTTTGGGCATATAACGCTCAAAAATTCGATTTGGCTACCTGAGAAAAAATTTGGAATTTTAAATTAAAATTCAATTAATTTATTATTTTTCACCGATCATTGACACATTTGAAAAAGCGCACAAAGCGAAGGTTGCCATCCGGACAATTAAAATTTATTAAATTATATTTTAATTAAAAATTACCATTTTCGCACGTGCTTAAATTTAAACAAATTTGGCATCCTTTGATGGCATTTCCCCCCTTTTTACTGTACATTAATTACCCCATTAAGTGTGCCGTTGGCCACCATTTGAGCCAATCGTTGGTAAGCAATGAATTCGTTCAGTGCCGTTTTGATGCACATCAGTTCAGCCACTTTCATCGTTTCGTCCAACATTACCTTAGATTTTTATTTTTTTATTATTTAATTGTGCTCATTAAAATTATTTTTCAAAAAAATTTATTTTCGACGACTATTGAAATAATAAATTTTCATTTTTTATTTATTATTAGCAAAAAGTTATGAAAAAATTTGGGTTTTTCTGAACATTTTTGATAATAAATCTACAAAAAATAAGGTACATTAATGTTGTCAAATATTTTATTATCTTTTTTTATGGTCTTTAATCTCTCTATTTTCTTTAATTTTATTACGCTGATCACTTTTCTCCAATATACTTTTCGATCAACCCTTCCTCTAATACTTTCTCTATGTTTTGATCAGCCATACATTTTTGGATGAACAATTCATTCTCCGATCATCCTTCCCCAAATCAGTCTCTGCTCTCCATTCTGATCGCATTCTCCAAAATTGTGCTCGTCCTCATCGACACGTACTTTCCCCGCTTCTCCCGTCGCAATTTGCACCAGTGTTCTCAGCTGGTGGTCATCCTCTGCTTTGTGTTGCTCAGTTGGCTTGTTCTCGTCGATCACCACGGCATTGGCATCCTTCTGATCAACGTGGTCGGCACAGTTTTCATCGAATTCACATAGGACGCATGCTATTTGTGGTTGGTTAGTGGACTGATTTGCAACAAAAATGCAGAAAAATCAGTAGCATTCGGAAAGTATCATTCGATAGTTCTAAGAGCTCTCTATTAGCCTGGAAAAATTTCAAACAATTTTGTTATTTATTATTAGCAAAAGTTTAAAAATTTGGTTTTCTGAACATTTTTGACAATAATTTTTTTGAAAAAAATGGTACATTAATGTTGTCAAATATTTTATTATCTTTTTATGGTCGTGTAAACTGTGCAATAGAGCCAAATTTCCCGAGGCCCGAGACTAATACCGCAAAAAGCCAAGACCTTTTTTCGAGTATTGATTGACTCGAGACCACGACTCTCGATCAGCATCTCCTTTTGGGCTGTGAGTATTTATTTGGCGGTTGTGCTGCTCGGCACGCTCAACTTGATGGTGTCCTGTCTGTGGTTAGTCGAGACCAAAGGCATCAGCTTGGACTCCGTCCGATTGGCACAAATGTCAGCGGAAGATGAAGCAGATGCTGGCGGAATGGAAGGGATGAAGCGGAATGATGAGAGGACACCAACGGGCAAGGATATAGAGGGGGCGGATCAAGCATTGGTGAAGCCATAATAGGCGGGGAGTGGACGACGGGGGCCTCCGTTTTCGGGGATCTCCTCCGGCGTGGATATCCTCAGTTTAGTCGTTCTTCGGTCTGAGAAGCCACGTTTCCTGGGATCCTCGTCCTTCGGGTTCAAATTTTGTTATTATTACCATTGAAAATTATAATTCATTTTTAATGTTTTAGTCAAATTTTGAACCTTTACACATTTTTAATTGTTACGACTAATAAATCTTTAATAAGAAAAAGGTCATTTATGCACAGTCAATGATCCATTGGACGCATAAGTTGGAATAGATCCAAAACCAGGGCCTAAGCAGCAGCAAGAATTCTCGGATTTGCTCAATCCCGAACCCTGGACTCAAATCGGAATATTAAATTTGATTTTGACAAGGGTTTGTTCAAAATTTAAAAAAAAATTTCTAAAGTGGCTGCGCCAAAGTGACCCCGACTCCTTAAATATGTGTCTGCATATAAGTGATTAAAAGACTAATTTAATGAAAAATCGTTTTAATTTTAAACAAATTTTTAACTTTCGCCAAAAATGAAACTTTGTCGGATTGTCCTGGTGCCAATTTGAAATCAATTCTCAATTTAGTCATAACGTGGCAAAGCATCAGGAATATCGTTAATGTAAATCAAAAATAATAAAGGGCCCAGGACAGAGCAATTTTTTTAAATCCTTTTTTATCTTTTAATTTTTTTTTTTTTGTATTTCAAGTTAGGTTTTTTATTTTTATAGTTTTTTAACTAAAATTTAAAAAAAAACTGGTTTTTTATGATGCAAAGTGATCAGAAGAGAAATAGCCAAACTTGGAAAAAGCTGATAAATTGGAGAAGAAGCAAAAAAGGCAGGAATTTTTTCAAAATCTTTTGAATTTCTTTCACTGTAAGACTTTTGCATATTTCTGTAAACCAAACAAATAAAAGAGTAAATGAGAATACAAAAAGAAACAAATGATCAGATTTTGTAAAAATATTGCGATCTGTCGAAAGGCCCAATTAACGCCAATTCCTACGGTATCGCCAACACCGTAAGAATATTTGTCATTTCTTTCTTTTGGAAAACGAAAACTTCCATTTGCAAAAATGGCCTTGTTTGTAGCAGCCGTTGCTTGGTTTTCTAAACGTAATCTTCTTCGTTTTTTGCTTGTTGACGAATTGTACCGAAATAATTATTTATTTACTTATTAAAAAGTTGGCATTTTTATCTCGCCATAAAATTCCTACCCTTTCTTTTTGTGGACAGAAATTTCATAATAAAAAATGTCGGACGAATTATTTTGTTCACCAAAATCGAATGTTTAGCGAAGACGGAATAAATAATTTTTTTGGGAATTCCTTAAAATAAATAATTGCTTTTAAAATTATTTTAGTCCAAGTCTTGAAGGACTGATTATTTTATATGAGGTTTAGCTAATTAAAAATGTTTACTTGTCAAAAAATGAATTTTATTTAATTTTTTCTCTTTCGCTTATTCACCATTCTCTTCTGCTTCTCTTCTTTATCCATTTCGCTGATTTTTCGCATCGTTTCTTCTGATTATTTTTAATTGTGAGATTTGTTCCTTCTTTTTTCTCCTTTTTGGGATTTTTATGTTTTTTTCTCACTTTTAAGGCAAAACTTGAAATGCATTAAAGAAAATGCCGAAAGAAATCGTCGATCAGTTTCGCCGCAATTAAAATCCGATAGAAATTTTCAGTAATTGTTAAATGAAAAATGCCAACGATTCGATGAGATTTCCGTTCCCTTAATGATAGAGAAAAAAGTGTCCTTATTCGAAAAGTTTAATATTTCATATTTCAGAGAGTTGCCAAATCGAATTTGAAATTGGGCCCAAAATTCGCCTCAATTTGGTCACCAGAGCCAAACAAAGAAACGAATGGATAAAGAGAACCATCAGCAAAAGATGGATCAACGAAAAGACCGGAGAAATCTGTGAAAAAGTTAAGGGATTTTTGATTATTTTAAACATAAAATAAATTAGATAAAATAGACAATTAACCAAATTGTAATTTAAAAATCGTAAAATTATATTATTTATTATTTGCTAACCCAAACGAAGCCCATTTTTGGTGAAAATCATCTGTCGAGTGGCCGAATTGACGCCAATTCCAACGGTATCGCCAACACCGTAGAAATATTCGGCATTTGATTTTGCCCCGCAGTAGCTTAAAAATCGGATTAATTTTTAAATTTAAAATGGAAACATTTAATTCGATTAAATATTTTTTCATTTTTCGTTAAATTATTTGAAGCAATTTTTTAAATAAAATTAAAATGTTGTTAAGTTATCAAATTGTATCATGAAAAGGTCGTATAATTCAAAAAAAAAAAATTAGAATAATTCTTTAAATGTTTTTGAAAATTAAATAAATTATTCCATTAAAATTTATTTTTGATATTTTACCGATGTTTTCCTTCTGCAGCTGTTCTGTTCTTTCTCCATTTCACTGATTTTTCCCAAAAGTTTCTTCTGATCATTTTGCGATTGTGAGAAACGTTCCTCAGAAGCTAAAAATAGAAAACAATTAATTATTTATTAAAATTGATATTTTCCAAAAGTCGTATACCGTATTTCTTAAAAGATGAAAAGCATTTTTATTTAAAAATATAATTAAAAATAATAATATATTGAAAATATATTCTCGCCGTTTGTCTCCCTTTCCCCTTGCTGTTTTTGGTGTTTTTGTTGTCCCTCCAATTCGCCGATTCGCTCAAAAATTGCCTTTTCAGTAACAACTTAAATTGGAACAAATTCAATTAATAATTGACAGTAGTAAAACAATGTTACGGTAGGTACAGTAATCGTTGCTCATTTTCCTTACCCTTTTGCTGTTGATGTGCCATTTCCATTTTGTCAACCTTCGTCTGCACTGTCACAATTCGTTCCGTGACCTTTTTCTCAAGCTCTTCTTGGAATGCCTTCGGCCGAAATTAAACGATTTTTTTTTTGCCAAAAATATGTTACTAATTGTAAGACATTAAAATTATTAAAAATTTTCGATATTTAATTTTTCGTCTAAAAAAATTTGAATGAATTTTATTAAAGAACTAATGACTTTCACTTCGTTTTCATGTATTTGAACAAGATTTGAACCAAAAATATGAAATTCGAAAATTTGAGTTTTTGATTTTTTGTTCGAATTCGGGTCTGGAATTCGAAATTGGTTGAAATGGATGCCCGATTCGTGATCAGAGATCACGAAAATCCTTGGAAACATGTTTTCATGACTTTTTAAAACATAAAATTTTGAAAAAGGGGTGGGGGGACCAGCCTTAGTATTAATTTCTTTTTATTTTTGATTTTCAAATTTGTCGCTCTTCTTTTCCAGCTCCATTTGATATTTAATTTTATGCAGAATTTTTTTAATTTTTGCAGAAGGATGGGCGTTTTCTTTTTTGTTTGAAATATAATCTAATAATTATTGACCCAGATTTGCTGTACAAAAATAAATACAAAACTTACAAGAAATGAACTTTTTAGTTTACATTTGAAAAAATTCAAAAAACAAAAATCATAATTGTAGAAAAACATAAAAAGGAACAAATTGATCAGTTTTAGTGATATCTTCTTCCCATCAGAGAGTTGTCAAATCGAATTTGAAATTGGGGCCAAAATTTGCCTCAATTTTGTCATCAGAGTCGGGCAAAGAAACGAAAGGATAAAGAGAACCATCAGCGAAAGACGCAGCAACGAAAAAATTGCAGAAATCTGTTAAAAAGTTAAGGAATTTCAATAATTCAAATATAAAAATCAATTAAATAAAAATTATAATTTAAGATTTGTTTAATATATATTTTTTTGCCAACCCAAACGAAGTCCATTCTTTGTGTAAATGATCTGTCGAGTAGCCGAATTGACGCCAATTCCTACGGTATCGCCAACATCGTAGGAATATTCGTTATTTGTTCTCGTTCCTTTTCCGTTAATCCAAATGTACATCGCTTTCATATAAATAAGTGCCTTTGCATCCTCTAATTGTTCCATTCAATTTTGCCTGCTGTTTGACGGCGAATCCGAAGTATATAAAACTGAAAATTTAATAATAAAAGAATACCAATTAATAATTAAAATAATTCATTTTTAATATTTCTGATAAATTTAACATTTAAAAATCTCTTACTTTTCCTTATTTCCAATTGAAATTTCGTAGTAAAAAATGTTGGACGAATTCTTGTCCAGCCAAATTGGATGTATTGCAAAGACGGACTGGTATAAGCCTTTTTAGAAGAAATTTGTCAAGTAAATTATGGAAAAATACCAAAAAAATTTCGCTTAAGATGGACGGTCAGATTTTTCTCGCCACTGATTTCGAGATTCGCAGCACAAGTATTGGCATCCCAATAATTTTGTTGGAACTTGAAAATTTGTTTTAAAATAAAAATTGCTTAAATATAAAATCAATAAAATATTTAAATTTTATCCCTTAATTCACCTTTCTTTGCGTCCGTTTCTCTAATTCACTGAATTTTTCCAAAAGAATCTTTTGATCATTTTGTATTTTTGACAATTGATCCGATTGATTAACGGTAGCTTAAAAATCGGATTAATTTAAACAAATTAAAAATGGATAGATTTTAAATTGACAAATTTTTTTCGTTTTAATTTCTTCTCGCCTTTTGACTGTTCTTTTTGCTGTTTTTCCATTTCACTGATTTTTCCAAAAGTTTTTTCCGCTCATTTTGTAATTGTGAGAAGCATTCCTCGCCAGCTTAAAATTAAATCAGTTATTTATTTAAAATTTATTTAGTTAAAATAAAATATTTTAGACATTTTTATTTGTTGGTATCAACAAATATTTTCCAAATGTCGAATAATTCAAAAAAATTGAAATAAATTTTAAATGTTTTTGAAAATTAAATAAAATATTCCATTAAAATTTATTTTTGATATTTTACCGATGTTTTCCTTCTGCAGCTGTTTCTGTTCTTTCTCCAATTTCTTCTGGTCATTTTGCAATTGTGAGAACCGTTCCTCAGAAGCTAAAAATAGAAACCCAAAATTATTTATTAAAATTGATATTTTCCAAAAGTCGTATTTCCTAAAATATTAAAGACCCCCTGAAAAGCACTTAAAATAATAATGGACATACTTTTATTAAATGGATAAATATATTTAAATATTATTTACACTAATGAATTAACTACTCGCCGTTTGTCTCCCTTTCCCCTTGCTGTTTTTGGTGTTTTTGCTGTCCCTCCAATTCGCCGATTCGCTCAAAAATTGCCTTTTCAGTAACAACTTAAATTGGAACAAATTCAATTAATAATTGACAGTAGTAAAACAATGTTACGGTAGGTACAGTAATCGTTGCTCATTTTCCTTACCCTTTTGCTGTTGATGTGCCATTTCCATTTTGTCAACCTTCGTCTGCACTGTCACAATTCGTTCCGTGACCTTTTTCTCAAGCTCTTCTTGGAATGCCTTCGGCCGAAATTAAACGATTTTTTTTTTACCAAAAATATGTTACTAATTAATTGTAAGACATTAAAATTTAGAGCCAAAAAGTTGACACAAAATTTGACCCCACCGTGTCCAATTTTTCCTCCAATTTGTCCATTTTCTCTTCCATTCCTTGGCGATCATTTCTCCGTTTGTCATTCTCATTTTGTAGCATCTTTTACGGCATTTTGAAAAATAAAAGCAATTAAATTCAAAATGTGCCGTAAATATTTCTTTTCCCACCTTTTTCATCTGTTCAATGCTTTTCTGTTGTTCGTTCTGTTGTTGCTCCATTTCGACCAACTTTTTCTGCAATTCCCCCAAATCCTTCTCCAATTGCTCCTCCTTCTTGTCAAATTTTTCCTGTATTTTCTCAATTTCATTTTTCAGCTTTCGATTCTCAGCTTCGGCCTTTAAAAATGAAGAAATTTTTACAAAAAAATTTAAAAATTTCTTTGGGTTTTTGGAGTCCTTGAAAAAATGTTTGATTTTGTTCTTAAATTGGTTAAAAGAAGCTAGAATTAAAAATTGAAAAAATGGTCAGGTAATAATAGTGCTGTTGGTAGCCCCCGTTTAAGTCGTAAAACATGTTATAGGCACAGTCTTCACGAAACACACTTATGCATTCGGAGTGATTAGTTGTATAAATGTGTTGGAAAATGTGCTTTCGACTTTTTGTTTGAATTCAGGTCCGGGATTGGTCTAAATGGATGTAAATTCGTGATCAGCGATTCCTATAACATGTTTTTACGATAATGGAAAACAAATTTCTCTCAAATTTTGAAAAATTTTCCGGCGGAGCCTATCGGCACTGCCGGACCCCCTGTTTCTCAAAAAGTTTTTTGGAAAAAGCGCGCCGCAAATTTTTTTTTTGGGACAAAAAAGCTTTTCAAAAATCTGAATTTTTTTTAAATCTTAGAGTTTTTCATAAGAAAATTATAAGAAAAAAATTTCCAAGAAATTTTCAGCAATTTTTTGGAAAATTTTTAGAAAATTTTTTTTTCTTAGAATTTTCTTAGGAAAAAACTTTCTAAGATTTCTAAGTTAGCAAATTTAAAAAAAAAAAATTTCTCGGGGGGGGGGACGAGCTGCTCCCTACCGAATGTCCCATTTTTTCACCCGGTGACGCCTAAAACGCACAATTTTTCTTAAAAAATAGAAATCAAAATCGCAAAATTTTGTCATTTTTTGCGTAAATCTGTAAAAAAATTTTCCAGGGACCCACTGTTTCTCAAAGTTTTTTGGAAAAAGCGCGCCGCGAAAAAATTTTTTTTTATTGCTTTTTCATTTGGGATAAAAAATTTTATAAAATGCTAATTTTTGACCCAAATTCTGATTTTGAAAATTTTCACTTAGGAGCTCTGTGTTTTACGCTAATAAAATATCGTTTTAAATGTTTTTAATGATTTTCTTAGCGCTACATTTTGTTTTGCAAAAAATCTGAATTTTTTTTTCTAAACTTGGTAACCCTGCAAAATGCCCAACCCACCTCAGTGAGCTTCGTCTGCTTTTCATTTAGCTGCTGCGCCAACACTTCCCTCAACTGTTGGTCCAATTTCTTCTTCGTTTGGGTTGCCATTTTCTTTTTCTTAAATTCAAAAAAAAAAAAATTATTATGAAAAGCCCGTTTTAAAAAGCCCGTTCGGCGCTCAGTTGGCAAAAACGGTCTTTTTGGCATGCCGTTGCCTGTCGGAAGAATGTTAAACCTTAAACAAATAAATGAAAGATGGAGAAAATCAAAAAGAATCCTTGTAATCGCGAAAAGGGTTGGGACGCGACCGCAATTCACGGCAATTTTTTTGGGGTGGGGGGGGGTAACTTTACTATTAACGACGATTTGATGGTTTTCAGGGTCGGATAACCCAATTTATGTTATGACACCCGTTTCGTTTCAATTCGAACCCCGAACCAGAAAATGTCTATATCCTTAGTATCCTTTGAAAGCTTGAAGTCTACTGAAGTTTTTTTTAACTCATGGACGGTAAAAAAGAAAAAAAAAGCGGCAATAAATCATTGGCGTAAAAAATAAAACGCCAATGTATTCAAATGAAAAACAAAGCGTCTTAAGTGATCAAATGTGTTACAAACATTAAAATTCATTATACCTAAATCACTGTTTATGAGTGCAAACTAATAAAACTATTAAGATTCTACGGCAAATTAATAAATTTAATTTATTAAATATAAAAAATGAGAAATGTGCAAAAATTAACAATTTAAATAAAAGCGATTGTTTTCTTTAAAAAAGTGATTGAAAAATTCTAATTTTTTTCTCTATTGATATGCTAAATTTGGTGTGGATTAGAGACCGGACAACTGGGGTCGGAGGGATCCCGATCCCGTCCGGTCTCTAGTGTGGATTTAACAAGCATAAAAAAAGTTAAACAGGATGAAGTAAATGTTGTTTTTTACAATTATTAAGAATGATGAGATAGTACGTAAAGTGAGAGAAATAAAGATAAAAAGTAAATGTGACAGAACGCCAATTTTAACCATTAGGGCTATCGAATAACCAACAATCATAGCGAATGAAAAGGTAAATTGGTAATACTGCCGATGCCCGCTGCCCGTCATTTCGTCCCGCGTCGTTTCGTCCTGCGTCGTTTCGTCCCGCGTCGTTTCGTCCCCCAAGCCAAAATTAGTCGTTTCGTCCCCAAATTTATTTTAATTTTCAAAAACGGCGAAGAAGTCTAATTTTATATATAAGTCTATAAATAGTTTTTTTATTAATTGAACAACACAAAAAAACAATAAAAACATTGAAATGAACAAATCCTAAGGGATGACTTCAGCGATTGAATCTTCCACTCTTTCAGTAATTCAATTTCCTGCAATTCCAGCATGGAATTGGAAACAGTGCCGACGGACATAGAGGCTCTTACCAAAGGCGGACTTAAAATTTAGAAAACATGAAATTTTAGATGCAAAAGCCGGATATTCCGTTGTCGGTTTTGCTGACATTTTTACACGTACGTACAGGGCAGTCACGCACACTGCATCTCCACAATCATTTTGTTTGTGCGTAAATAATCGGAACCTAAAAACGAAAAATTCCTTGAAAAAAAAAATTTTCTCACCATTAAATCAAATGCAAACACCTCGTCTTTTCGGTTTTCCAAGTTCGAGATACCGTGTTCTTCAAAATCATCGGCGTGGTCGTTGTTTTCTCGGTTTGTTGACTGTGACCAGCAGCAGACTGCGTCTCTTTTTCTCCGTCATTATTATTCAAAACTAGAGTGCCACGGGACCGGGAATTTTTGCCAAAACCGGGACCGGGACTTGCCGGGACCTGAGAAGCCGGGACCGGGACCGGGACCTCGATTTTTTTTCGGGACCGGGACCGGGACCGCAAGAAAAACCGGGAACCGGGACCAACCGGGAAATTTTAAAAATTCAAAAAAATTTTAAAAATATAAAAAAAAATTCAAATTTTAATTTATATCAAGTGAAAATAATACAAAATTATTTGGTTTTTTATAATAAATTAAATTAATGAAAATTTTCAAACAAATTTTCTTCAATTATTTCAAACAATTAATCATTTTTGGACTAAATCATCGAATATTAATAGAAATTCAGATTTGATTTTCACATCACTTTTTTTCAGAGCGCTTTTTCAAAAAACTTTTGGGAAAGAAGGGGTCCGGCGGTGCCGATAGGCGCCGCCGGGGGAAATTTTAAAAATTTGGGTGCAATTTGTTAACAGATTTTCAACAAAAAAGGTTGGTTTTTGCGATTATTAAGCTCAATTGTTAGGATTTTCATTTAAAAAATGATAAAATATGTATCAATTTAAAAAAAAACTATGAGGAATCATATTTTCTTTATAGGAAACCCACGAGTATACAAAAAAAAAAAAAATTGAAAATAATCTAATTCCTGTAGAGGGATTTTAAGAAAATTGGGCATTTTAATTTTTTTATGGACACTTCAGTACCAAAGAAAAAATAGATTAGGGTTCGGACCCCGCCCCCGTCACCCCCGCCCCCGCCGGGGCGGGACAGGTTTTTTGGCCTCACCCCCGTCCCCGGCCCCGCGACCTTCACCCCGCGGGGGCGCGGGGGTGAAAATACACCCTAAGAATGACATATTCATGGATAAAAGGCAAAAAATTTATACAATTTTGATTTTTTTAACCATTTTGACAAATTTTTTATGAATTAAAGTTAATTTTATTATTGGTTATCGATGTGTAGTGTGGTGTAGTGGTTAGTGAATCAACTTTGACATTGCTTTCTGTCGTGAGTTCGATTCAGGTTGACGGTTTCTTTTTTATTTATTTTTTTAATTTTAAAATTCGCCTGGCGCTGCCTATCGGCATCGCAGGGCCCAAAAATTCGTAAATCTTATTAAAAAAATTCTAAAAATTGCAAAAACCTATCATTTTTTGGACAAAATCTATTAACAGATCCATCAGTTTTCAAAAAATTTTCCCGGCGGCGCCTATCGGCACCGCCGGACCTCTACGCTCGCACATTCACCAAGTTTTTTTTTTTTTGGAAAAATGTGCCTCAAGAAAATATGTTACAAATCTGAGTTCCAATTTTGCTTGAGTAAATCATGATAATTTAATTTATTAAAAAAACAACAATTTATCGTAAAAATTTTATTTTTTTGTAAACATCTGTTAGAAATCGAGCTTAAATTTCAAAATTCGCCAGGCGGCCTTTCGGCACCGCCGGCCCCCCAAAAACCTATTTTTTCTTAAAAAATTAGCCAAAAATCTCTAAAATTTGGTAATTCTTTAGACAAAATCTGTGTAATTTATGCCAAAAGGAATTGAATTGAGGCGATACATTGACTAAAGGAATGTGGAGCCATCACATCATTCATAAAAAATTAATTTTTTGTAAAATTTTTGGAGTTAATTCAAATCAAACCCCCGCCCCCGTCCCCGCGGGGGCGGAGTTATCGTGCCCCCGTCCCCGCGACTCTGACCCCCGCCATCCCCCGCCCCCGTGAAAAGCCACCCCCGCCCACGGGGTCCGAACCCTAAAATAGATAAACAAAATAAAGAGTTTTCGCAAAAAGGAGCATGCGAAGACGGAGCAAGTAGTAATCAGTCAACCGCCTGCGGATCACGCGCGGACTTCTTCCGTAGCCCGTAGTCTCGCCCCACCTACTGGCCGCCGTAGTCGAGTGTGCGGCGGTTTTTTAGCGCAATACTCGATATTCAAGGCTAAACGATTTTCGCGCATTATATAAGAAGAAAACTTTTTTTGGTACTGAAGTGTCTATTTTCACTGGGACTCAGTTGTCCCAGTGCTTAGATGGCATCGGTTCGAATTTATACCTTGTTTTTTAGACTTAGTTGATCAAGGGCTTTCGAATGATACCAAATTTGTTCGAATTTGACCGTTTTAAAGGGTCAAGGGCACCCTTTTCATTCATTTTTCGAGTTTTGAACCGGTTCAAAAACCGGTTTTTTGGCATTTCCGCAACTGGAGACCTACTTTCTCGTGCATAACTCGTCGAGACGAATCGATTGGTATATCATTGGTGCCATTTTTTAATGGGACCTTGACTATAGTATATCCAAGTCTATTTTAGGGGTTTCCGAGTCGGTGAACTTATTTTCCGGATTTTTATGAAATTTAATTTATTTTTTTCTGCACATTTTGTGGGTCAGCGAAATTTCTTCATTAGGACGTCATTTTTTGTCACTAGAAATCACTATTTTGGCGTTTCATCACTTAAAATATGTAGTTTAAATTCACTATTTTGGCAATTTTGTCACTATTTTTCCACTTTTTCGACATTTTTTGAAAAATTTGGGCTCCCGGACATTTCGAAAATGACCGTTTCGCCAATGACCGTTTCGACAATACCTTTTCGACAATGCCGTTTCGACAATAAAATTTAAATATTTTTTAAATAAAATTAAAATTCAGTAAAAGAGTTGAGATTAAAGCGAAATTAAATTAATGAAAATTTTCAAATCAAATTTTCTTCAATCATCAAGAACAATGAAGCGCTTATTTTGACTTAATCTCGACAAATTCAATTAGCTCCCGATTTTTAGCCTATGAATTGGCTGAACTTCTCGAGCTATGTCATTCACATCCTCTGAGGACCAAAACATTTTGCCTAAAGGGGAAAAAGGACACATTTTGTTTTCTTTCATTTTCACTATTCATAATCATACACAATAGGCGATAGATAATGCATTTATTATGCATAAATTAATTCAAAAAGTATTGCGAGAACTTTTTAACATACCTATTTATAACAATATGTTTTTGAGAGATATTTTAATTTATTCAATTATATTAAATATTAACAATTAATTTTCATAATTTATTTATATTTTTCTATATTTTTAAAAATTAATTTTTTATTTTTAAATCATTTATTATTTTTAATTTTTAAATTTTGGCGATATGATTGGTCGTAAATGGTCACTGTCGAAAAGGTATTGTCGAAATGTTCAGCCACCAAAAATTTGTTAACAAAAAATGTCAATATTTGCTAAGAAATTATTAGAAACGAAATGTACCTCATTTGCAACTGCAATCAGTGAATAAAAATTATTTTTGCTCAATTGTTGGCTAAAAATTATGTGACCATTCGTCACTATTTTGGCACTTTTTCCTCACTATTTTAGTTAACGATTTCAGGATTTTTCGTCACTAAAAGTAGCGACTCTAGAAATTGTACATAATTTTCTGCCAATTTAAAAAATACGCTTTACCTTTACTGTCAAAATCTCAATTAGACATAAAGAGTAAGCGAAATAGTTCAGTGTCGAAATCACCTGACACCTTTTTTCTAACCCATCATTCTGCTGTAAAAGACACAAAAATCCAGTCAAATTAAATGCATTCGAATGAACGAAGCGACAAATAAATGTGAGGAGCAATTATCCGATCACTTTCCATTCATAATGATTGATCATTTCTCATTTCCTAATAATTCTTTCACTTTTTCTTTCGCTGTCCGCTGGGCCCGGGATTCATTTCAAGAGGACCTTTTGCGTTAATTTGGCCCGATTCTGGTGGCGACAATGACCTAAATGAAGTGCGATTTAAATATGACGAGACAAAAACATGAATATTTTTGTTCGATTGTCAAATTTAAGGAAACAACACATTCAATCAATCATCATCATCAAACTATGGCATGGAAATCCCAGCACGTTTTGGAAGGGTAAAAGTAAATTGAAATTAATTTTTTACAACTAAAATTTTAGGTTTTCCTTGCTGGGCTGGTACCCCCCACCCCACAGACCTGGCCTCACCCAAATTTTCCAAGAAATGTCGCTAAATTTTTCAAAAAATCCACAAATTTTTAATGAAAATCTGCTAAAAATGGCTCAAAATCACAAAATTTAGTCATTTTTTGGACAAAATCTGTTAACAAACCGCATTTAAAACCGCAAAAATTTTCCCGGCGGCGCCTATCGGCACCGCCGGACCCCCTGTACCCCAAAAATTTGTTTGCAAAAACCGCGCCACATAAAAAACGGGTGTGAAAAGCAAAAAAAAAAAAAGGTTGTCGCCCGGGGGGAGGTGCCCCCCCCAAGCCAAAATCCTGGGACCGTCCCCGCACTCACCCAATGCAATTTCCATAAAGCTCAAAAGCGATTTTGTTCAAATTGTCCGTCTTTTTGTCCTCCCATTGAATTGTCTCTCCAATTTGGCACCGCTCCAACACGCAATTAATATATGTGTATTTATCATCGTCTTCTGCCTTCAATGTCAGCTTTTCTTTAGTCCGTTCGTTCACCAATTCAAACTGCGTAATTGAGGTGTGAGTTTTGAATTGGATTATGTAACTGACAGAAGTGGTGGCACGGAGAAATGCCTAAAAAATGAGAAATGAAAAGCAAATGCCAATTAATCCAAATATTATGAAAATATTGGCACACCTTTTTGAAATAGTTGACCCATTCATTGGTTTCTGACGTATAATCATCACGAAATTGTTTCGGCTGCCCATTTTTTGTCGGAATGTGTAACCATTTGGACAGAATTTGGCCAGCAGAATACGCATTTGGCCCATCATCAGCAATTGCATCGAGCAACAAATAATCGGAATCGATTGAATCCAATTGAATGCAATCGGTGAGAATTGTCGGCGAAATAAGACGACGCAAATCGTCCAAATGATGGCCAACGGGAACGGTCAAATGGCGAATGTTTGGCGCAAAAATGGGCCAAATTTCACGAGCAAAATCATTCCACATTGGCTGGACAATTCCGTTGTCGTCGTGCACATCATCCACATCCAAATACAAATCCATATTGATGCCTTTGTCAAAAATTTGCTTGTTTGAACGAAGAAATTCGATGACGGAATGGTCAATGTATCTGAAAAGTAATCATTTATCACTTAACAATTCTTTGGATTTTGAATTACTCAATTCGAAGGTTGTTAAAGCGAATTTTGATGGGCAACGGATTGCTCTTCGTAACTACAGATAGAAGTTTTGTTCCATTCTTGGCAATTCTGATTTGTCTCCAAATTGTCAGTTCGCTTTTGCCGTCAAAATGTTTGTCCACCAAAGCATTGAAACGTGGCGAAATCAGTGCCATTTTTTGGCCGAGTTGACGACGACGAAAAAGGGGCAAAATATCCATCAAAATGTCGTTGCACACCCAACTGAAATTGTCAAAAGTTGAGCGTTTAGCGCGGTGTTAAAAAATGAAATTTCATAATTTTTAACTCAAAAAATTTTCAGATTTTCTTCAAAATCCGATTCGTTTTCATTGCCACGCGAACACTTCGCCGTATTCCAAATGTCACAAATGAACCCAACGGTTTCTTCTGATGATTTGTTTCAGTTGCAGAAATGGGGCGGTGATTTGCGGAGGAAAGTTTTTTCTTTTTTTTGACGGGTGCCATTTAGAAAATAATAAGTTAGCCTAAAATAAGGAAAAATTTTGAAAAAATTAGCAAAAATAAGCGTGAATTGTTTTTCATCCTTTTTTATATACCTATTCATGTGTAGGGCGAGGATTTTTAATGGCAAAAAACCCCAAAATAATTAACTAAATAGTGACAAAAAAATGGCAAAATAGTGACAAAAATAGTGGCGAAAAAGTTCCAAATTTAGGGGTGTAATTTTTTAAATAGCTGTTTTTTAATTTGAAAATAATTTAAAATAAGGCAAACAAATTTTTCACTGATTGCAGTTACAAAATATTTTCTTAGCAAATATTGAACAAGAAAAAAAAATTTGGGGGAAGAATTTTTGTGAAAATTTTCCAATTCTTAGGGGTGTATTTTTGAAAATTTTTAGGCAGATTCTTGGGGTGTATTTTTCGTTTTTATTGCATTTTTGGGAAATTTTCCAAAAAATGCCAAAATAGTGGCAAAAATAATGACGAAACGCCAATAGTGACAAATAATTATTTTAGTGGCCAACTTCCAAAATTAGAAATCCTCGCCCTATTCATGTGAAGTCAAAATTTCGGTAATACTCTAGTTTGTCGCCCCCCCCCCTTTTTGTGAAATTGTTTTTTGTTTTTAAAAGTCATGAAAACATGTTTCCAATGGTTTTTGGGGTTGCTCATCACGAATCCGGCATCTGTTTCGACCAATTCCGAATCCCGGACCCAGTTCGAACAAAAAGCAGAAAACTCAAATTTTTCGAATTTCCATTTTTAGTCTAAAAATGGTTTAAATGATCTTTTATTGAAGCACTAATGACTTTAACTTCGTTTTCATGTATTTAAACAAAGTTTGAACCAAGAATGTGAAATTCAAAAAATTTTAATTTTTGACTTTTTGTTCGAAATTGGGTCCAGGGTTCGAATTGGTCAAAATGGATGCCGGATTCGTGTTCAGCGACCCCGAAAACCCATGGAAACATGTTTTCGTGACTTTTGAAAACAAAACAAAAAATTTTCAAAAGGGGGGAGGCAAACTAGAGTATTACCGAAATTTCAGCCGCGCGCTTATCCCACCAATCGATAGAGCTCGAAAAACTGTTGCTTGAAAGTGGCTACCATATTTATTGTGATATAAGCCCCGGGGGTTCTATTTTTCACATTTTGTGGTTTTTTGATATGCCAATGAGGCTAAATTTTCAAAATGAGGCTTTGAGGCTTTTTGTGGTTTTTTCAGAAATTTTGAGGCTTTTTGTGGTTTTTGTTAAATTTTCCAAAAAACCACAAAATAAAGAAGTTTTTAATGAAAATCTGCTAAAAATATGGTCAAAATTCTCAATTTTTCCCCCGGCGGCGCCTATCGGCACCGCCGGACCCTAAAAATCCTTTATTTTCTTAAAATTTTTGCTTAAAATTGTAAAATTTGGCCATTTTTGTGGGAAAATTCTGTTACCAAATCACATTAAAAATTACAAAAATTTTCCCGGCGGTGCCTATCGGCATCGCCGGACCCCTGTTCCCCCAAAAAATTGGAAAAAGCGCCGCAAAATCAGTGGGAAATTTTTAAGCGATTTAAATTTTCAAATTTTTTAATTTTAACAAAAATGTAGAATAAAAATAAACTAATAAAAGTTTTCACCAATTTTTTTCACATCAAATTTTTCAAAAAATTGTAAAATATAACAATAATAATAAAATGATTTAAAACAAACAATTTACGGGTTCATATGATAATTGCGCAATTCCAAAATAATATGATGGTTTGGGTTTATGTGGTAATTGTGATCATTATCATTGTTCGGGTTCATCGGAATGTAATTCTGCACCAAATTGAAGAGGCGATTAAAACCCCTAATATATAACTTCTCTCGAAAAAAATTTCAAAAATTTTGTTTTTCGAAAAAGGGGGGCTACCATCGGTACTATTACTAGGGCGGGGAATCATATAGAAATCCATATTTTTTTCCTGGACTGTGGGAGGCCGAAACGCACGAAAAACATGTTTTTAGCTTGGTTTGAAGCTTCTAGGATGGATTTCTATATCCATATTTTTCCATATTTCGCGATTTATGTCCATATTTCCATATTTGTCCATATTTTGGGATTTTTATCCATATTTATGTCCATATTTTTGCCATTTTATGTCCATATTTTGCGCTTTTATGTCCATATAAATCCCCGCCCTAACTATTACCGACAAAATTATGCAAGATCACAAAAGATGAAAGTGAAAATGAAGAAATTAAATTTAATATAGACTATTATTATTGACTTCATCTTCTGAAACAAAACAAAAAAATTACTTTTCTGCGTTTCTGATTTTTGGCGCCGAAACGACCCTAGCGCCGAAACGGCGGCGCCGAAACGACCCGTTCCCATTTTGTCTAACATTTGGCTTGTGACCCTTAGTACTGGGCATATAAAAGCGTTGCGCACTTTCATTTTCCTCCATTTCATTCAATCTCCGTCTTCCATTTCCACTATTATTTATAATTGCCATTGCATATTCGTCGTCACTGTTCAACTGCGCTGATTCGCATGGTAAAGTTTTTTGTTTCCATGAAACCTTTTTAACATTTATGTTTTGGTTGTGATTGCAACACGAACAACAAGTGCAATTCCCCTTCATATTTTCGAGTTTTTAGTTTTTAAAATCATCTTTCCACCGGGATTTTTGGGGTCACTGATCCGTGATAATGAACCCCCCCCCCCTCCCCGAAAAATGTTTTACACGGTTTCAACTCAGAATTCTTTTTCAATAACTGATTTTCCCCCACAATTAAGGCAGATGCTGGACCTCCCACTGCTGCTGCTGTTGTGGACAACTTTGAGACGCTCACTCTCCGCTTCTTCGACCTGATCAACGATGGCAACATCCAACAATTGCGTGTGCTGATCGATTCGCTGGATGCCGACGAGCTGAACATTTTGCTGCGGTGGACGGTTGATCCGGTGGAGCGCGACAACACCCGATCACGATCAGCTCTTTGGACTGCCTTCTTACGCCAACACATCCAAATTGTTGATCTCTTGGTAGTGAATGAACAATTTTATCCGTCGGCACTAATTTTGTATGGCATTTTCAGTTGGAGAAGGGCGCCGATCCGGATGAGCCAGTGGCTGACCAAGTGAACAACATAAACACGAGTGAGTGGGTGTGGTGTTGATGATGAAGAAATCGTTTTTACATTGCATCGAATTCGGGTCCCTGGATTCGGCTCGGAATTGGTCGAAACGGATACCGGAAAATAATTATATTTTTGCTTGCTCTGAAAATAATGGTGTTTCCCCATTTGTGCAGATATGACGCCTCTTTTCCTTGCTGTCCGCCATGCCAATTTGCCGCTGTGCCGTGTGCTGGTCGCGCGTGGTGCCAACATTGACTTGGGCACGGACTTTGCCACAACGCCCACTGATGCACGCTTGCAAAAGATCGCAAACGGAAATTGGTAGAACAAAAATTATAATTTTTTCCCGTCATTTTTCCCCCCACAGTCACATTTCTTGTCGAGAATGGTGCCAACATCAATCTGCAGAATGGTGATGGGGCAACAGCACTGATGTACGCGTGTTCCAAGGGAAATGTAGGGAAAAATTTCCATTGGCGAAATGTTTTCCGACATTTTTCCATTTGAATTCAGGTGGACATTGTGCGCTTGTTGCTGACACATGGTGCAAATGTCGAGCAAATGGATTTCGAAGGTGGGGGATTACTGTTACAGTACCCAAAAATACCATGCCACAAATTTTGTCTCTAATTTTCAGGATACTTTCCGCTTATTGACGCAGCCGTTGGCGGCAGTTTGGAGGTGTGCCGTCTGCTGGTGGAAGAGTGGGCCGCAGATGTCAACCAACAAACCATCCAAGAGCGATACACTCCAGTGATTTGCGCTGCCAGTAAAGGACATTTGGCCATCGGTGGGAGAGAATTGTGGCAAAGTGCCAAAAATGTAATCTCCCTAATTTTCAGTGAATTTCCTCGTCGAACATGGCGCCGACCTTCAACATGTTGACGTGGACGGACACAATGCTTTGATGTGGGCAGTGAGTTTGGGAAGATTGAAATGGCGCGGCATTTGGTGGCCATCGGCGCGGACATTCACCAACGGAACATGGAAGGTGAGCAGCAGCGGAAGTGGCCAAATTGTTGTGCTAGCGAGCGTTTTATTCGCCCATTTCAGGCAAACGGGCACAGGATTTCGCGGAAGAGAGCGGAAATGCCGAAATGGTGTCCATTTTTCGTACGACGGCGACGGACAATGGGCGACACGCGGCGGAGGGCACCGATGGGTAAAGAAAAATTTGATTGTTTTTGATCAATAATAATTGTTTTTTCCATTTTCAGACAGCAAAACGATCAACAGCAGATGTGACAGCACAGAGAGAGCGAATCAATGGCCAAAAGCGGCGGATGGATTTCTTCGGAAGACATTAATTGATCACTAATTGTATTGTATTTATTATGCTCATCATTCCCATTTGATCCGATTTGTCTGTAATATGTTCCAAATATCTCTGATTGTACATATAATTTGTGAGTCGTTGTATAAATGTCCAATGAATTTGAGAAAAACTCGGAATTTTTGTAATATTTTGCTTTAAATCTTCCTGTCTCTGTGTTTTTAATTGAAGCCATTCAGTCGTCGTCGATTTAAAGAAGCAAAAGATGTAATTACACCAAAATTGATTTTTGTAAAAGTTACGTGGCACTTACCGTAGCTACCCCTCCCCGCTTATACCGTATCCACAAATATCCCAATTTTGACCTTTAATTTTAAATTGAAACAAATTTGTCAAATGCATCTTTACCTCGGTTTGAAGCAGGGATGGGCCTAGGTTTCGCATTTTGCTTTTTGGCGCAAAATGCGAAAGTCCACCCCTAAGAACGAATATTTTGGAAATTTAAATTTTTAAAACGATGCTTTACTTCGGCGGCGGCTGTCGGCACCGCCGGACCCTCATTTTACCTTAATTTTTTTTTGAATTTAACCCCAAATTGGGTAGAATTTATCATTTTTTGTGATCTGAAAAAAGATTGAACCGGAAAATGCAGAGATTTTGTTGTTTTTGCATCACAAACTCAAAATTTATGATTTTGACTATTGGTAAAATTTTTGAAAAAAAATTTCGCATTTTCGCACATTTTAGTTTTTCGCATTTCGCTTTTTTTCATTTTGCATTTTTCAGTTTCGCAAATTTCGCATTTCGCTTTTTATTTTTCAATTTGGCCCATCCCTGGTGTGAAGGGAGGGTAATGGAATTTTCGGATTTCCGAAAAATTTTGGGCTACAATCGGTTGGAAAAATGAACAAGAACCTTTCAGTTTATTGACGGTACTCAGTCAGCCCTTTAATAATTTATTTTAAGATTTTCTTTACATAAGACCTTTTTTAACTCCCCCAATTCCTCCCCTCCCCACGTGCAATTCACAATAAAACGGAAGACAAAAAATTTGGAAAAATTACATTTATTTAATTTGATCACTCTAAATTCATTCCTATTCATTGATTTTGTCTTTTATTAAGAGGTTTATAACAAAAGTAAACGTGAAAATCAATTAAAAACGAAAATGACAAAAATAATCAAAATTGAAACGTAAATGATAATTAAATATATATGATTAAACTAGCGGGTGTTGCATGCGAGGGTGGCGCTGGGGAAAGCGCTTCGCGCTTCTTGAGCTTCGCTACCTAGATTAGCTATCTGGTTGTGAAGAGATTTTGAATTTTTAAAGAATTTCAGTGATTTTTAGGCCGCTTCGCGGCCTCGAACGGGCGCTTCGCGCCCGTTTTTTAAAATTTTGTTGAGCTCAAACGGGCGCTTCGCGCCCGTTTTTAAGTTTAGTTGGGCTTGAACGGGCGCTTCGCGCCAGTTTTTCAAATTTTGTTGAGCTCAGACGGGCGCTTCGCGCCCGTTTTTAAATTTTGTTTGGCATTTTCGGCCGCTTCGCGGCCTCGAACGGGCGCTTCGCGCCCGTTTTTAAAATTTTTTTAGCTCAAACGGGAGCTTCGCGCCCGTTTTTTAAATTTTGTTAAGCTTGGGAGGGCTCTTCACAACCGTTTACCACGGGTGGAAGAGGTACAACGGTGATTAGAAGAGTTCCAATACATCTTTCAGAACCGAGTTCAGAATTTTTTTCTGAAAATTCGAATTTTTCCAGAACTTCCGGAATAACTTTTTTTAAGTGTAAATAATATTTAAATATATTTATCCATAAAATAAAAGTATGTCCATTATTATTTTAAGTGCTTTTCAGGGGTCTTTAATATTTAGCATTGGTTAGCCAAATCAGACAATTTAAAGACGAACAGAAGAAATATTTGGAAAAGGTCAACGAATTGGAAAAGCAACAGAAACAGCGGCAGAAGGAGAGGGACGGTAAGAAACCAAAGCATTTAAATTTATTCTCTCAATTTTAGGACGGATTGACAAAATGGAGATAAAGCAGCAGCAAATGAGTGATTCTCACAAGACACTTTTGGAAAAAATTGAAGCAAAGCATAAGGAAAAGCAGAAGATGTTGAAAATGGTGAATAAATATTTAGGGAAATTGGGAAATTTATATGATATGCATTTAATACGGTCACCAAATGAACAAATTTCAATACCACAAGCATTATTAATCGCGGTACAGTAGGTCCCGGAATTTTCAAAAAGTCGGGATTTGATGCCTTTGGATAGACAGACCATGGGTCGAGAAATTGGGGGCTCATTAATAATGAAGAAAAAGTTTGGTGTATATAAATTAGCAGCTTTTATACTCCAAAAACCGAAAAACCGAATTTTAGGCCTAACTCGAAAAATTTTGAAAATTTTCGAAATTTTAAAATTTGGAAAAATCGAGCTCATTGAGCTCTACAATAAGTCCGCTGGCGACCCCCTGCTCCGAGCAAACCCTTACGAGCTATTCGCCTGGTACTGAAGTGTCCAAAAAAAGTGATTCTTACGTTGCCTAACCTACAGGTCAGGCCTTTGATCTGATCAAAAATTTTTTGCTGGCAAAGTTGTAGGCCATAGTTAAGGCATTTCGCTTTTGGGGTCCGCTAAGCTCTGAAAGCAAAAGCAAAAAATTTCGTAACACTGAGACTGACGGCAAAGTCAGTTTTCGAGCCGCTGGGACTCAGTTGTCCCTCGGAGAAAAAAACCTATAGTTTTCCCGAATTCTCCTCAAAAAGTTGTAAGACCCTTCCACCACTTTCAGACCCCGGCCGGCCTTCGGCCGGCCGGAATTAGTTTTTGAAACGAAACTCAAAACCTATATAACATATATATAAAAAACTAGAGTAGAGCGGGACCGGGAATTTTGGGCTTAACCGGGACCGGGACCTATTCGGGTTGAAAAACCGGGAATTTTTGGCTGGGAAAACCGGGAAAAAACCCGGGACTGGTCCCGGTCCCGGTCAAAACCGGGACCTCGGTACTCAGTTGTACTCAGTTGTCCGTGTTTTGGTCCCGATCCCGCTCTACTCTAATTAAAATATCATGTCGATTTGAGAAAAAAATTTTCTAATTTTTTATTGAGATATATTATGTATAAAAATGAATCTAAAAAATTAAAAATAAAGTCTTGTATTATAAACAACTTTGATAATTTACTTGATAAAAAGCAAAAACAAAAAAAAGAACCTACACGCAGGGGAACCGAACCTGGTGTTCAAAAAACGCTGACTGGCGCACTACCACTACACCACTTGACACTATGATGAAGTGCAAATAAATATTTATTTTATTTATTCACTAAAAAACTTTGGCACGGAATAACTCGGCACTCGGGCTCATTCCGCAAAAAATAAAATCACTTTTCTTAAGAACCCATGGGTGCTCTATCCACTGACCAAATTTCATTCTGAAATCCCACGGACACCCTAGGACCTTCCTTTGTGAGTGAAAAAATAGTGATGAAAATTGGAGTTAAAGGAAAAAATAAAAAATAAAAATTAATATATTGTTTAAAAGTAGCAGGCTTTTCGTCTTTATTCTCTACTTCTTTCCCATGGTTCAGTTCCTCTAGAGAAATTTAAATATTTTGAATTTTCTTTTTGTATACTCAGGGGTTTCCTATCGAGAAAATAAGATTTATTTACATATTTTATCATTTTTTAAATGAAAATCCGTACAAATTGTTGAACCTATTAATCCCAAAAACCAGCCTTTTTTGTTGAAAATCTGTTAACAAATTGCACTCAAAATTTCAAAATTCCCCCCCCCCCGGCGGCGCCTATCGGCACCGCCGGACCTTTTCTTCCCAAAAAGTTTTTTGGAAAAAGCGCGCCGAAAAAAAGTTATGTGAAAAGCAAACCTGAATTTCTAATAATACTCGATCATTTAGTCCAAAATGATTAATTGTTTGAAATAATTGAAGAAAATTTGTTTTGAAAATTTTCATTGATTTAATTTAGCTTTAACTTTTGGAGTTTATTCAATAAAAAACAAAGTAAAAATTTAATTTTGTATTATTTTCAGTTGAAAAAAAAAAAATTAAAATTTGAATTTTTTAAAAATTTTTTGAATTTTTAAAAATTCCCTGTTGGTCCCGGTTCCCGGTCTCGAAAAAAAATCGAGGTCCCGGTCCCGGCTTCTCAGGTCCCGGTCCCGGTTTTGCCCAAAATTCCCGGTCCCGCTCAACTCTAGTTAGAAATATTCCCATTTTGTGCCGCGCTAGCGACGACCTTTTTTTCTTTTCGCCCGTGCACCGGCACTTGATTAATTATTTTTTCTAATCAGGAAAATTTTAAAAAGTTTAAAAAAATGTATGTTTAAAAACTTGGAAATTTTTGGTTTTTTAAATGCGCGATTCCCAGCAAATTTTTTTGTGCGATCCGCGATTCTCGACCGCGGCTTCCGAGGCCAAGCTGAGAAGGCGCAAGAAAAGCGAACACTTCGAGCCAACAATCGGCGGAGATGAAGCTGAAAAAAAGGAATTTAAATTTTATATATTTTTTTCGTTTTTTACATTTCTTTTTTGTTGGGGCGTCGTCGTTTTTTGACGTTGTCCCAAAAGAACCAAAGAATGGTGCCACAGCCGACCAAATTTCTGTGATTTTTCTCAAAATTCCGCAAAATCGTGCGCCGCCTTTCTTTTAGCTGTTTCTGATGAGTGCCACCATTGCCGTCAGCTTCATCCTTTTTTGATTGAACGGTGTCCAATCGTTGGCAAAAGTGCGGACCAACGGGACGAAAGTGGCCGAGAAGAAGCATGGAAGACGGAGGGCGAAGGAAGAAGCATTGATTGTTGGAAAATGCTAACTTTTGGCACTCCTTTCTTTGAATGGAACACTTTTTCGTAGCACATTTCAATGTTGTATGTGCCAAAATTGGACGCAGAAATGGTTGGCAAGAAACAATAAGCATTAAAAAAGTTGTTTTTTCATAAATTTTCGTAAATATTTAAAAATCACACACAGTCCAAGGGGTGCGTAGAGGGCCGGGGGAGGCAGGGTGAAAAACGAAAATTTGTTTTCTCGGCGGACACCTCTCACCTCTTTCCCCGTTGAAAAGTTAGAATTTTTTGACAAAATCACTTCTACATCGTCGGACCCACTTTCCAATGCTTTTTTTTCTTGAATTCATTGTTGCGTGCTGAGAATGAGTTAAAAATTGGAAAACATTGGCAACAACTCATGACAACTCATACAAAAGACAATTTAATTTTAAAAAATTAAAAAGAAAATCTTTCCTATTAAAAAATATTGTAAAATGTTAAAATGAAAGATGAAACTAGTCTATTCTTTGATAGGTCCCTTGTTGTACGAGTTGTCATGTCAAAATTGGATAGTCCTAAGAATCCTCTATTAGCATGCAAAATTTCAAAAAATTCCGTCTGGTTTCAAAAAATTTATAGCCAAAAATGTTTAGAAAACCAACTTTTTAAAATTTTCTGGCCATAACCTTTTTTAAACATAATGAAATTTTTTGAAGCTTTGCAGCCTACTAGAGGATAACTAGGGCTTACGAATGATACCAAGAATGTTTAATAATGGATGATTTTAGAAAAATTTTCAGGTACATCGATCATTCCGTTATCGCTTTTCTTCGTTCAAATCACCAAAATTTCGACAAAAGAGGACCGACTTATATTTGTGGATTCCATCATCACACATCATGGATGTACAGCCAATTTGGGACATTTTTGGTCGTGAAATTTGGCCCATTTTTTCGACAAACATTCGCCATTTACGCTTTAACATGGTGATCAGTTGGACAATTTTCTTCGTCGCACTTCGCCGACAATTATCACTGATCTCAATCAGTTGAATTCAATCGATTCATATGGTCTGTTGCCCGAGGCAATTGCGATTGGTGACGATTTTGCACACACCAAGAAAAGATGGCCAACCCAAGCGATTGTGTTGCACACTTTTGAACGACAAGTGTACTTCGATTGGGTCAACAATTTCAAGAAGGTATGGTCCCATATTTTTTTGCATATTACTGATTTTGACTACTTCTATTTTTATTTTCCAAATTGTTTAGCAATTTCTCCGTGCCAATGCCATTTCTTCCGTCAGTTACCAAATTCATTTTACTGTTCATGCGCCATCAATTGTGACATTTGAATTGGTGAACGAATGAACAAAGGAAAAGCTGACATTGGCCAAAGCAAAGGAATTGGACAACCGATGGATAATGCAGCGATGCAAAATTGGGGAGGCCGTGACGGTTCAGCAAATGCAATAAAAAGAAAAATACAACCCTAAGAATTGAAATTTTTCTCAAAAATTGATCCGCAAAATTAGTTTTTTTGTTTGTTTTCATTTTCCCATTTTCCGCTTCGATTTCGCCAGCAGTACATTCGTTTCCTTCTGCCTCAACTTTTATTGGAGTCCCTTCTAAAATCATTTAATAATTAAAAAATTTATTTTTTTTCAAAATTAATTAGCAATTCCCATTTAATTTTCAAAAAATGACACTTTAAATAACACTCACATTTTTAAGCTCCAGTTTGGTGATTTTCAATACCAATTCCATTTTGACAAACTTTTCATTAAGTTCCTAAAATGAAAGTTCACAATAAAAGATGTAAATTTTAATAAATGAGAAAAATTATTAACAAATTGGAGAAGTAATAAATGAACATCTGCTGATTCTGCAGTTGCTTATATTAACATATTTATCGGGGTCAATTAACATAAATTAAGGCAAAATGATGACCTAAAAAAGAATGCCCCAATTCAGAATTTTATTTAAAAATGCAATTGAAAAATTGGATTTAATTAATATCTGAGAATAGAACAAATATTTGTAAAAATTCCTTTGGTACGGGCCTGGGGGGGGGGCTCGGAGTCGGGGAGAAACCCTAGTTTAAAACCAAGAGTCAAGAAATGCCATCCTTATTTAAGAGAAATTAAATTATTTTGTGAAGTTTCTCGTATTAATTGTATTAATTTTTAAGATTCATAGGAATTTTTTCGAAGAAACTTGAAACTGAGTCACAAAATCGACGTTTTAATAAACGAAATTAATAGCAAATAAAATAGTAATTAGTATTATAAAGCCAAAATCAAAATTGAAAAAAAAGAATTTAAAAAATAAACATAAATAAAGTAAAAATGACAGCAATTAGATGAATTTCTCCTTCTTCCATTCTTTTTGCTTTCTTCAGAGAGTCGCCAAATTGAATTTGAAATTTGGCCCAAAGTTCGCCTCGATTTTGTCGCCCACCCACAAAGAAACGCACGGAAACAGAGAATTGAGAGAATTGGCGGGAGTTTGAATGAAAAAAGAGGAATAATCTTAAAAATTAAATTTTAATTAATTTGTTTTTTCATTTTAATTGGTCCACCCATTCGTTGGCCATTCTTCGTCAAGAAGATCAGTCGAGTATCCAAGAAAATGCCACATCCGACCACGTCACCAGTGGAAAACTCCGATGATTTGTATGCCATTTCCACGTCCGCCGATTGCATTGCCACGGGGGAAAATGACGAACCAAATAATGACATTGGCATTTTGCACGGCCGATTGATGCCATTACAGCCAAATGAGCCATCGCTTCGGTACCCGTAACTGTTCAAAATTTGACCAATTGACCCGTCCAATGGCACTTCCTTCGTGGCGAATCCAATCGTGACAAAACTGTTAAAATAAATTCAAAATTATAAATAAAACGCTAAGAAATCATCAAAATGAACACCTTTCCAATTTGCACACTTTCATTTCGAAGTAGAAAATTCCGGGACGACAAAAGTTCGTAATTGGAAATTTCGCAAAAACAGAGCGCCATCCTAATTAAGAAAGTAATTAATTAATTACATTTTTTAATTTTTATATTAAATACCAAATCTGTTGCCCTTGCAATTGATCGTCAATTGCTTTTCCCCAATGATTTCGATGTCTTTGTGGCAAACTTTGGCATCCCAGCCATTTTGTTGCTGCGAATTAGGCACTTCCTGAAATTAAATGGCATTTGTGAAATAATTAAGGTTTCCTTCCCACCTTTGCAACTTTCGCTGAGACAACCGCCGGCGGCGAATGGTCGCCCGATGACGTCACTAAAGCAACTAAATTAGCAATAAATACATTTTAAAAAGAAAAATTAATTTTTTAACACCTAAATATTTATAATTAGGGCTGTAAAAAATATGTACAAAAAGTGGTCATATATGTACATAAATATGTAAAAAAAAATCCCGAAATATGTAAGAAATATGTATAAAAACCCAAAATATGTACGAAAATATGTAAATAAAATTTTTTTAAATTGTTATTTTTTGGAAAATTTTTTTTCATAAAGTGTTAAATAGGCACAAAATGCCATAAAAATGACCAAAATGTTTAAAATCACCTTTTAACATTTAAAAATTATTTTTGGAGGGGTACATTTAAAAAAAAGATTTTTTAATTTTTTCACAAGAAATTTCTAAAAATTTTCAAAAATTCTCAGAATAGCTATGTAAAAAAATGAAAAATTTGCCGAAATTTTTGGATTTTTTTTGAGAATTTCCAAAAATTTCCGTAAAAAATCCTCAAATATGTAAAAAAATGAAAATATGTAAGAAAAAAGTCCGAAATATGTACCAAATATGTATAAAATCCCGATATAATACGAGGGTTTTGTCCCCTCTCAAAAAATGCATTTTTTTTATAACGCCAATTTTTAATTTTAAATAATTTGCCAATTGTGCCCACCCAAAACATTGTTTTTGTCCACCACGGCATATTTTCCATCCAATTTCTGTTCGGTGTTTTTGTTCCGTTGACCAACACTTTCCTTCTGCTGCTTTTCCTCTGCTAAAAAATGTATCCAATTGAAAATAGAAAATGAAAATTCAAAATAATTGGCATTGGTCAGCTAATTAAATATGTTCATTTAAAATTTGTAACTGATCAAAATTGTAAAAGCTTATGGTCCGTTAAAATTTTTTCGCCTTTTTAAAGTATGCAAAATTTCGGTCCGTTAATTATTTATTTTAAATTTATTATTTACCCTTTCTGCCCTCCTCTTTGTTCTGCCGATTTTCCAATTGTTTGATTCGCTCCACCAATGAATTGAACACATCGACAGAAACTGAAATAATTTTGAAGCATACAGTACTGTCCGAGTACGGTAATGAAAATTATTTATTTTTTTAAATTGTCTCTACCGTATTTTTTGTCCAATTGCTGCTGCTTTTCCTGGTCCATCTTATCAACTTTCGCCTTCAATTCACTGTTTTCCGACATCAGCTTTTGTTTCTCCAACTCTGCTTTAAGCGCCTTCTGAATTTTCTTACAAAATTCGAAAGTTTCTGTTTTATGCGCGTTCGCTCTCAGTTATTTCGTCATTTTTTAAATTTTTTTTTAATAATTAATTTTTCTTACATTCTCTGCATTCAATTCCCCGTTTTTGCACAGCAATTTCGTTTCTCTCAATTCGGCACTGGCAAGTTTTTCTCGGCATTCCTTAAATAAAAAAAGTTTTTTCAGTCCACTAAATAATTTCCAATTTCCTTCACTCATTAATTGCATGATTTTTGGCAAAATGTCTCTTGATTGCTCTCGGAATTGGTCGGCCCTTTGTCCGTGACTGATCCGTCCGGCCTCTCTCCCCCTCCCCCCCCCTCTGTGCTCATTTGTCCGTTCTGAAATGTCCCACCTTCAACAGCTGCTGATCACTGACCAAAAATTGTGCTGCCAATTGGTCGCTCAAATCTCCGTGCCAACTGAACACTTCATATTTGTCCACTTCTTCTGCTGCTGCTGCTAATGGTGATAAATTTTTATTTTATTTTATTTAAAAAAGATAAAATAATTTTCCTTTTTTCGTAATTCTTTTTTTAATTATTTCTCTTACCCTGATCAGCTGTTGGACGGAAAAAGCAATTTGGCGAACCGATAAAATTTGAAGACATTTTTCGAATTAATAAGGTATTAATTGGACTGGCTACAAATTAAAATTTTTAAATAAAAAAATATGAAAATTGGAAATAAAATTCATCTTCGCATGTAAATGAATGGATGAACATTTGATCTTTTGCGCTGAATCTCCCCTCTATTTATGGGCTGGCATTTGACGGCAAAAAAGTAATTTGGGCAAAATTATGACCCATCAATTAGAATACTTTTTAGAAATTTATAATAATCTCTTCTTTTTTTTGGCTTGGGCTGTTGAGCAAAATGATGACCTAAAAAATGGGAGAGGGAAAATGCTTTTATGCAAAAATTGAAAAAAAGTAATATGATTGGAGCTTAAAGTATTAATCAGCGAAAGATGTGATGGACAATTAAATGTTTCTTTTTGGTATTAATATGTAAATTGTTCAGCATTGTTGTGATCAGTGTTGAAAAAACGGTGATCAAAAATATAATATTTTTATGTTCTAAAACATTCCATTTCATTGACATTTTTAGTGACGAAATACCGTAAATACAGGGGTAGGTACCGTAAAAAGTTCCAGGGGATGGGAAATTTTTTTTTAAATTGGCTCAAAATCGTAAAATTTTGTCATTTTTTGAACAAATCGTTAAGAAATCGCATTAAAAATTACAAATTTTTTTCCGGCGGCGCCTAGCGGCACCGCCGGCCTCTCTTCCCTCACACATTCTCAAAAAGTTTTTTGGAAAAAGTGCAAAAAAAAAATCAAAAAGTTTTTTACGAAAATTTCAAGATTAAATTTTTGAAAAAATTTTCAGCGATTTTTTCTAAATGTTTTCGAAAAACTATTAATTCCTATAAAAAATTGAAAATCCGTTTCAAAATTTTTTCAACTTTTTTTTTTTTACAAGTACATATTAAAATAATTTTTTTTGGTGTGATTAAATCTATTATTTCAACTGACCGATGTTTTTTCAAGTTTTCAAAAAATGCTTAAATTGGTTTTAAAATACATTCTTATTATAAATTAGATATTTTTAGACGTTCCCAAGCAATTAATTGATTTTTTCAAGCATTTGTTTGTTTTTTAAAACAAATTTAAAAAAATTCAGGTCCAGGCCTGGATCCAGGTCCCGAGGAGCCTGGATTTTTCCGGACCTGGATTTTCCTAGATTTTTGTCCAGGAAATCCAGGTCCAGGTCCAACATGGAATCCAGGTCTTGGCTTTTTTCAAAATGTCGATCTCTAAAAATAATTAATGATTCCTAATTACGAACAATACCATTAAAATGAGAATGTCTGGGCTAAAAATGAGTTTTTCGCGCATTTCTCAGCGAAACAAAGCAGCAAAAATGTTAAATAACTAAAAATACAATCCCTTCTGTAAGCATAGCTATTTGGCCTTATAAATTAATTTTCATTGATATTTTCATTCCTCCCATCCTTGAGTCAAAGATTGTGCCACCCCAACATTTTGCTTTCTTTCCCCTCTGTTTTCTCTCATTTTCGCTCCTTTTTTTATTATGTTTGCAATTTTTGCATCGCTAATTTTTAGGTTTCTTTCTTTGATTTTAAAATATTTTTTCATCTTTTTTAATTTGTCCTCATTTGAATGTTTAACTTTTACTTAAAAATAAGATAAACTAATTAAAAAACAAATTCTCTCACTTTTATGATATTTTTGCATCAATTCTTTTTTCCATCTTCGTAATGTTTCTTTAGAAATGCCCAATTCCTTCAAAAATTCTTTTTGTTTGCCTTTATACAACCTTTCAAATTCATCAAATCGTTCAATGAATTCTTTCTTTTTCTCTTCATAAAAAACTATGTTTCATTATTTTGAATTTAATTTTATTTAAATTTAATTCATTTTTCCATTTGTATATTTTTTCGCGATATATGCCTAAAATTCATCCAATTTTCCTCTCAATTTTTGTTTGTATTTTCTAGGGTTCGAGCCCCGCCCCCGTCACCCCCGCCCCCGCCGGGGGCGGGACAGGTTTTTTGGCCTCACCCCCGTCCCCGCCCCCGTGACTATGACCCCCGCCATCCCCCGCCCCCGCGACCTTCACCCCCGCGGGGGCGCGGGGGTGAAAATACACCCCTAAGAATGACATATTCATGGATAAAAGGCAAAAAATTTATACAATTTTGATTTTTTAACCATTTTGACAAATTTTTTATGAATTAAAGTTAATTTTATTATTGGTCATTGATGTGTAGTGTGGTGTAGTGGTTAGTGAATCAACCTTGACATTACTTACTGTCGTGAGTTCGATTCAGGTTGACGGTTTCTTTTTTAATTTATTTTTTTAATTTTAAAATTCGCCTGGCGCTGCCTATCGGCATCGCAGGGCCCAAAAATTCGTAAATCTTATTAAAAAAATTCTCTAAAAATTGCAAAACCTATCATTTTTTGGACAAAATCTATTAACATTCCCGGACCTCTACGCTCGCACATTCACCAAGTTTTTTTTTTTTGGAAAAATGTGCCTCAAGAAAATGTGTTACAAATCTGAGTTCCAATTTTGAGTAAATCATGATAATTTAATATATTAAAAAACAAATATTTATCGTAAAAATCTTATTTTTTTTGTAAACATCTGTTAGAAATCGAGCTTAAATTTCAAAATTCGCCAGGCGGCCTATCGGCACCTCCGGCCCCCCAAAAACCTATTTTTTCTTAAAAAATTAGCCAAAAATCTCTAAAATTTGGTAATTCTTTAGACAAAATCTGTGTAATTTATGCCAAAAGGAATTGAATTGAGGCGATACATTGACTAAAGGAATGTGGAGCCATCACATCATTCATAAAAAATTAATTTTTTGTAAAATTTTTTGGAGTTAATTCAAATCAAACCCCCGCCCCCGCCCCCGCGGGGGCGGAATTATCGTGCCCCCGTCCCCGCCCCCGCGACTCTGACCCCCGCCATCCCCCGCCCCCGCGAAAAGCCACCCCCGCCCCACGGGGCTCGAACCCTAGTATTTTCCATTGAAATTTTCACTTTTCTTCAATTTTTCTTTAATTACTTCAAATTTTCGAATGATTTCTCTTTTTTATCGGTTTTTAAACATTCACAACTGACAGATGTAAAGAACATCATTATTTCTCGGTCTTAGCATGAAAAAACAATTTGTTTTTGGTTGTTTAAGCTACTTTTCGAGTTATTAGGGCCTATTTTCTAGGCTTTTAATTTGAGCCTTAAACCAAATAAAATTTGAAAAATCTCTATTTTTGCATATTTTTGGCGTTATGCACAATTTATTAATAAAAATTTAATGACAAAAATCAAAATGTTTTTAAAACTTGAAAATTTCACGGAAATTTTTTCCGCTTTTCCCATAAAAATGAATAATTAATTTAATAAATGCATAAATTACGGAAAATAAATATTGGTATAAAATTAACTTGTTATTAATAAATACATAATTTTGGAGATAATTTTGATATTTTTTTTTTTAGAGTATTTTTGTTAATAAGTTTTGGACAGAACAGGTCAAAATGGGGCTTTTTTCATTTTTTTATTTTTTACTGCCTATTTTATGGGTTTTTTCGAACCTAAAGCCAACCTATCTTGTCATTTTTTGAGCCTAAAAATATAAGCCTTATAAGGCTCCAAAATGTATTTCTTCAATTCCAATAAAATAACAGGAAAAAAATGTAACAAGTTTTGTAAATAGCCTCATTTTAAGTTACTTTTGACATGTCTTGGATACTTTTTTTAATCTAATTTGTCTTTCTCTTCAGCCAAAACTTCTTTTTAAATTTATTTCTATTGTTATTAAGCCGCCAATGTCGACTAAAGCGGTTCAAAAACGCCATTTTTGACATAAAATGACTTTAAAATTTAGGCTAAGGACAGCGGGGCGTACACGTGCAACATCAAAAATGACGGTGGAGAGGCGAATTGGAGCCGACACTGAACATTGAGGGTCAGTTTAACAGCATTTTATTAAATGACAATTAAGCATCGCAATGTGTGTTTGTGAATTGAGTGACGTTTTGAAGATGATTATTTTTTGATTAAATTTTGACGACGCAGCGTCCGACGACGGCGACGAAGACACTGAAGAAGCGGTCCCATCCGTTGATTCGGGTTTATAGTGTTTCAAATTTTTATCCCATATTGTTTTCGTTTTTAGGTCTAACTCGCCGCATTGGATTTGTTCGCCATGTCATCGCGTTTTTGCGAGGACTTTTTGGTCGAAGAAATATGCCTTTACGGATTTTGAATTTTTTTAAAATAATTTCTTATTTCATATTTTTAACATTTTCAAACTACATTTTATTAGTTTCGGCGACGCTTAACGGATCGGCCGATTCTTCACCACCAATCCAAATGTGGATCTTCCTTCCCTTTCTTTCTCACTTTCATCGGTTGATAATGCTTTTTTAACTGTTTCTACAATGTAAAAAGCCGCTTTCTGAAAATCTTATTTTTGGTGTCAAAATCTTCGTTTTAGCCTCGTTTGTCCTTATTTTGAAAAAAAAGCTTGGCAGCCCTGTCTGTACTATTTACCCAACTGGGTCTTATTTTCTAAAATAAATTCTGCATCATCATTAGAGACCGGATTTTGAGGCATATGCTTTTTTTGCTAACTTGCTATGGCCTAATACGCACGAAAAACGAGTTTTTAACTTGGTTTGAAGCTTCTAGCTTGAACTTTTTTTGCCTTTTTTGCGATTTTGGTGCCTTATGCCCGCCACGTAATTTTGGTGCCTTTTTCAGGATTTTTGGAACAAAAATAGATAATTTTTTGCAATTTTTCTTTTACAATTTCCAAAAAATATTTTTCCCAGCGGCGCCTATCGGCACCGCCGGACGCCAAAAAATTTGTCATTTTTTCGGAGCTAAAAATTCTTTTTTTCGCTCCGGTTAAGCAAAAAAAAAAAAAAAAAAGGTCTGTTGGAAAATTTTTTGCTACAAAAATGTTGATTTTTGCTGCCAATTTTTCGTGCCTTTTTTGACGCTTTTGTTCATTTTTTATGCCTTTTTTCACATTTTTCGTGCCTATTTTAGGTGCCTATTTGAGAAATTTTCGTGCCTAAAAGTCCGGTCTCTGATCATCATATTTGAGTGTTTTCTTCGTTAAAACATTTTAACACTAATGAATTATCTCGCTTTATCTTCTTCTTTTGCTGGTGGTGGCGGAGACAATGGCCTTAAGCGCAATTTGAATTATTTAAAAAATGAAATCCCTTATTTAATTGCTTACCCGATGCAATTGGTTCCACTATAAAGCCAAAAGTACACATAGTTCCAATTTTCATCTTTCTTCTGCTGCTGAACCGCCGCGGCCTCCCCAATTTTGCATCGTTTCATTATCCAAATGTTGTCCAATTCATTTGCTTTGGCCAATGTCAGCTTTTCTTGCGTTCGTTCGTTCACCAATTCAAACGGCACAATAGTCATTGTCGGCACATGAACAGAAAAATGAATTTCGTAGCTGACGTAAGAAATGGTGGTGGCACGCATAAATTCCTAAACAATTCCAAAAATCAGTGATTTGCCGAAAATGTGGGGCCGCACCTCCTTGATTGTTGATCAAATGTAGGCTCACATGTTCATTAATATCAATGAAACGGAATCGCTTGGGTTGGCCATCTTTTCTCGGAGAGTGCAACCATTTGGACAAGGCTTGGCCAGCAGTTGCATTTGGCCCATCAAAATCATCACCAATTGCATCGGGCAGCAATAGAACGGAATCGATTGAACTCAACTGATTGAGATCAGTGAGAATTGTGGGCGAAGTGCGACGACGCAAATTGTCCAAATGATCAGCATCGATAAAGTCCAAGTGGCGAATGTTTGATGCAAAAATTGGCCATATTTCACGAACAAAAACGTCCCAAATCGGCTGCCGGTCATCCGCCATATCTGAGTAAAGCATCCCCATACGCAACTTGGTGCCACTTTTGTCGAAAATTTTGTGA
The DNA here is from genome assembly GCA_004148225.2 of Heterodera glycines. Classification (NCBI taxonomy): domain Eukaryota; kingdom Metazoa; phylum Nematoda; class Chromadorea; order Rhabditida; family Heteroderidae; genus Heterodera; species Heterodera glycines. The sequence continues at coordinate 12,352,399 of CP049710.1, forward strand.
TTTGAACGAAGAAAAGCGATGACGAAGTGATCGATGTAACTGTGAAAATGGAATGAATGAATGCTTTTATTGCGATAGCACTGATTTTTAATTACTCAACTCGAAGGCGCTTAAAACGAATTTTGCTGGGCAACGGACGGTCGGGCAATGGAAATGGCATAGAATTGGCAGCGTCGATAAACACCGATAATTCTGGTGCCGCCTCCGCCGCTGTAACACTGTTCTTGCGACAAATTTCGATTCGCCTCCAAATTGTCAATTCGGGTTGGCAGTCGAAATGTTTGTCCACCAACGCATTGAAACGTGGCGAAAGAAGCGCCAATTTGAGGCCGAGTTGGGGACGGTCAAAACAGGGGAAAATGTCCATCCAAACGTCGTTGCAAATCCAACTGAAATTTGGGAACACAGTTTAGTTAAACACGGCGATTCAATTTTGGGCTCCAAGTACAATTACCGTATTTCCTCGATTATAAGCCCCGGGGCTTCTATTGTTCAACCCCCCTCCAAGGGGGGCTTATAAAGTTTCAAGACATTCTTAATTGTTTTTCTTTTTTCTAACGAGTAAATACGGTAAGTTGGTTTTTTCGTCTTAGTGGTCTGTGAGTTAGTCATCAAAAAGGGGGTCTCAGGTTCAAATCCTCCTTGTGTTTGCGTATAAATTTCAATTTTTTAAAGCAAATAAATAAAATATTAATAAAAACAGAACGCCACCAGCACCGTAATAACCGCTGCCGCCACCGGCGGGACCTGAAACTTGATTTTATTAAATTTTTTTAGCTTATAACTTTGTCAATAATAGACCAAATAAAACCATTTTATGCTCATTTTGAAGGGAAAATTCGGAGGAATATTTCTAATTTAGTCAAAAGATTATTAAAATTGTTTATTGGCAAATAAATAATTCTTGTGTTATTTTATATGTTAGAGACATGGAAATAGTACACTAAAATGAGAGAAAAAGAAAAAACTTTGTCCTGAGTCAACAAATTTTTCCTAGGGTCAGATTTTCTTGAAATTTTGCATAGGCCCATATTTTGACCTCCTCTATCGATTCCCTGTTTATTTTTTGGAAGTTATGTTTTAACTCGAGATCGGCTCTTCTATTTTTACAAGGGAAAATGCCCAAAATTTTTAAGTTTTGCAAAGTTTTGGCGTTCTGATTACTAAATAAAAAATAAACTTATTTGCCCTGAGAGCCCAAAATTGAATCGCCGTGTAAATAAATGACTAATTTGTGACCTTTAAAAAATTCATTACCGTCTGTTCATTTTTGTGGCACTTAGCACAATTTGCCTTATTTGGAATAATGTCACACAGATAGCAAAATAAGTGTACTTTTGTCAACTCCCCGGAAAAAAATGGCACAAATTATATACCAATGATTCGTCTTGACGAGCTATGCACGAAAGTATAAACTAGGGTTACACGGGCCCGTGTATTTGGGCAAAAACCGGGCCCGGGTATTACCGGGTATTGAAAAGCCGGGTACCGGGTCGGGTACCAATTTTTAAACCGGGCCTGGGCCGGGTACCCGGCAGGGCTTGAGCGCTACCGCGATGCGCGGTGCGCGGCCGCGGTTTTTTTCTGTGCGCGCTCCAGCCCTGGTACCCGGTAAAAACTGGGTATTGAAAATTTTCATAGTTTTTATTTTTTTTCAAAATAATAATTTTATCAAAATGCCTTGTCTTGGAGGGGGTACCACCGCCCTACCGGGTCGGGTACCGGGTATTGGATTTTCAAAAAACGGACCCGGGTACCGGGCTCGGGTATTAAAAAACCGGGCGTGCGTCCCAGTAAAATGGAAACTTCAGTACCGAAAAATAATAAACGGGAAATAACAATTTATAAGCAAAAATAAAAAATTCAAAAAATACATCCAATCGACCTAAAAATTTTCAAAAATACACCCCTAAGAATTGGAAAAATTTCGCAAAAATTCTTCCCACAAATTTTTTTTCTTGTTCAATATTTGCTAAGAACATATTTTATAACTGCAATCAGTGAATAAAATCTTTTCATTAATTTTAAATTATTTTCATGTAAAAAACAGCTATTTAAAAAATTACACCCTTAAATTTGGAACTTTTTCGCCACTATTTTTTGCCACAATTTTGGCATTTTTTTGTCACTAATTTGATTTTAAGTTTTGTACTGATTTGTTTCGATTTAAATTATATTTAATTTGTTTTGAACAGCTCCGCCAGCCGGACTCCGTCAGTTAGGCCCCCGCAAGTTTTTCCACTGTAGCTTTTTTCTGTATCATCCAAATCCAACATTTTTTCTTTTTTTTTTTGAAACTTTCCTGGAAAAATTTATATTAAGAAAAAACTTTAAAATTTCGACTTTTTCGAAATTTTCATGTATAACTTTTTTTAGAAATTGCCTAATCGCGCGAAGAATTATCTTAGAAATCGTTTCTAAACATGTTAAGCTTTCGAATGATACCAAGATTATTGAAAAATAATTTTACAAAGAAAAATGAATGAAATAAGAGAAAAATGAATTTAATGAGGGGGGAATTCGTGCTCTGATTGAAGTGGGGTCATTTAACGATTAGTCATGAAGGAGAACACTAATTAGGGTCATTTATTTATGAAAGAATTAATGACTTCTCTAAGTGGGCAGCGAAATGACTTCGTCCGTCCCTTCCCATGCCCTTTTCTTCTCTGTTCTTGCTTTTAGCAAAGAGAATTTTTGATGAACACTACTTCTTTATCCGCCTATTAAATCTCATATTGATATATACTTTTTCTTTATCATATTGATATTTATTATTTATTTATTTGTTTGTTTTTTTATTTTTGATTTATATTGAAAATGTTTTTTTTGTTTTGAAAAGTAATAAAAAGGTTGGTGCCAAAATGGATAATTAATTAATATTTATGTATGATCAATAATGGTTTGTTTTGATAATTATTTTTCTGCGGTTGCATTTCACGAGAGAAAGACGAAAAAAACTAAATTTCCGCTCACTTTTAAATTAAAGTCAATTTTAACACCTAAATTTAATCTATTTTTGGTTTGTCACTTCAAAACGAATTTCGGCTTTTTAGCATTTCTATCCACAATTTCGAAAAATTCATAAAAAATTCGGATCTAATACTTTTTTAAATTTTATAACAATAACTTTTTTATACTTAAGTAAAAAATTTCGAATACTCATATTCTGATAGAGAACAATTAAAGATATTGAATGGTACCACTAAATATTAATTTGGATAAATTTGAGACAAGTTATGAATTTATATGTGTTACCCGTTTTTTGTTTTTAAACCCATTGGCGGATTTAGGAAACGCGCATGGGTGGCGGTTTTTAGGAAATGCACCAGCACCCTTGGATTCCAAAAACTTCTAAAAAATTTTAAAATTCTCATAATATGTATAAAAAATGAAAAATTTGCCGAAATTTTGGACTTTTAAAATCCTCAAAATAGTATAAAATCATTTAGAGCATGGAGAAGGCAGGTAAAAATATTTATTTAATAAAATTGGCATCCCTATTTATTAACAATATTGTATTTGAGGATTTTACCAAAACAAATTGGGTTTTTAATCTCACAAAAGATTAGGATTTGGCTTATAATGCACAATACTTTTTCATTAAATATATTTAAATTAAATTCTCATTTTAGCTCAAATCTGCCAAAGAAACAAACAAATTGAATGTTCTTTAAAATTGATGAACACTACTTCTTTATCCGCCTATTAAATCTCATATTGATATATACTTTTTCTTTATCATATTGATATTTATTATTTATTTGTTTATTTATTTGTTTGTTTTTTTATTTTTGATTTATATTGAAAATGTTTTTTTTGTTTTGAAAAGTAATAAAAAGGTTGGTGCAAAATGGATAATTAATTAATATTTATGTATGATCAATAATGGTTTGTTTTGATAATTATTTTTCTGCGGTTGCATTTCACGAGAGAAAGACGAAAAAAACTAAATTTCCGCTCACTTTTAAATTAAAGTCAATTTTAACACCTAAATTTAATCTATTTTTGGTTTGCCACTTCAAAACGAATTTCGGCTTTTTAGCATTTCTATTCACAATTTCGAAAAATTCATAAGAAAAATACCGAAAACTTAAAAAGTTTCCCCCAGAGGCTATTCTCGTGCCATAGAAAATTTATGAATTGAGTTGTCCGGAAAGTCTTCTCATTTATTCAAAAATTTTATTTGAATAATCCTTAAAAACCAAATTAATAAAGTTAATTAATCAATCGTGGCAGGATTATTCTAAAAATGCTCAAGACTCTTGAACGTGAAGAATTAAAATAATTATATGCTGAAACTCGAGAATGATTAATTGCCGACGATTCCGACCCCCTATTAATGACACTTTTTTGGAGGTTAATAAGTCAATTTTGTGTGAAATTATTTTTTAATTAATTAACGAAAATTTAACAAATTATTTTTATACCAATATCTATTTACGCTGTAATTTATGCATTTATAATTAATTATCATTTTTATGGGAAAAATATTTCTGTAAAGCATTTGTGCTAAATGAATCAGCGGAAAACATTAAACATAAATTCATTGGGAATCATTTTCATTTTTGCTTTAACCATCCCATCCATTCATTTTGTCCATTCATTCATAATTATTTTATTTTTTTATAATTCGTATAGTCAAATAATTAAAAAATTAATTTTTCTTTTAAGTGTACATTTTTTAAATTTTAATTTATTTTAAAAAAAATAATTATTAAGGTTCGCCATCTTCGGTTGCTTTTTCCTTCATTGGCGGCAACAACAATCCCAGCATTGTATTTTTGTGCCGAGAATGAATTTGCCAATTTTGCACAAAAACGTGAGAAATCTTTGAATTTTTGCTCAAATTAAAGAGCCTTTTGATGGCTTAAAAAACAAATGACAGCTTTTTCCTCTTTAGACCAAAGAATACGTGGCAAAATTAGACGAAGAATTCGTTACACTCTAATATGGGCCATTTGAGAATTACGCATGCCCATTTGGCACAATGCCAGAACCCATTACCGCTTTAACGGTGGCCGTATCGTTTTTATTAAATTAAAATAATATTTGTTTAATTATTTTATTAATTAATTGAGACAAATATGTAATTCAAAAACGAAATTATTTTATCACTGGGAACCGTTTTCATCTGTCCATTCGTTTTGTTTTTGATCATTCATTTTGCTCATTAATAAATTTCTTTCACTAATCGTACATTTTTTGTCCGTCCAATTTGATAACAAAAAAAAATTATTTTTTTTAGCAAAACCGTCAAAAAAGCAAACAATACACACAAAACCATGTCTCGACAATTGACTCTCATCTTTTTCGTGATTGTCCTGCAAATTGACTCGCCGGGGGCAACTTTTCTCGGCCGTCACCGACTTTATCGACAATGTAAGTTTGGCACTTTTTTAGTTTTTGATACGGAAAGATTAATTAATGTTGTCAAAGAATTTTTTGGTTAAATTTTTTGGACATATGTCACTTGGCTATGAATCTGACATTCATTTTGCTAATTCGAACCCCCGTCCCCAAAATTCAATCAATTTAAATTTCACTTTTACATTAAAGTGCGGCATGCAAAATATACAGGAAAGATTGATTTGTGATCAGCAACGAGACTATTTTATTTTTTTCGCGAAAAACACGAAATTTTGACTGAAATAAAAGAACAAAAAAATGCCGTAAATGCTCCGTTGTATTTTAAATAGAGATCGATATTTTGAAAAAGGAATGGACATGGATTCTGTGTTAGAACTGGGCCTGGATTTTCTTAATTAAAAACCCAGGAAAATCCAGGTCCATGAAAAATCCAGGCCCTATATCCAGGTCCATGCCGTTCTCTAATTTAAATCATTGAAGTGCTGGGGCTTTAATGCTGGCACCATTGATTACCATTACTGTGGTGGCTAATCCCTCTGCATTTCTAGCCCATGTGATCGAGAAAACGGCTGAACGGGAGCACAGTTCGCATGTGTGCCGTGCCGAACACCAATGCATTTTTAAAGGTTTGGGAAAAACATTATACAAAAGGATTCCAAATAAAAAAAAATCATTTTTAAGTCGTCAATATTTATCCAAGAAAAAATCATTTTCAAAAATGGTTTTTCGATAGAACTTTAATCAATTTAAACGCCTTTTTTTTGCCTTTTCGTGCCTTTTAATGCTTTTTTAAATTTTTTAGTGCCTATTATAATGCCTTTTTCGCGATTTTTTGTGCCTTTTTAGTCGTGCTCTAAATATAAGAAAAATTTCTTTAAATTTTTTGATTATTATTTATAAATTTCCAGTTGAGATTGTGCAGTTCACATCCTCTAAAGAACATTTCATGCCAATGCCAATTTGGTGAACAAAAGGGCAAAGAATTGGACAACAAACAGCAGAAGACCATGTCTGTGTAAATTCAGGAAAAAATCACTTTATTTAATTTAGCCGTATTCATCAATTTTTTAACCAAATTTAATTAGGTGTTGTGCTTCACCAATGCTGCGTGACTCACGCACGATGCGTGAGTTTGTCAATTAGTTAATGACACAATTATTGTTTATTATAATAATATGTAATTGATTCGGACTCGCTCAGTTCGGCCCCCACGGTTCGGCCCCAGCAGGGAACCGCCTACTTTGGCGCGGCCATTTTGGCACACGTTATAAATTGGCTTTTTTGGCGCCAATGTTTAAATATCTCAAAAAATTTTCAAAAAATTTTTAATTTGCCTTTTATTGTGCATAACTATGATGCCATTTCTTTCATAGTAGCATGCTAATGCAGTGGTGAGCAATTATATAGAATATGATCCCTATTTAACTTTTATATTTTGATTCAAAAATACTATCCGATGCGTTTTCGAGGGTGCTGATCAGTGATCACGAATATGGACTCGGATTTGCTCAATCCCGAACCCTGGACTCAAATCGGAATATTAAATTTGATTTTGACAAGGGTTTGTTCAAAATTTAAAAAAAAATTTCTAAAGTGGCTGCGCCAAAGTGACCCCGACCCGCCCCAGCATGCTTTTCCGAAATATAGCTTTTTTCTTTTTCATCCAAATTCAACATTCTTGGTATCATTCGAAAGCTCTTCACATGCTCTATTAGACTTACAAAAAGCGAAAAGATTTTCAAGCCTGAATTTGTTATTAAGAAAAAACTTAAAAATTTCGACCTTTTCGCAATTTTCATGTATAACTTTTTTAGAAATTGTCTAATCGCGAAGCAAAAGAGCTTAGAAAAAAGGAAGGTACAAGCATTTTTAAATGCGGCCCGACTTCAAATGAGGATTTTAGATGCCCAAATGAGAATACCACTAAAATAAAAATTCATATTGAATACATTTTTTAATTCTATATTGATTTTTATTTGTTATTTTGATTTTGATTTATATTGAAAATGTTTGTTTTGAAAAAAATTAATAAAAAGGTTGGTATCGGAATGGACAATTATCTATTAAACTGTATATTATCAGCAGGGCTTCGTTTTTAAGCACAAAAAATAAAAATTTAAAAAAAACAAATTTTGAGCTCGAAAATGATTCGACCCTAAAATTTTCAAAATAGATACATAAAAAATGAAAAACTTTCTTGAAAATTTAATCTACAAAATTTAAAATTTTTATAAAGAAAATTTGTTTAAGCGATTGGCTTTTTTGAATATTCAAAATTTAAATAAAAATTTTTAAAAACTTTTATTGTTTTTCTCAAAAAATCGTTTCAAAATTCCAAATTTTCCCCGTCAGAGACTAAAATTGTTTGTTTTAATTTTAAATTATTTACATAAAAAACTGCTTTTTAAAAAATTACATCGCTAAATTTGGAACTTTTTCGCCACTGTTTTGCCATTTTTTTGTCATCATTTAGTTAATTATTTTGGCATTTTTTGCCACTAAAAATCCGGGCCCTAGTCATGAAAAGAGGGATTGATGATTATGTTTTTGTATCATTTTGTTTAGGTAAGTGTCATGGATTGAATTTAGTCAGTTTATTTTAAAAGATTACTTCTTTTTTTTTGTTTATTTCTTTAATTGGATTAATTTAAATTGTAAAATTTACATTTACTTTTTTTTGTTTTATAATTAGGGCTGGAAACTTAAGTCAAATTTTTTAATTAGTTTTTTTTTGTCTTTTTTCTCCTTTTTGGGATTTTTATGTTTTTTTCTCACTTTTAAGGCAAAATTTGAAATGCATTAAAGAAAATGCCGAAAAATAAATCGTCGATCAGTGAAAGGGCAATTGAAATCCGATAGAAATTTTCAGTAATTGTTAAATGAAAAATGCCAACGATTCGATGAGATTTCCGTTCCCTTAATGATAGAGAAAAAAGTGTCCTTATTCGAAAAGTTTAATATTTCATATACAATTGAAATATAAGCAAATTAACTTTTTTGATTAAGTTACGTGTTTTGCTGGCTAAAATGGGTTAATAAAATTTTTTTTTGCCTATTTTGAGATTTTTTGTGCTTAAAAACGAAGCCCTGCTGATAATATACAGTTTAATAGATAATTGTCCATTCCGATACCAACCTTTTTATTAATTTTTTTCAAAACAAACATTTTCAATATAAATCAAAATCAAAATAACAAATAAAAATCAATATAGAATTAAAAAATGTATTCAATATGAATTGAAAAGGCGGATAAAGGTGTTTTCATCAATTTTAAAGAACATCAAAGCATGTTTCTTCTGCAGATTTGGCTAAAATCAGAATTCATTTAAATGAAATTTATGGAAAAATATTTTGTGAGAATAAAAACCAAATTTATTTTAGTGGTATTCTCATTTGGGCACCTAAAATCCTCATTTGAAGTCGGGCCGCATTTAAAAATGCTTGTACCTTCCTTTTTTCTAAGCTCTTTTGCTTCGCGATTAGACAATTTCTAAAAAAGTTATACATGAAAATTGCGAAAAGGTCGAAATTTTTAAGTTTTTTCTTAATAACAAATTCAGGCTTGAAAATCTTTTCGCTTTTTGTAAGTCTAATAGAGCATGTGAAGAGCTTTCGAATGATACCAAGAATGTTGAATTTGGATGAAAAAGAAAAAAGCTATATTTCGGAAAAGCATGCTGGGGCGGGTCGGGGTCACTTTGGCGCAGCCACTTTGGAAATTTTTTTTTAAATTTTGAACAAACCCTTGTCAAAATCAAATTTAATATTCCGATTTGAGTCCAGGGTTCGGGATTGAGCAAATCCGAGTCCATATTCGTGATCACTGATCAGCACCCTCGAAAACGCATCGGATAGTATTTTTGAATCAAAATATAAAAGTTAAATAGGGATCATATTCTATATAATTGCTCACCACTGCATTAGCATGCTACTATGAAAGAAATGGCATCATAGTTATGCACAATAAAAGGCAAATTAAAAATTTTTTGAAAATTTTTTGAGATATTTAAACATTGGCGCCAAAAAAGCCAATTTATAACGTGTGCCAAAATGGCCGCGCCAAAGTAGGCGGTTCCCTGCTGGGGCCGAACCGTGGGGCCGAACTGAGCGAGTCCGAATCAATTACATATTATTATAATAAACAATAATTGTGTCATTAACTAATTGACAAACTCACGCATCGTGCGTGAGTCACGCAGCATTGGTGAAGCACAACACCTAATTAAATTTGGTTAAAAAATTGATGAATACGGCTAAATTAAATAAAGTGATTTTTTCCTGAATTTACACAGACATGGTCTTCTGCTGTTTGTTGTCCAATTCTTTGCCCTTTTGTTCACCAAATTGGCATTGGCATGAAATGTTCTTTAGAGGATGTGAACTGCACAAGTGCGCGGTGGTCGTGCTGGCGTTGGGAATTGGAATTCGGAATGGGGAGGGAAAGGGAAAGGTGCCACATATTCCCGAAGGATGGGTCCACGGGGTGATCAAGCCCGGGGTTGCCTTCCCACACTCGCTGGTCACACAATAAGTGGCTTTATTCTCGGGACAACTGAACCCCGTTCGCTTGAAAAGGCGAACATTAAATACAAGTGAAAAATGAAATGTCATCGATCAATTATCGCTGGGAGGGCGGTACAATTAGTAAAAGGGGAAATTAAATGCAAAAAGAAATAAATGTGAAAATAGTGAAATCCTAGAGCTTCGGCAGTTAAACGAGTTAAAACCCTACAACTTCGACTCTCTCTTACACCTCCAACCTTACCAAAGACCGTCCCTGGTCTCTCACCAAGCTTTTCGCTTCAAAAATTGCCTAAGCAAAGAAAATTATTCAAAAAAATAATTTTGCTAATTTCTGTGCCTTTTCCCAATTTTAAATCAAAATTTTATGCTTCGTGCCACTCACTCCCAACCTTACATTGGATCGTCCCTGATCCAGTTCAAGACTCAGGCATCACTGGCAAAGTGCCCAGCCATCAACCTTTGTCTGCGAGAACTGATCAGGACTTTTTTTTTTTTTTTACTGCCGAAGCACATGAAAAACAATTCCCAAATTTTGCCTACGAAGCATGAAATTTTGACATTTTTATTACCTAAGTAAATTAGCGAAATTATTTTAATTTTAAAACCTAGACCCCCAAAACCAAAACACACTCATTTTCCTTGCCAAAGCCCTTTTTTCACTATCTCTCTTATTCTATCAATCAACGCCGATCATCTCGCCGTCCTTCTTGGCATTGACGTGCCACGTGTCCCGTTCGCCCACAATTGTAGCACTTCGTCGAGAAGCTGACCAAACCTATCTCTTCTGAACTCTCCAGAGCGCAACAACTGAATGTAACTCTGTCCAACTATTTGTGTCAACGCCGAAGCTCTCTCTATAAATCTCTGCCAAACTTCGCCAACGCTCAAGACCGAGAAATCCCCTATCAAAAATAGACCATGTCGTGCGCGACTCAGCGCTACCGTTGCACGCTGACTGTCTGTCAAAAACTCGGAATTCTCAGAGAGATTGCCCTCACGATAACTAGACCTAGTTGTCACTACAACCGTGATGTCAGCCTCCTGCGCCTGATATTCGTCCACACTTACCACTAAAATGTTAAGACCTAAGTCTTCAAACTCACTCTTAATACATTCTTTCTGTAGCAAATACAGACAAATAACAACAATCGAAATATCTTGGCGAGACAAATTTCCAGATAACGCCGCAACTAATTGGACCGCCGAAGCTGTGTGAACATTATTGGTCAAGGAGAACGATTCAACACCATGCCGACAAGTGCCCGACACATTCATTAAGACAATTGGACAATTTTGCATCGGGAGAGGAAATTGCGAATTCGTCAAAATCAACCTCTCTTCCGCTGATCGTCCAATCATTCGATAGCATGTCACCAATTTATTTTGCACAACATTCGGAGAATCAATCAGCTGATCGACCATCGAATCTAAGCCAAATCCCTTTCTCAAAATTTTTGGCAATTCCTGCAGATGGACACCAAGTTGATAACGATCGCCGGTCACAAATATCTTCTTCAATTTCGGCAAACGAGCAACCAAAATTTTCGTACATTTTTGGATTTTTATACATATTTCTTACATGTTTTGTGATTTTTTTTGCATATTTATGTACATATTTTGAACAATTTTTGTACATACTTTTGACATCCCTACCAGGGATGTGCCGAATCGGAATCGTAATCGGAATCGCAATTAATCGGATTTTGGGCCATAATCGGAATCGGATAATCGTAATCGGATTTTGCCTTGAAATCCGATTATTACACCCCTAAGAATTGACCTTTGAAGGAATTTTTTTAGGGAGAATACCAATGAATTTTGAAAAAAATGTTTTCTGAAACGAATGTTTTAATCTTATTTTAACATAATGACTGAAATTAAATTTTTCTCACAAAGCAGTGCCGGATTAATTCTCCCCAATATAATCAAGTTTTTTGTTATTTAGCAAAAATGTCAAAGTCTTTGAAGGGTTGTTAATGGTGTCAGTTTAAGAACATGGCAGCCAATTCACCTATTTTTGAATCCCGGACCCGAATTCGAATCAAAAGTCGAAATTTTGATTGTTGGGACATTAAAGCAGAAAAGAACCATGAATGAATTATTACTAAGTTGCAATTTTCCTATCAGGTGCGTTGGTCATCCACCTTCCAAATGCTTGATCGTTTTTTGCAAAAAAAAAAACAGTTGTTGGGCTTCTGTGTGCAGAAGACATTTCGTTTCCGAATCTAAGCTATCAAAAAAATATTTCTCAGCCCCAGCTACATCGACTGAAAGCGAACGGCTTTTCTCCACCGCTGGGTTGATTGTGACAGATCTGAGAAAACGTTTATTGCCTCAGAATGTGGACAAACTTTTATTTTTGCATCACAATCTTAAAATTTATGATTTTGATTATGAATAAAATTTTTGGGAAAAAATTATTTTAAAAAAATCGGAATCGTAATCGGAATCGCAATTAATCGGATTTTGGGCCATAATCGGAATCGGCGATTTAATCGGAATCGGATTTTGTCTGGCTCGGCACATCCCTGCTGCACACTCCGCGCGGGGATGGCCGACCGAAAGTGCTCTTCAATCACTTTGATCATCAAATACCTCCATGGGTTGAACCGCTAAAACAGGTCGGCAGAACAAATTTTTGGATTGACCCAAAGACGGTTTTATTTCTCCCATATGCTGTGGATCAGGGATGGCACAGAATTCCGATTTCCGACATTTTTGGGGTCGTAATTCCGATTTCCAAAAAAATTTTGGACCTCGGAATTCCGATTCGGAATGCCATCCCTGCTGTGGATAAATTAAGGATTTTGGAGTAAATATCGATGAAAAATTACGGTTTCTGACCAAGCTTAACCACGTTGTTTCTTTTTCTTAAATTTGTTTTGCTTTTTATTTTGCCCTCTTAATGTTTCACTCCCTCATCAAAGGCTTTTCTGAGTGCCATTTCCTCCGTCAGTTTTATCATTGTCCAAACTCTTCGTCCCTAAACCATTGTCACGCCATTTGAATTGGAGAATTGGCAAACACGGGAACGGCTGAAACTTTGGAAAGGATGCCAAACTGAGTATTACAGTGAATGGTTATTTGAGCGCAGTCCGATGGAGAGAAATTCGGCACAATGGGCCGAATGGGCACAAAAAGCAATGGGTGGACGCACCTATTGGAGAATGCTCGACTTTCGTGTCTTTGATGAAGAGATTTGGTGAAATTTTTTTTAAATTATAAAAATATAAATTATTAGAGCCCGGACGGGCTCGCTGGTACTGAAAAACCGGGCTTTTTTCTCTAACTCAAAAAATAATCAATGAAAAATTTTGAAAAAATTCTCAAAAATATATCTCCTAGTAACATTAATGCTTGCTAAATCTGATTAATACCCGATTCTTTTAAAGAAAATTATTATGAAAAGCCCGTTTTAAAAAGCCCGTTCGGCGCTCAGTTGGCAAAAACGGTCTTTTTGGCATGCCGTTGCCTGTCGGGGTTTCCTTCAAATTAAATTGTAAGTCCAGATGTGGAAAAATTTTGCGAATTTTTTTGAGAATTTTTCCAAAATTTTTCATTGAGAAATTCTTGAGTTCGAGAAAAAAAGCCCGTGTCAGTACCAGAAGTCCCGTTCGGGGCTCTATAAATTATACATTTTTCAGCCTGCCAATCGAAGCAACAAAAGATGAGATAATTAGTGATTAATTAATTAAAGGAATGAAATGGAAAGAAAATAATCGGACACATAAAATGCAATTTCGGCAGTGGCAAAGAAATCAACAAATTCAGATCAGATCTTTCAAGAAGTTTGGCAAACTCATTTGGATTTAGTAATCTCGTCTTTTTAGGCAAAAGTCTATAGAGACGAGATGTTCGAATAAAGAACGAATTGTATCTAGCATTGGTTGAGCAATAAGCTGTTCTTATAGTGTATTCATTTTTACAGTGTTTTTGGAAAAAGAAAAGGATTCGTTATTTTGTAAAGTTATTTTTCCTAAAATTATTTCATGGAAAAGTTTTAAGTCTATTTTTAACATACGACTCTCAAGCGACATTCATATTAATTTAAAAAATTTTCAAAAATTTCAACATAGTTTTCAGGAAGCCCAGCAGGTGAAAGCTGAGATTGGTTATAAAGAAAATTAAAAAACTATGTCTTTTTCAACAATTTGATTGTCAATTTTATTTAGGGTATTTTGTATTTAATTAAATAATTTTTAAAGCCAATTTAGAAACAGTGAAAAATGTTTTCTGCTCGCCATTACGTCCTCTTGGTCATTTTGGCATTGTCCATTAACGGTGCGGTGCGCAAAGAAAACCTCTGCCTAAATGATGGCAAACAAGCAAAACCCTAATTTTAAACTAGTTTCATTCGATTTGGGTTAAGTTCTGTTAAAAAATAAATTACTTATTTTGATAAACTCCAAATCGCAAAAAAAAAATTAAAATTTCTTCGGAGCGGCGCCGAACCGCTGAGTTCTTATTATTTTTAAATAAACCAAATCAGTACATAGATCACAACGATTGATGATTTTTTGAAAAAATCTTAAATAATTTCAAATAAATTTTCGGGAATTTTCCGGTCGTGTTTATCGGCAGCAGCGGACCCTTTTTCCTACTTTTTTTTGAAAAACAAAAAACAAAAATTGCCGTAAATAAATACCGAGAAAAAAAGAAATGTTTTAAAAAATCTGAATTTTGCGTCAAAACATGCATTTTAACGGTGTTGGGTCTGTATTTTAAAATAAACAGAAGTATTGTATTAAGCCCATTAATTATTTATTTACGTTATTTAGAAAGAAAGCGCACACCATACTGGGTTTTTTGACAAACGGTGGAGAATGACAGAGAATTGTCAGTGTGCAGAAAATGCCAACAAATATTTTCAAGCACAACAAGCATATCAACTGTGAAATCCCACGTTTTACACAAAAAAAAGATTTTGAAGATGTAAAAAAATATTTGAAAAAGAAAAGGAGGAGCAAAATGCTACAAAAAACAGCCACTGCCAGGTATGACATTTCATTGGGCAAAAAATGGGCATTACTCAAAAAAAATTCATTACATAAAACTGGGAATAGAAATTTTTGAGGCGAAAATCCCAAAAATAATATTTTACCGTTTTACGCTGATGCTATATTTGTAAAGCTGCTTTTGCCCAAAAGCTTCGAGTGAAAAAAAAGTTGATTTAATTTATTTTTCCAAAATTATCAAAAGAAGTTTATAATTTACTAAATTTCTTAATATTTAAATTTGAGTTATAAAGAATATTTTGAGTTCCAATAAATTTAATTGATTGTTAAGGAAGAAGGGTCCGTATCGTTTCGGCGCCAAGCCAAAAATTTTAAAAAACGAAAAAATACATGAGCAGAAAATTTAAATTTTTAAATAGGAGACGAGTGCCCAAAATTCCCGGTCCCGTACCACTCTAATTTAGACCCATTTCGAGCCCGTGCATAATCCGAATTCGGACGAAAAGTCAAATTATACGACCAATTCATCGTAACTGTGCTGTGTATTTTTAGGCCTAACGAAAAAAAGTGATAGAAATTTGAGTCGCGAAAATCTTCAAAAGGTCAACTAAAAATTCACGAAATAAAGCAAAATGTTGCGAAAAAGTCAAAAAATGCATAGTTTGAGGCTTCAAGTAATTTTAAAGCATTTCGAGTCAGGTCAGCAGAAATAAGTCATTTGACTTAAATTCCCCATCAATTTTCTTTGCCTTCTTAAATTTTGCTTATACATAGTTCGCGAAAAACACTTTTTCAAATAGTCCAAAATCTTACCGGTTAGTTTTGGTTTTCGTTAGGCCAAGGATTTATATAATGTGATGCCAGAAGGAAGTGGAGTATAGGAGAAAATGGGATAAAGGACATGGGAGAAAGTCTCTGCAGGGAACGCACCAGGGATGGGCCAAATTGAAAAATAAAAAGCGAAATGCGAAAAGCGAAATTTGCGAAACTGAAAAATGCGAAATGAAAACAAAAGCGAAATGCGAAAAGCCAAAATATGCGAAAATGCGAAAAGCGAAATGCGAAAAGCGAAATTTTTTCTACAACTTTTTAATAGTTAAAATCATAAAGCAAAAATCATTTTTTAAAATTTTATTCCAAATTTAAAAATCAATAAAACGCTTTTTTGAGGCGCGCTTTTTCCAAAAAAACTTTTTGGGAAGAGGGGGCAGGCGGCGCGGCGCCGGCAGGCGCCGCCGGGAAAATTTTTGAAAATTTGATTAAAATTTGTTGACAGATTTTCACCAAAAAATCATCAAATTTTGTGATTTTTGTATCATTTTTCTAATGAGAAATAAGAGTTTTGGCGCGCCGCTGAGAACAGTTTTTCATCAAATTACCAAATTTTGCGATTTTGGGCCATTTTCTAAGAAAAAATAGGAGTTTTGGGGGCGCGGCGGTGCCGATAGGCGCCGCCTGGGGAAAAAATTGGAAATTTTGATCATTTATAAACAGTTTTTCACTGAAAATTAGCCAATTTATAGGTAAAATTTTGAAAAATTTTATGGGAATTTAATCCAATTCTTAGGGGTGTAAAAGTCGCATTTCGCGCCAAAAAGCGAAATGCGAAAAGCGAAATGCGAAACGCCAAAAAATGCGAATAATGCGAAAGGCGAAATGCGAAAAGCGATACCTAGGCACATCCCTGGAACGCACGTAGCTCAGTCGGTTAGACCATTCCACGGTAGGGGAAGGCTGTGTGTTCGTTTTTATGTGCAACAGTACCAGGGGTGCGATCGAAAGTTTTTCTAAAATCAGAACAACGGGCTCAAAAAATCAGATTTTGGGGCCGAGAATCAGAAAATTTTGCGAAATTGTTTCAAAACAGTTATTTTTACAATTTATTCTATCAAAAATGTATTAAATATTATATTTTTCACCTCCCATTATCGAATTTAAGGTGCTATGTCGAAGCGACAAAAATATGGGTGTTTGTAATAATTAAATTTAATTATTATTTTAATTTTATTTTCCAAGTAATTAATCATAACTTAGCTTATTAAGCTTAGTCAAATTAATAAAATTAAGTATTTAGCGACAGCTCGAAGCATCCTCTACTATTTATGAAATTTTCAAAAAATTAGTAAAAATTTACAAAAAGTTGTGACTAAAAAAGTGCGAAAAATTTTTACTCAACAATTTTGACCCTAACTTTCTTGAAATTCAATAAAATTTTTTGAAATTTAGCAGAACAATAGAAGGACATTTAAAAATTTTATTATATGCAATTAAAAATGGTTAATATTTATTCAAATGGCTTGTATTTTTCACCGGAATGGATTTTTTCAAACATTTTTTGTTTTCACTGATCATTTTCCTCATTTCACGCATATGCCTTTTACGGCGCACTTTATCCAAAAAATTTCTAGAGAACAGGGGGAGGTCCGGCGGTGCCGACAGGCGCCGCCGGGTAAAAATTTTGAAAATTTGAATGCAATTTATTAACAGATTTTCGCCAAAAACTGCCTAATTTTTGCGTTTTTAAGCCATGCGACGGCTTTTTTGTTTATAAAAACAGGTTTTTTTTTACGGCGCGCTTCCAAAAATTTTTTGGGACAGGGGGGGATCCGGCGGCGCCTATCGGCGCCGCCGGAAAAAATTTGTAATTTTTAATGCGATTTGTTTACAGATTTTTGTACAAAATGACCAAAATTTGCGATTTTGGGCTAATGTTTTAAGAAAAATAGTGACTTTATGCCATAGAAGCTACTTAATAGTTTTATCGTATCTTTAGAGAGTCTTGAGATAGAGACAAAAACGTGCCGAAATTTTTTTACAGTTGGCACGCAACTCCCGGTTCAATGTTTTGGTCATTTTCCGGAGAAAGGTTTAACGAAAAGAAACCATTTTTGCATGAGAATTAACGAAGGCCCTGGTCACTTAAATGGACTACACAAGATAATTCTTGGGCTCTTTTTAGGGGAATAAAAGTTCCACATTTTATACGGATAAACCCAAAAATTTACCGCTGAACCAGACACCCTTGTGGCCCTCAAAATCTGTGAAATTTGACCAATTTTGAAAATCGCCCGAAATTTTGTAAAATAAAAATAATTTTAATAGCAATCAATCACATCTGAAAGAGAGGATTCTGTTGACTATATTATAAGGTTTTATTTAAATATAAACCATTATTACTTTTGTAAATTAATGCCCGAAAAAATATTTTCAAGTTGAGTGCTGGAGGGGTATCACCCCATTTCATAGACCCATAACTTTTTTCGTATACATCGTGATAAAAGTGGCTTTTACTTATCTAATAAAGGAATAATCCAAGTTAATTTTGATTAATCCATTTTCATTTTGATTCGGTGCGCTAATTTTTTCGTTGAAATTAACGATTTCTGATAACTCTTGTTTTGATGTTTTTTTCTGACCTTAGAAACATTGATTACCACTGATTTCATGCTTATTTTAAACAACTATATTATGTCATATTCTCCACACAAATTCATTGTTTTGCTTCACTTAGTTCGGTTGTTAGAATTTTTTTATTCTCTAAGCACAGTTAACTTTTGGCGCCAAAAATGGGTCACAATTTTTGATGGTGTCATTACACTAATGTGAATGAAATTTTTATTTTTCATTCAGTTCTCCTTAAAAAAATAGAATGGGCTGTAATATGATTATTAAAAGATTAAAATCGGTTTATTACCTTTCGAGATATAAGAAGTTATAAAGTGGGACATTACTTATTTGTCACCCTGTATAATAAACGTCAAAATTAGAATTGAATTTGGTGTTTTTTAAAATATAAATATTTGTTTAACAGATTTTTGCAGTAAAAAACCAAACTGAGCAACTTTCTAACTTGTTTTTTGTACCGCCGAAACATGAATATTTTTGTTCGATTGTCAAATTTAAGGAAACAACACATTCAATCAATCATCATCATCAAACTATGGCATGGAAATCCCAGCACGTTTTGGAAGGGTAAAAGTAAATTGAAATTAATTTTTTACAACTCATCAAAAAAGGAATAATTTTCTAAATTAATTTATTAATTGTAATTGATTTTACAAAATCCTCAAAAGGTATAGTTTCGAGAATTGACATTTCAGTTTGAACTTGCATTTGACGCATTGGCATTTTCTATTTGATATTTGTTGGTTGGGTTTTGTGATTTGGTCTTTCGGTAAATTTGCATTTGTTGGTTGGGGACTAAAGCTAAATCAAAGCCCATTGGCTTCTCGCAATTCCATGGGCGGGAACCGTATTCCCGCGGGAAAACCCAAGAATTTTACGGGAGCGGGAAAAAAGCGGGGATTCCGTTAGGGATTCGTGTTCCGCTTTTAATAATCAATCGATTAAAAAAACGCTCTTTTTGGTAGCAAAATCTGCATTGCATTCGTAAAAAAATAAAATTATTGCTAAATTTTTGTTATTTTAAAACAAGCGTTTTTTTTACATTTAAAAACAATTTTTTTTTGCGGCGCGCTTTTTCCAAAAAATTTTTGTGAACAGGGGGCCTCGGTGCCGATAGGCGCCGCCGGGAATTATATCTATTTTTTAACATTTTTGGTCAGAATTTTCTTGAAACTTATTGGAATTTTCCTAAACTAGAGCAATCTAAGCTATCGTATGACCAAGATCATTTTTTAGGTTGTATTTAAGAAAAGTTATGCCTGAATTTTCTCAAAAAATGTAAATTTGGCAGATTTTTACGAAATGACCCAACATGTGTAAAACTAAATATGTTCTTTGTTTATGGAATAATGGTCTCTAATAATTTTATTAATATTATCAATGATATTTAAATAAATTTTGGTAAAAAATTGAGTTTAAAAGCAAAACCCGATAATCCCGCGGGATCCCGAAAAAAATTCTTCGGGATTGATCGGGATCGGGATTTGGTTGGGATCCCGACTCGGGATCCGTCCCGATCGCTTTTCCAAAATCTTCGGGATTGATCGGGATCGGGATTCAGTCGGGATCCCGACTCAGGATCCCTCCGACCCCAATTGTCCGGTCTCTACTTTCTATCCCGAAAGAATTATGGTTAGTCGGAATAAAATTCATTGGTAAGTACCGTTCTGACCAGCGATGTAATTCCTCTGGTGCCCAAAAATTTTTCTTAACTTTCAATTGGAAATTTGCGGATAAGCACTTCGGATTTGAGCACTTCGAATTTGAAATTGGTCCAAAGTTCGACTCAATTTCGGTACCGGTTGCTAACAAAGTAACGAATGGAAATAATTTGTCAACAGCAGCAGAATTTGGATAAAGCAAGAAACTCGAAAAACCTAAAAAAATTTAAAAATATATTTTGTTTTTAAATGTACAAAAATTGAAATCAAAGTTATCTGCTAATTAATACACAATAAAATTTAAAAACCTTGAAAGAGCTGAAAAATAAGCTTTAAATTTAGAAAGTAATCCAATTTGAAAACAAATAATTTAACAAACGCCACATCCGAACAGCGCCTAATTATCCGCCAGTGGCATGTGGCACCGCTGGGAATTTTTTAAAATAAGTTTATCAACCCTAATGAATAATCAATTAGAAATGAGTATTTATACATTTGAAAATGTTGGGAGACAAGCTTTTTCCATGTGTACCTTTGAGGGAATAATAAAACAAACCAATTAAGCATAACTTGCACATTTGACCAAAAGTCTAGGAGCAAGCATTAGCCATCGAAGAGAATGGCATTCAATTAAAAATGAAAAGTAAAAAGAAGATTTTTACCATAATTATAACTAGGGCAGGGCGCGGATCGAAAATTTTTCAAAACCAGAACATCGGGCCCAAAAAATCAGATCTTGGGGTCGAAAATCAGAACATTTTGCGAAATTGCTTCAAATCAGTTATTTTTAAAATTATTCGATCAAAAATGTATTAAATATTAATTTTTCGCCTCCTGGAGAAAGCGAAGGTAGAGGGTCCGGCAGTGCCGTGGACAGATACGCGCCCTGAATTAGGGCTAACATTCTTAGGTTTTTGCCTTTTTGGCCTTATGACAAAATTTATTAACAAAAATGCAATGAAATCGAAAACCCACCCTCTAAGAATCAAAAATACACTCCCTAAGGAATGAAAATTTTCTCAAAAACATCTCTAAAATTTATTTATTTTTTTTTGGCAGGAATTTTGTTTCTCAATATTCGTTTGGCTTAATTTTCTTGCTTTTTGACTAAAATTTTGTCATTTAAACCCCTAAATTTGAGGCTTTTAGAGCCTATTTTCTACTTTTATAATGATTTGAAAAATTTTTCTTTTTGTGACTATAAATAATTGGCAGAATGAACAAAACTTCGTTTGTCGACGGCATTTTCGCTTCACCAACTGAATTTAGTTATGAATTTTCCAATATTAGCCCAAATTTCCAAGGGCCAAAAAATTGCCAAAAAATAAAGAATTTTTAAAAAATTCTAAAATTTTTGAAACTTAAATAAACATCATATTCGTATTCAGCACCTCAAAATAGCCCAGAAAAATATTTTTGACCCCCATTTTCGTCCGAAAAAAAATTCCGGAAAATTTCTAGGGGGCCTAGCTCGAAAATTTTTTAAATTTTCTCGACCTATACTATACCATTCGATAGAGTTTAAAAAGCTCTACAATTTTGCTTTAGGCAATTTTTCGCTAAAACCAACCCCCGACGAGTTATGGGCCCGGGACTCAAATGTCCCGCTCAGGCCAAAAATTTTTTCTATTTCCGGGAAAAAATCGAAAATTTTCTAAAAATCCCACCAATCGATAGAGCTCGAAAAACTGTTGCTTGAAAGTGGTCTCCGTTTTCCCTGAAAAATTCGCTAAAAAATCATAAAATTCAAGAACCCGAAAACCGTTTTTTAGGCCTAGCTCGAAAAATTTTGAAAATTTTCGAAATTTTAAAATTTCAAAAAATCGAGCTTACAAAGCTCTACAATAAGTTCGCTGGCCACCCCCCGCTCAGATCAAATCCTGGCGCGGCATTCACCTGGTACTGAACTGTATACTTTTGGCAAAAAAAGTTCTAGAAGCACCCAGCCCAGGGGGTTAGAGCTAGAGGCCTAGATTTTTTTTTAACTTTTATGCAACATTCTAACTTAGGGCCCTCACAGCGGGCACTTTTTGTTTTTAATGACTGACATTTGATAGCACTAACTCTTCTCTATCAGTCTGCAAAATTTCAAAAAAATTTCCTTCTTTTTTGAAAATTTTCGTCATAACTTTTTTGAATATTAACTAATTTTTGAAATTGTGCAAGCAAATAGAGAACACTTGCTATCGAATGATATCAAGAATTAAAAACTCGGCTGCTTTAGAGCATAGTTATAAGCAATTTTTACTGTGAAGTTAATGTACTTAAATTTTAAATCTTCCATTTTAATTTTTTAAAATTTTTACCCAATATAATTTCGAAAACGTCGATTAAATAATATGCTATCAAAAGGATAAATTGTGAAGAAATCAGTGAAGCAGTACACGACTCGTGAATATTTGCTGTGGCATTATAAGATTTAATGTCCTCTAAACACACAGTCCATGGCAAATGCTTTATGTCCGTCTTATTACCTTCGTGAATCTGAAAAATTATGGGAGGGCAAAATGTCCAAAAAGTGCCGATAAATGCCAAGAAAAAAATTTAATCAAGTGCTAAAGAAAAAAATAAAATAAAATAGCAATTTTGAAATGATTGTAAAAAAGATTTATTAAAATAGGTATTAGGCTTTCCTGGTGCTTCTTCTCCCGTCAATAATCACCACTTACCGGCCAACCCTACTTATACGAGGAATTAATTTTCTCAAATATGTAAATAACTAAAAACCTTTCGACCTAAACAATTAATTAAATATTTTACACTTTTAGTGCCCCTTTCCCCCAGTTTTTCCATTTTTGTTGAACTATTTTCTCACTCCTTTTGCATGTCAATCATTTTTTGAATTTAAATTCTGCGTGAATTTTTGCTTTAGGCAAATCAATTTCAGATTTTTCAAATGTTTCAATAAGTTAAGGAACGATTGATTTTTTGGTCATGGCATAAATTGATAAAATGTAAAGGGTAAAACCCGTAGAAATGCATAATTTATTTTTTTAAATACTTTAAAAATCAGATTCTTTTAAATAAAATCTTTTAACGGCGGATTTATTTTAAATTTGAATTTAGAAATGTCTATTTCATATGATTCAACAAATACGAAAATAACAGCCTATAACGAGCAAGGTAAATAAAGAAAATTTTTATTAAAATAATAAAAAATTTGATTTTTTTTTCTAAATTTTCAGCACTTTTTCCGATTTTGAGTCCATCCGACGAATTGCGTCTTTTGAGGGCCCAATTTGTGCAAATGAAACTAATGGAGCAGCAGGAAATGGAACCATCGTCAGCAAATTGCGACATTTTGGGACAACATGGAAACGGTAAGGGTTTGATTTTGAACTGAAAACTGTACTGGTGAGCGTACTGTAACTGTCTCTGTTGAGAATTAAAGCAAATGCATGGTAAATTTATAATTTATTCAGCAAATCAAAAAAAAAGTAAAAAAGATTTTTGAAATTTAGATCGTATTGACCAGCAGATAAAGAAGGTGGGCAAGAGTTAAAAAATATGTAACAACTAACAATTTAAATTAATAATTAAATTTAAATTCTACCAGAAATCAACGAATTCTTAATGATTTTATAGTCTTTGCGTGAAATTGCGAGCATGGAATTGGAATTGGCCAGGAAAAAACAACTGTTGGACATTATCACGAAAAGCGATCCGAACGTGTGTTCTTTATTTGGGCTGTAGTATATAATTGGGCCCGTTAAAAAACCGCCTAAAACTAGTTGCATTCAAATATCTAATGACCTCTAATCATCAAATCATCATATAATAGTCCCTAGGTGGGGAAAATCATTTTTCCTTTATTTGACTTTCATAGATCAATATCACAGTTAGGAGCCAATCACTATTTTATTTTTGGCGCATTTTTAATTTTCAGAGAGAAATTCGTGCAGAATTGGAGAAACAGAAACTGATCACGGAAAACATTGTGTTGAAGGCGAAGATAGCCAACATGGAGCAGGAGGACCAACTGAAACAGAACAAGCAAAATGGGAAGGAGGACGAACAGCAGGGCGAATACGGTAGGGAAAATTGATCATACGGTAGCAGAAATTATCACAGGAAAGAGCATTTTAAACAGCACTAATGCAGTACCTAGGTACTGTAAGTTTATTTACTTTACAATCCTTCCAAATTTGGTCATTGTTTAGATTTTGTCGAGCAATTTGCACAGCTGCAAAATGTCCAACAAACACTTTCGGATCGTATCAGTCAATTGGAAAATCAGTTGAAAAAACAACAACGACAGAAGGACAATCAGCATGGGGAATACGGTAGAGATACTGTAATTTTGTAAATAGAATTTAATAAAATTTGATTGAATTGAATTTTGTAATAACTTATAAATAAAGTTCAATATTTTTCAGTTTCTGCTGGTCAGTTCGAAGCGATTCAGGAAAGAATGGGCCAATTGGAGAAGCAGTTGAATCAACAACAGATCGACAATCAGCATGGGAAATACGGTAGGGATACTGTAATTATGTACAAATACTTTAATAAATTTTTATAGAATTGAATTTTAATTATCTTATAAAAATTGACATTTTTCAGTTTCTGCTGATCATTTCGAAGCGATTCAGGAAAGAATGGGCCAATTGGTTAAGAAATACGGTAAGAAACTTTCGACAGCATAATTTTAAATCTTACCGTAGTCTAAACCCAAAAATATAAATTAATTGGAGAAGCACAAAATGGTAATGTTGTAATATTTTTTCTAAAAGTTTTCAATTCAAATATTAATTTACATCAATGCAATAAAACATTAAAATATTTTTTTTTTAAATTTGGTTAACAAATACATCAAAATGTTTATTTAATTTAAATTTTATTTATAAATGTATGTATTTTTAATTTCTTTAAGATGATCGCCTTTTACAACAAAATGCTCACCAGCAGACGGACTTTTGTACAAAAATCAGTGAATTGTCGGAAAATTTTAGGCAATTAAAGGAAATGCACGACGATTTTGAAACAAAAATTGATGAGGTGGAAAGAATTTAAATTTTATAAATGCAATTACCTATTTTTATTTTATTTTCCATTGGAACAGAAACTAAATGCGAATGCCGAATTTGCCAATTCCATCCAAACAAAATGCACCAAATTTGAAGAACAGCAAAACAAATTGAAAAATTGTGTTGACATTTTGAACTACCGATTCGGAAATGGTAAAATTGCATAATTTAATATGTGAAAAATAAAGCATTTATTTAATGTCATTTTAAAATTTAATTATGTATATATATGTGATTAAAAATTAATTTAATTCAAAAAGATTAATAGGGAATGCTGTAAAATTACTTTTTTTAAAAAGAATAAAAACAATTCTAATAAATATTTGTAGTAATATTTTTAAGCACTGATTGAACAAATCTTGGAATTACAAAATGAACAGAAGGAAATTTTGGGACGAATGAGTGAAATGGAGAAGAAACAGCAAAATGACGAGGAAAAGGAAACGGAAAAGTACGGTAAGTGAATGAATGCCTACCGTAATGAAGCATTTTTAAATTTTGAAAATAATGTCAAAATTAGGCGAACACAACGCAATTTTGGAACGGATTGACATGATTTGTGAGTGAAAATTGGATTAGTTTCTTAATCACTCTTTATTGTTTAAAGCTGATCGTCTTTTGGAAACGCAAAATCAGCAGATGAAAATTTGTGCTAAAATTGATGCGGTGGAGACGAACTCATACGAACTCTTCGGCAAAAGTGAAATTGAAAATTCATTATAATATTTTTTTGAATAATTTTCATTAGACCAAATAATACAATAAAAAAACTTATTTTAATAATTGGGATATGTTTCAGTTTGCATTGATCATTTTGAACCGATTTTGGTACGGATTGGCCAATTGGAAAAAGGCCAACAGGATCAAAATGCACATTTTGATCAACTGAACACCTCCGAAATGAATCAAAGTGAAAAATTGGCCAAAATGGAGAACGAAATCGGTGTGGAATTAATTGCCAAATACTTACAATTATGTTTAATAATTGGCCTAATTATAGGTTTAAAAGAAAAGATAATTGTGTAAATGTGGTAATATTTTAATAATAATTTTGACTTTCTTTCAGCTGAAAGCCTTTCAAAACTGAGAAATGATCACGCGCAGCAGCAAAAAGAGTTTTGTGCTAAAATTGATGAGGTGAATTCTAAGCATTTAATAAAACAAATAAAAGACAGAAAATTGGATTTGCTTATTAAATAAGATTTTTTTAAATTAAAATGCCTTAAAGATGCTACAAACGAAAGCTGATGCCGAAAAAGAAAATGACAAACTGAAAAATGATCACAAGGAAATGGAGGAGAAAATGGACAAATTGGAGGAAAAATTGGGAAGAAAATTGGACGCGGTTGGGTCAAATTATTAATCACTTCAAAAATTTAAATAATTTGTTTTGGCCCTAATATTTTAATATTATAAAAAATATATTTCTTTTGGCAAAAAAGCTTCGTTTAATTTCAGCAGAAGGCATTCCAAGAAGAGCTTGAGAAAAATGTAATGGAACGACTTGTGACAGTTCAGACGGAAGTTGACAAAATGGAAATGGCACATCAACAGCAAAAGGGTAAGGGAAATGAGCAACGATTACTGTACCTACCGTAACATTGTTTTATTACTGTCAATAATTCTCTACAAAATGGCTTTTGGATGATGTCTCTACTTCGCGTCTCCGCTGAGCTGCGTTTGGTTAAATATCGACTACCCAAAAAAAGACCAATTTTAAGCCATTTTTCCTTACTTTTTGCGACATTCGTATTTAGCCAAACGCTCCTCAGCAGAGATGCATCGCACAGCCACCAACCAAAGTCCATTTTGTAGAGAATTTTATTCTCTTTTAGATTGCCTTAATGGTTTTTCACGAAAAAAATTTTCCAGAGACGAACAGAAGAAATATTTGGAAAAGGTCAACGAATTGGAAAAGCAACAGAAACAGCGGCAGAAGGAGAGGGACGGTAAGAAACCAAAGCATTTAAATTTATTCTCTCAATTTTAGGACGGATTGACAAAATGGAGATAAAGCAGCAGCAAATGAGTGATTCTCACAAGACACTTTTGGAAAAAATTGAAGCAAAGCATAAGGAAAAGCAGAAGATGTTGAAAATGGTGAATAAATATTTAGGGAAATTGGGAAATTTATATGATATGCATTTAATACGGTCACCAAATGAACAAATTTCAATACCCAAGCATTATTAATCGCGTACAGTAGGTCCCGGAATTTTCAAAAAGTCGGGATTTGATGCCTTTGGATAGACAGACCATGGTCGAGAAATTGGGGGCTCATATAATGAAGAAAAAGTTTGGTGTATATAAATTAGCAGCTTTTATACTCTGAATTATTTTTCAGTGCATAATGGGAATTTGCCAAAACAGGCAATTCTGCTGATGTGTTCTGTTTGGGCCAATTTGTGCCCAGTGCCGCCGTGCTGTCATCATCATCAATCGGTGCTGCTGGTGATCGTCAGCAGAAAGGACGGCAGCAGCAGCAGAACACGGCGATGGTGGGCCAATTTATAAAAGAAACAAAAAATGGTTGCCAAGAAACTTGAAATCATTAAAAAAAATGAAAACTGTATTTTTGCAAATATTTCTTAAAAATTTTAAATGATTTTTCTTTGAACTGTTATTTTTAGAGCCCGGAATTTTGAAGGTTTCAGGCTCGTCCGTGGGCTTAGACAATTGACCAGGCTCGGGCTGCCCCTTACATATTTTACTTTGAAATTTCAATCATAAAAATGGAAAGGTAAAAAAAAACTTTGATAAATTGAACAAATCCAATAAATATTTTAATTTCGTTTAATTAATTTACTTTTTTAGTGCCATTGACTTTGGATTTGCCGTCAAAGAACAGACCAAATTGGATGGATTAATTATGAAGGGCGCTTCCATATATTCGAGCAGCGGTTCTTTTTGGAGTAACGGTTCATCAACAGCTGGCAAAACTACTGAATATCCGTATGGTGTCGGCGATACCGTAGGAATTGGCGTTAAATTTACCAAGAGACAAATTAATTTTACTAAGAATGGAGTCCTTTTGGGTTTGTTTGTAAATCTTTTTCTTTTTTTGTATACTTTTCTCATTTTTTACAGATTTCTTCACTCTGTTACACGATTCTTCATTTTCCACCAAATCTTTGTTCCCATTCGTTTCTTTGTGCTCTGATGGCAAAATTGAGGCGAATTTTGGGCCTAATTTCAAATTCGATTTGACGACTCTCTGTTGAAGGAAGAAAATTCATTAAATTTGGTCATTTTTTATTCTTTTTATTCCTTCATCAATTATTAAATTTGATTGTTTTTTGCTTTTTATTTGTTTAGTAACAAAGAAAATTATTCATGTCTATACGCTGCCTGAAGAGCATTATTTTGAAATAGAAATATTTTCTTATATTGTTCCAAAAACCCGTTAACAATCGCTAAAAACTAAAAATTATCAGCTAAGATTAAAATTTAAAAATGTGTTGGTTGTTAGCTTAGACCGCTTTTTAGCAATTTTGAACGACTATGATGCATATATTCCAATCTGAGTAAATCTGTTTCAACTTAAAAATTTTTAGTCATTTTTCGGACAAAGTCTGTTAATAAATTACACTCAAATTCTCAAAATTTTCCCGCCGGTTATGACAGTTCAGACGAAGGTTGACAATATGGAAAAGGGAAATGAACACCAAAAGTGTAAAGGATAATTATAAAATTAGTCATTTAAAAATTACATTTTTAATTAATTCAATTTTACCTCTTTTTTTGGGTTTTTCAGTTTTTCTAATAATTCATTTTTCTTATCATTAAATTAGAGTGCCACGGGACCGGGACCTGGTAGCGGACAACTGAGTACAACTGAGTACCAAGGTCCATTCCCGGTTTTTCAACCCGAAAAGGTCCCGGTCCCGGGTTTGCCCAAAATTCCCGGTCCCGTGGCACTCTACATTAAATTCCTTTTCATGTTTTATGTGCTCATTTTCCTCAATTCCATTGTACTGTTTTGGGTTGTTTTTGTCAATAAATTCAATGAATTTCTTTAACCACTAGCGGGGTCAGCGCCTTCGGCGCATCCCCCGCTAGGCAGTACGATTGTGTTATAGAATTATGAATGATAAAATCGACTGGCTCGGCCGCTTCGCGCCCTCGCATCATTTTCTTGGCTTTTCTCCAATCTCTGGGACTCAACCCACCAGCAATTCAATCTCTGGGACTCAATTCTCCGGCATTCCAAACATTGGGACTTAACCCACCAACTTTCAATTACATTCCAATCGCTGGGACTCGACCCATCAGCATTCCAATCTCTGGGACTCAAATCTGCGGCATTCTAAACATTGGGACTCAACCCACCAACTTTCAATGACATTCCAATCGCTGGGACTCAACCCACCAGCATTTCAATCTCTGGGACTCAAATCTCCGGCATTACAAACACTGGGACTCAACCCACCAACTTTCAATGACATTCCAATCGCTGAGACTCAACCCACCAACTTTCAATGACATTCCAATCGCTGGGACTCAACCCACCAGCATTTCAATCTCTGGGACTCAAATCTCCGGCATTCCAAACACGGACTCAACCCACTAACTTTCAATGACATTCCAATCTCTAGGATTCAACCCATCAGCATTTCAATCACTGGGACTCAATTCTCCTGCATTTCAATCACTGGGACTCAATTCTCCTGCATTTCAATCACTGGCACTCAACCCACCAACATTCCAATCACTGGGACTCAATTCTCCTGCATTTCAATCACTGGGACTCAAATCTCCGGCATTACAAACACTGGGACTCAACCCACCAACTTTCAATGACATTCCAATCACTGAAACTCAACCCACCAGCATTTCAATCTCTGGGACTCAAATCTCCGGCATTACAAACACTGGGACTCAACCCACCAACTTTCAATGACATTCCAATCGCTGGGACTCAACCCACCAGCATTTCAATCTCTGGGACTCAATTCTCCTGCATTTCAATCACTGGGACTCAATTCTCCTGCATTTCAATCACTGGCACTCAACCCACCAACATTCCAATCACTGGGACTCAAATCTCCGGCATTACAAACACTGAGACTCAACCCACCAACTTTCAATGACATTCCAATCGCTGGGACTCAACCCACCAGCATTTCAATCTCTGGGACTCAATTCTCCTGCATTTCAATCACTGGGACTCAACCGCAGCAAATTATCACTGGGACTCAACTCTCCAGCATTCAATCACTGGGACTTAACCCACCAACATTCCAATCAGTGGGATTCAATCCACCAGCATTTCAATCAGTGGGACTCAACCCACCAGCATTTCAATCAGTGGGACTCAATCCACCAACATTCCAATCAACGGGACTCAATCCACCAGCATTTCAATCAGTCACTTTTAGGCTCTCTAATAAAAAGCTAAATAAATAAAAAAATAATTCATTCCAATCTACGGGACTCAACCCTCCAGCCCTCAAACACTGGGACTCTCACCAGCAGCAGTTGTTCCCATTCGTTTCTTTGCTTTCGCCTGGTGATCAAATTGATGCATCCACCAACATTCCAATCACTGGGACTCAAATCTCCTGCATTTCAATCACTGGCACTCAACCCACCAACATTCCAATCACTGGGACTCAAATCTCCGGCATTACAAACACTGAGACTCAACCCACCAACTTTCAATGACATTCCAATCGCTGGGACTCAACCCACCAGCATTTCAATCTCTGGGACTCAATTCTCCTGCATTTCAATCACTGGGACTCAACCGCAGCAAATTATCACTGGGACTCAACTCTCCAGCATTCAATCACTGGGACTTAACCCACCAACATTCAATCTCTGGGACTCAACCCTCCAGCATTTCAATCACTGGGACTCAATCCACCAACATTCCAATCAACGGGACTCAATCCACCAGCATTTCAATCAGTGGGACTCAATCCACCAACATTCCAATCAACGGGACTCAATCCACCAGCATTCCAATCAGTGGGACTCAACCCTCCAGCATTCAATCACTGGGACTCAATTCTCCCGAATTCAAATCACTGAACTCAATCTCATCAATCCTTCAGCAACACAATTACCGGGACTCAGTTCTCCGACATTTCAATCACCGGAACTCAACCTCAGCAACGGAATACAGAACTATTTAAAAGGAATCCAGAAATTGAAATATAACCCATAATAAATCAAAACACTATGGTGTATAATTAATGCCCCCACCCCATAAATTCAAATTAAAACTGACCTGTTTAAAACTTTCCACCTAAATTTGATCCCGCAAGTGGCACGTCAATATCCCAATTGCATATAAATATTCCACTCGAACACAGGCAAAACATGAGATGTAGCATTTATATTGCTTTTTCTATCCATCAAAGGATTTTTCTTTCATTTTTTATTACTATCATAACATGCTTTTTATTCAAAACAAATATCAAAAACCAAATCAGATTCTTTTCATATTACAAGCAAGGAAAAGTACAAAAAACGTTTTTAAGTAACAAACCTTTTTCATTCAAGCGAATTATAATGCATTTTTTTAATCAAACAATTCTCCATTATCGTTTACATAAGCAAAACAAAAGCTTTAATATCAAAATCACATCAATTAACAAAAAAAAAATTTAGACAAAAAAATAATGATAAACACAAATTTTTTCTTACACACAAAAACAGAACATTCATATACCGGATTTTCCACTCAAACAATGTGCTCATTATTTTATTAATTATTTTATATAATAAAAGATGGGTTATAAATAAGGAAGGGATGCGAGACAAATTTCCCATTATCTCTCCCTTTCCTTTCTTTTACTCTCTTTTCTTTTCCATTGCAATTTACTCTCTTTTTTTCCCACTCCCTCCTTCTCCCACACACACGCACGCGTCCAACAGACTGCTGCTGCACAGCAGCCACAGCAGCACGCGTCTGTTCACTGTCTGCCCCTCCCATCTGCCGCTGCCCGCATAGACAGACAGTCATACAGTGCACTATTTCCCACCATCCCTCCCTCTAACCTCTACATCCTAGGAGGAGAAATCTTTTACCTTCTTTTTCTGTGCTATTTCTTTTGCCTTCTTCTTCTTCTTAACTATTTATTTTCGTCTCTTTTCTTTATATTCTCTTCTTTTTCAAAACAATTTCTTTTCATCTCTTTTCAAACTCATTTTTAACGCAAAACTCAAACAAAACGCCACACAAATTCAAACACGGACACATACATACATACAAACACTCAACTTTATTATATAGGATTTTCTTGTTTCTTTACTGATCGGTTGTTGATTTACATTTTCGAAATTCTCTTGTTCACCTATCGTTTTTTTGTCCTTATTTTTGCTAGGATTTTTTCCTCGTCTTTTGCATGAAACACCTTTGTGAAAATATTCATTAAGTTATTAATTTTTTTTTGGAAGTTAATTAATTATACAAAAGAAGTTATGATTACTTTACAATATTCAAAGATTTAAAACTCAAAGAATTAAATAACTTATTCTATTCAAAAATGGGTGGTTTTAGAGTTGAGAGCTTAGAGCATGTTTAAGCCTTTTTAAAATTTTTTCAAGAGCATTTCGCTCGATATGAAGTGACCAAAGTAAAATTTAATTAAGGAAAATTGAAGATACTAAAAAAGTGATTTTTGTAGGAAATTTTTGTTTTTTTCTGTCGGGAGACCAATTCAGAAGTGATTACCGGTATTCCAATAATTCGTCGGAAATTAATAGCATCTTAAATAATTTTATAAAATATTATAAAAAATTCTTTAATTATTGTGTGATTTTTAATAACAATTAACCAATTGAATTAATTCATTTTTCACATTTCCTTTAAAATCACCTTTCTAGCTTCTGTTTTTTCTTCAATTCACTGATTTTTCCGATGAGTCTTTTGATTATTTTGCATTTTTGAGAATTGATCGGAAGTTGTGAATTTATTATTATTATTATTATTATTACGGTAATTACAGTAATCGTTGCTCACCAATTCTCTGGGTTTTTCCAAAATTTTTGACAATTGATCCGCAGTGGCTTAAAAATTAAATCAATAAATTAACATATTTTATTTTCGTTTAAATTTCTCCTCGCCTTTGATCGTATTTTCGTGCTGCTGCTTTTCCAATTCACTGATTTTTTCCAAAATTTTCTTCTGATCATTGTGCAATTGTGAGAAACATTCAGCTGAAAATATACCCAATTATTTATTTGCTTAATATTGACAACAAATAATATTTTTAGCCTTAAAAGAATGTTTTAATGCCGACCAAAATGGACTGAATGAATGAATGTTGGGCTTACCTTAATTATTAGGGCTATAATTTAAGCACTAAAAACATTAAATATACATTTAAAATGCCCGAAATATGAATTTAAAGTTCCAAAATGGCCAAATATGGGCTAAAAATGCTCGAAATATGGATTAAAAGTTCAAATATGGCCTAAGATTGCCCGAAATATGGATTAAAAGTTCAAAAAATATGGATTTTTAGGGACTAAAAATCTTCAGCAAATTAAAAATTTGTAAAGTAGATATGCTATTTTTAAGAACTGTTTTACTGTTCCTTAAAGTAGTTTAAACTAACTTTTTCGAATTTAAATGGACATTTAATGAATTAAATTATTTTCAACTCATAAATAATTTCTTTAATAATTAATTTATTATTCGCTTAAAACTTCCTCGCCTTTGGTCGTAGTTTCGTGTTGCTGTTTCTCCAATTCAGTTTTTTCCTCAAATTCCTTCTGTTCGCCCATCAGTTCCTGCTGCTGTTTTAACTTTTGTTCTTTTTCCAAATTTTATGGCAAAACTCCTCACATTTTCGAGTTCCAATTGGCCATTTTCAATTCCATTTCCAATTTGGCAAACTTTTCATGAAATTCCTGAATTTAAATTACAACAAAAGTACTTTTGTTCCATTAATTCAAATATTTCTCCAAATTGTTTCAACTTTTCCTTCCCCTCACCTTAAGCTGTTGTCGATCAGTGACAATTTGCTGTTTTTCCCATCGAATTGACCATCGTTGTCCAAACTAATTGCATCGCCATTCACTTCTGAAAATATTAAACCGAATTTACTGAATTAGAGCCCCCCCCCCTGAATTATAGCCACCCTCTGAGTTAGAGCCCTCCTAAAATCAAGGCCCCTTTTTGAGGGGGGCTGAACAATAGAGCCCCTGGGGGCTCTAATTCAATAAATACAGTAATTAAATGTTGAATTTTATTTATTTAATTTCACATTCTAAATTTCAATTTTTCTACAATTTTCCCTTTTCTAAACATTTACCCTCATTTTCTGCTGGCGTCAAATCATCTCCATCATTTATTGAATTGTTCGAAATTGACATTTTGGAGTTTAGTAACTCTAAAATAAACTTAATCGGAAAATTTTTCTGGGGTTATTTTCGGATGCTGAGCACGAATCCGGCCTTATTTTGGACCTACTTTTTCCAAAAAATAAAATTTTTTATTGTTCTAATAATAAGCGTGAATTAATGTGATTTGCTACAAGCAATCATTTTATCACGCATTCACGGGGTAATAATGGGAAATTTGATCAAAAATGTTGTCGAATGCCGCCAATGTAGCCAGATGAGCTGATAGATTCAAGTAAATCCGGGTTCGGGGTTCAGAATTGGTCCAAAATAAGGCAGGATTACAAATTTTGGTACCTACAAAATGAAATAGTTGGAGAGAGAAAAGATTTCTCCTCCACGGTTGTAGTGATTAACAAATAAGCGGAGGAAAAGGAGGAAAAAGGAAAAGAAACGAGTGTAAAAAAAGGAAAGGAAGATACAAAGGGAATTGTTTCGAATCTCCCTAATTTTGCACTATAATTATGTTATAAAGCGATAGGAAAGGGCCTCTTATTTGCTAGTGCTGTTCGAGACCAAAAATTTCCCGAGACCGAGACTCGACCCCGAGACCGAAAACCCCGAGACCGAGACCCAAAAAACCCGAGACTTTTTTCAAAAAATTTTCCTATTCGCTTAAAAATCGTTAAAAACATTTTTTGACTCTATTCTTAACTAATTTTTGGTTTTTTTTAAATTTTGATTCAATTGGTACAATATTTATCATTTCAAAAACGCACAAAACAAAAATTCATTAAAATTTAAGTGCAATTTGTTAACTGATTTAGTCCAAAAAATGAAAATATTTTACGAATTTAATTGTTAAAATTATGATTGAATTCCCACCGAAAAATGAATAATTTTGAAAAATTAGAAGAAAAACAACTACTTGGAGGGGAATTACTTTTTTTAAAAATTTTCTTATTTCTTAAAATTATGAAAAATTACTATTACGTTTGAAATAATTGCATTTATTCAACTGAAAAATTATGAATCAAAATTAAAATGCAAAAAAACAGGGCTCCCAGATTAAAAGTTTCAAAAGCCTCATTTGGTATGCAAAAAAGCCTCATTTTGAGTCAAAAAAGCTCATTTTTACAACTTTATTCAAAACACGTTTATTCCAAAAAACTTTTGGGGAACAAGGGGGGGGGGGCCGGCGGTGCCGATAGGCGCCGCCGGGGAAAATTTAGAAAATTTGAGTGTTATTTGTTAACAGATTTCCCCAAAAAATTACCAAATTTGGCATTTTGAGCTAATAAAAATTAGTGGTTTTAGGCGACACTGAGTAAAAGTGCAAATTTTAGCCTATTTATTAATTAAACCATAATTATCATAATATGGATTTTTTATTCTTGATTTAAATTTAAAAAAGCACTAAAAATTTATTTTGAATTTTCCGTTCTTAAATAGTAATAAAAAAATTTCACAAAAAATTAATGCGTAAATAATAATTATTTTTATTTGTTCTACCAATTTTCCAGGGTCTTTAAACCTTATTTTGCCTATTTATTTAATATGATAAATGCTAATTTTAATAAGTTCACGATAGAAAGTTGCTGGTAAGTAAAAGAAGATGGTTGACGGTTAAATAACGGTGGTTGCTTGTTGCTCCACCAGGGGCCTATTTCAAATTCCGTCAAATCATTGATTGACGTCGAATCAAAGAACTGTTTCAATTTAAAATCAAAGGAAACGTTTGATTATCAAAGGTTTCTGTTTCAATTTCCTTTGACGTCAAATCAAATCCGAAATCAAATGTTTCTGTGATAAATTCTTTTGATTTTTAAAATCGTGTTTCAATTTTGTTTGACGTCAAATCAACCGTTAGGCGCCGCCGGAAGGTTTTTTCGGAATTTTAATGAATTTTATTAAGAAATTCATTCAAAATTTAAAAAATTTTCCAATCTTTCAACCCGTCATGGTTGAATTAACTTTTAAATTTTTACAACGCACGGGGTCCCCGATCCCCCGACGAAGTGTCGGCAGATCGGGGGGCAAAATGTCGAGGGCCGTGGACGGGGCCGAGGGGTCGGCGCTTAACCCTACAATTAATAAAAACTACGTTAAATTTGCCAACAATATTTTTTGGCATATTTCACATTTTGGAAACTTTTACAGGTTCCTTAAAAAATTTAAAAATAACGAAGAAGAGGTAACCTGTGCCAATAGACGTCGCTGGGAAATTTTTAAATGTTTCAAAGTGATGCTAGGGCGTTCGCCAAACTTCCAATTTTAGTTTTTCATAAAAAAAACCCTTCTTTAACTGTTCAAAAACGCAATCAAATAAATATAGCTAATAAATAAATAAACATAAATAATTCTAAAAGTAAATAATATTTTATTCATTATTATTTTTTTTGCAATTGGATAAATAAGTAATTTTTTTTTGTGAAAAGCACTTTTTGTGGTGCATTTGTTGATGGATCAGAGACATCAATTTAACAAATGACTTGGAACTATTTCCATTTAATCCATTCGTTTGTCTTTGATTATTCATTTTGCTCACTAATAAATTTATTTTCAGAAAATTCGTACATTTTTTGCCATCCTATTTTATAATAAAAGAAATTTCCGAAAAATTTAAAAAGTTGTGACCAAAGGTGTTGAAAAAAATTACCACTCTTTTTGAACAATAAAATTATCTGAAAATTTTCATTTTAATAAAATATACAAAAATTACCGTGTGATACCAAGCTTATTTATTTGATTGCGTTTTTGAACAGTCCAGGAAGAGTTTTTTATGAAAAAACTGTAAAATTGGCAGTTTGGCGAACGCCCAGCACCAATTTGAAACATTTAAAATTTCCCAGTGACGTCTATTGGCACCGGTTACCTCTCCTTCATTTTACGAGAAATTTGATGATACTGGACTGAGATATTTAATTTAAAGCGCACTGGGCACTTGCCATCAGCAAAATGTCCATGGCAAAGATTGTGGCGAAAAGCATCACAGCGATGGGGACAATTTGGGATTTGGAACATATAAAAAGATTGTAAGATTGCCAATTAATCAAAAAACAGAAAATTTATCAAAAAATGGCATAGAATTCGCATCTTTTGGAATTTTAAAATAGGCTAACAAAAATGTGAATTATAAAAAAATTTTAGATTCAGAAAATTACCAGTTTTTGTGGTATCGTTTGAGAATTTTGTACCGCTTATTTTTTATACAATTAATTCGAAAATCAATTTAATTAAATTTTTTGTTATTTTTTGTCCATTGAAAACTGTATTTTAGCATTTACGTAGACACAAAAGCTTTTTTTGAAAACCTAGATGTTACTAAAAAGCAAAATTTGTAAATTTCCAGAAAAAACAAATGAAAATTTTTTTTATTTCTTAATAACTTTTTCGAGTAGGCTAGGAATTTTAGATATTTTTGAAATTTTTGGAAAATTTATAATTTTTTACGGCGAAGTTATGTCCCGGTGATATTTCGGCCGGCGACTTTTTCCGGTGACGTTTTGTCCTGCTCCCCCAAAAAACACACAAAATATGTCCTAAAAAATCAAAAAAGGGAATATTCAAAATAAAAATGTAATCAAAAATTATTTATTTCTCAAAAAATCTATTTATCCATTTCACTTGAACAATGCTATTCAAACAAAAACTATCAAACTCCGAAAAAACATTTTATAAGTAGGGAGGGATGTAAATTTTATGCAAATAGGTTTCACGGGATTTAAAAATGCTGGTTTTTCTGTTCGTTCCGTAGTTGACAGAATGACTTGAAACTTTGCAGGAAAATAGCTTAGTATAAGGGCTTAAGGGCTTTCGACCTGCCAAATTTCAGAATTTTTCGATCATGTGCAAACTTTTTACAAAAATCAAAATGTTTTTAAAACTTGAAAATTTCACGGAAATTTTTTCCGCTTTTCCCATAAAAATGAATAATTAATTTAATAAATGCATAAATTACGGAAAATAAATATTGGTATAAAATTAACTTGTTATTAATAAATACATAATTTTGGAGATAATTTTGATATTTTTTGTTTTTAGAGTATTTTTGTTAATAAGTTTTGGACAGAACAGGTCAAAATGGGGCTTTTTTCATTTTTTTAGTTTTTAGGCTTGAACGAGATGGAAAAGCCAAAAACAATTTAATTATAACGGTTTCAATTAGACATGGCTTTATTTATTTATTTATTTTCTTGTTAGGTTTTTTGATTTTAAAAATCATTTATCAAAATATGATTCGGCTTAATTTTATTGTTTTTGAGAAAATTTTACGATTTGCAGCCCCTTAAATTTGAAATTTTTAAATTAAATGAAACTAACTTTGCAAATCGTTTCAAAAACTGCAAAAATTGGAGTAATAAAAAGGAGAACAAAGAAAAATGGGATTATATGCATTATTACAATCTTAAATAAGGACACATTTATATATGAACAAATACATTTTTTTAAATATGGGCTTAAAATATGGAAGAAAACCCAGAAAAATGGTCAAAACAGACGAAATATGGTCTAATACTGTCAAGAAATAAATCATAAACAAAAAAGGCCTATAAAAATATTAAGAGCATTTTTAAAGAAAAAATAAACGAAGTTTACGTATCATTTTATTTTCAAATCAGGTGCATTCCAAATTAGCAGGGGTAAAACCAGGGCTCCCAGATCTGAGGTTTTATACTCATTTTGTGGTTTTTTGATAGGTCAATAAGGATTTTTGAAATGAGAATTTGAAGATTTTTGAAAACGTTTAAAGTGTTCAAATGTTAAACTGTCATGGCCATATGTTTATGCAGTAAAATATTTTTTTAAGAAAAATGTCGATAACTTTTTTAAAACCAAACAAAAATTTAGTTTCTCTACCAATTTTTAAAGCATTTTTTCTCCTCTTTCTAATGATATCATATTACTAGACAAAATATTTTTTTATTTGTCAATTCTCCTCAATTTTTGGATGGTCATGTTTATGCAGTAACTTTTGTCTTCGCCATTTTTCTATATTTTGTGGGCCAAAAATTTTTTGTAAAAACTTCTCCTATGCTAACCTTTGATGATAAACAAAAAAGTCTTTTACAGCAACTTGATCAGATCACTCCTTCATAGTGATCGGTACACCACAAAATTCAGTGAAAATCGGAAAGATTTTTGAAAAATTCCTAGGGGGTTGTGAAAATTTTTTTGGAAAATTTGAAAACCAGCGCATTGGAAAAGGGACAAAATTTGCTACAATATGAAAAAGATCGCAAGTCTTTACGACTTAAACCCGCTGAGTTATCTCTCTAAATTCTTTCATGTCAATGGTGCCCTCTCATCATTCAGCTTCATCCCTTCCATTCCGTTTGCATCCGATTCTTCTTCAACTGCTATTTGTGCCAATCTAACGGAATCTAAGCTGATTCCTTTGGTCTCGACCAAATGTAGCTCATCTTGACTCGGTTGGGAATTTTTAGAAATTTCAAAAAAATATTTTATAAACAATAATTTTCGGTGGAGGGAACGAAAATTTCTCAAATAGGCACCAAAAATAGGCACGAAATGTGAAAAAAGGCATAAAAAATGAACAAAAACGTCAAAAAGGCACGAAAAATTGGAAAAAGGCAGCAAAAATTCAACATTCAAAAATGCAACATTTTCGTCAATAATTATTTGTAAAATTAGCAAAACATTTTCCAAAGCAAAGACCTTTTTTTTGCTCTTCGGGCAAATTTTTTTCTCAAAAAAATTAAAAGACATATAAATTGTATCTTGACCCAATTTCAACTAAATTAATATTTCATGGTGCCATTCAATAGTAGATCGGACCGGTCGGTTTTTTTCGGTATTTTTCGATTTTCGGTTTCGGTTTTTAACCGAAAAAAACTGACCGAGAAATTTTTGAGTTTTTCGGTTTCGGTTTTTTTTCGGTTTTTTAACCGAAACCGTTCGACCGAAATAATTAAAAAACCGAAACAATCGACCGACTTTTTTGACAAATCAGTTGGCCATTTTTTAACAAAATTCATTAAACACGTAAAAACTAATCAAAAAACTAAATTTTGCTGATTTATTGATAATTCAATTTTATAATGTTTTTCAATAAGGAAATTTTTAAACCTAAATTTTTTTATCAAGAAAAAAAAGAATTTTGGCGTTCAATTCATAAAGGTATATTCTCTGAATTTTTTTTAGATCATTTCTTAGGGGTGTATTTTTCCGATTTTTTTGAATTTTTAATGGAATTTTTCGGGAAAAACGCCAAAAAGGCACCAAATCGCTAAAACTAATCTTTGTGGTTTTTTTAGAATCAAGGAGCAAACACATGTTTTTTGGCTGCCTTTTCTATCATTTTCCAAACCTTTAGTACACCATTCAATAATAGAGTTTCAATAGCTCTACAATTTTACTCAGAGGAATTTTTGCTTTTTCTATTAATAGAATAGTTTATTGCTTTTTTTGAAAAAAAAATAAACATATTCAAAAAAAACCGAAAAATCGAAATAAACCGAAAAATTTTCTTCGGTTTTTTCGATTTCGGTTTTTTAACCGCAACCGTTCGACCGAGAATTTTTTGAGTTTTTCGCTTTTTAACCGAAACCGTTCGACCGACCCTCTTGTTCGGTCTCTATTCAATAGCTTTATATGTTATTATCTATCATAATATTTAATTTTCAAATTTTTTAAAAATAGTAAAAAAAAGTTATGGTTATTAAATTCCACAAAATCTTAAGTCGGAATTATTTAACCAGAACTTTTTTAAAACTCGATGAGCTTTTTGAATAATTAACAATAGTAGAGAATTCTTAGGACTATCGAATATATAAATTCATTTCGGCTTATTTGCATTTTAATGACTTAAAATTTTAAATGTTTAAAATTATATTTATATGACCATGGCAAAAAACTAGCCTGATCAATGCTTTAAAACTTTTATTCAGAAGCAATTATTAGATTAAATTTTCTTTTTAAAACTTCAAGTCATCTACATATATAATTTATTAAATAAAATTTTCAAAAAATTTAAAAATGAATTATATTTTCGACAAAATCCATCGTAATAAAGTTTCAAGACATTCTTAATTGTTTTTCTTTTTTCTAAATTTTTGTTATTGTGTGAGATACCTAAGGATATGGATAAAGTTGAAAACAAATTAAAATTATTAAAATAATAAACCAATTTATTTTGTCAAATTTAAATATTTACATTGAAAATTAATAATAAAATTAAAATTTCATATTACATTATTGCCACCAGCACCGTAATAACCGCTGCCGCCACCGGCGGGACCTGAAAAGTGAAAGTTTTTGTTCAGCTGAATCCAACAAGTATTAATCACCAAGACAAAGGATAATCGTCAAAATATTCAAATTTAAATGCTTTGAACCAAATAAACTATTTAAATATATTTTTCTTAATTTAAATTAATTTAAAAAATTTAAAAATGAATTATATTTTCGACAAAATCCATCGTAATAAAGTTTCAAGACATTCTTAATTGTTTTCTTCATAATTTTGTTCCTCTTCTCCATAATGTTGCTCTTCCTCATCCTCATCCTCTTGATCTATCGAAAAAAGAATTGTCACATATATAAATTCATATTAACTCAGTTTCAACCAAATTAATATTTCATGGATCATTCAGCTATAAGTGTTCTCTTTCTGAATGTTAATTTTTTAAATCTTTTTTACAAAAATGTTTTAAAATTTAATTAAGTCTTAACGAATTTTTGGAAATCGGAGTTCTATGGCTTAAAAAGATTTCGGAAATCGGAATTCCGAGGCCGATACGGAAGTCGGAAAGCGGAAATAATTCATTCCGACCTCAAAAACATTGACAATTTTCCAAAAAATATAAAATATAATAAAATTTTCTAAATATTCTAATCTGCTAAATTCAAAATTCTTAACAAAAGAAAAGGTGATTGCAAAATGCTTTTGATATTTCTTGAAAAAATTATTCAATACTGTTCAAAATCTTTTTATTTCATTTTTTGTAAGTTTAATTTTTAGTGATTTGTTAACAGCTTTTGTCCAAAAATGCTATTTTTGAAAAAAAAAACCGGAAATTTCTGACCTTTTTTATCAAAATTTCGGAAATCGGAAATTTTTGAAATCGGAATTCCGCGCCATCCCAGATGCATATAACTATATAAGTATTGTTAAAAAATTACAGAAAAATCAAAATTTAGATTTTTCCATATTTTGTGAATCGCTTATTTGTTAGTACCTAAATGGGATTTTTACCGTAATTTTCCTGTTGGCCGATGATATCATAAATTGCACTGCCTATGAATTTTCCAAGGCTGCCGCCATCTTCAAAAGAAATGGTTTTCTTTAATAAAATTGAAATTTAATTTATTAGCCATTTCCTCCCTTTATTAATTGGAATAAATTTGTGAAAAAATATAAATCATAAATTAAGAAAATAATCCGCCGATGGATGGTGAGATTCGAACCAGGGGTGGGCGAAGCTCGGCTTAGCATTCAAAGCCGAAGGCGAAGTCCAATTTTTATTCGAAGTCCGAAGCTCGAAGCCCAAAAAACCCGGTTTTTGAAGCCAAAATTTTTCAAATTTTATTTTTTAATTCCAAAAATTTTTTCATAACAAAATTTCGGTTAAATATCAAATTTAATCAATTGACAGAACGGCTACAGATCAATTAATCACTTTTAATAAAACAAATATTTTGAATTTTTTGATCAAAATGTGCTTAGAAATTTGAAAGTTTTATAAATTCTTAAAGCATTTCAATTTGAAAATAAAATAAAACTTTTGGGTACCGGCGGTTTCGGTAGGCGCCCCGGGGAAGTATTTGAAATTTTAACCGGTTTCTTTTCACCAAAAAATGCCAACTTTGTGTCTTTTTGGGCCAAAAATTAAATTGACCACTCTATGTGAAAGAACAAAGTGCACTAATTAATAAATATATATGTATATATTAAATATAAATTTACCAAAAGCCAATCTTTTTGAAGCCGAAGTTTCGCCCACCCCTAATTCGAACCCGAATTAATTAATAATATATATAATAAATTATATACTCTTAACCCATTTATTAAAAATTAATTATTTTCGTAAATTAAATTTACCATTGCTTGGCCCATGAGTGTGGTCTTTGAAAAAGGCAATTGTTTTT
The DNA here is from genome assembly GCA_004148225.2 of Heterodera glycines. NCBI lineage: Eukaryota > Metazoa > Nematoda > Chromadorea > Rhabditida > Heteroderidae > Heterodera > Heterodera glycines. Next base: position 12,395,740 of record CP049710.1, read on the forward strand.
TTGTTGTCGTTCGTTTGAAGAGAACCGTTGCATTTAGCAGTTTTGTACTCTGTGCAACGCCAAGAAATGCTTCCGTTTGCAAGTGGTCTTGCTTGGAAGTACATTTGTCCTCGCACTTTTAATTTTTCGCCTTTTTGCCGAGTTTTAAAAAATTGAATTTGTACTTTTTGCATTTTCTAAATTTGAATAGACAACACGATAAATAAAAAAATTAATTTAAACGCGAATATTTCTAAGAGTATGAAATTTGGGTGAAATTATTAAGGGTTTTTTTAATCAAAATTGCATTGTACATTAATTAGTATTTATTTATGAAGAATTAATGACATCTCTAAGTGGGCAGCGAAATGACTTCGTCCGTCCCTTCCCATGCCCTTTTCTTCTCTGTTGGGTCATTTCTTTGCTTTTGGCAAAGAGAATTTTATAAAAATGCAAGCCAGCAGAAGAAGAGTTACAAACAAAAGATTAGTCCGTCGGCGAGTCGTGCGTCGGCGAGTTGACATGTACCCTACCCGCCGGCTTAGTTGGGCCCGAAATGTCAAGAGACCCATCTAATTCTATTTAAACTCATCAAATTTTAAGTCTTTGAACAGACCGAGCCTTGTAATGATACAAATAAAACATACATATGTGTGGCATTGATATAGAATGAATGGTAATAAATCTAGCAAAATAAGCAGGTTAATTGAATTTACTATGATTTAAATTAGGTGATTGCAATTACAGACAATTAAAACTATTTTTATATTTTAAATCCTTAATTTGGTGCCCAAACTTCCTCCTCACATTCATTTATAATTTTGCTTACAATAATTCATTAAATAAATGTTTAGATAATTTATAGTTCTTTCTGTACTTATTACATATGCTTCTTCATTCTTTCACAAATTCTTTCTTTCTTTATCCACTAATTTCCGTCCATTCTCTTTTCACATGGCGAAGCAGAAGTTGAAGAGAAAGGCTAAACAATGTAATATAAAAAAATTTAAAAAAACATATTTTATTAATTGTTTTTCCAATGAAAAATATTATGTAAAATCGTTTGTCATTTTAAAAAGCAAAAAAATAAAACAATAATCCATTTAAAATGTAAAAAACTGATTTAAAATCAATTATATTTTTAAAATTTTATGGATGTAATTTCGACGGTCCTAAAATTTAAGTCTGGAGTCGGAATTGCTCTCGGAAAGTGCAAATAAAGGGAAAGGGAAAACATTGAAAGTAGTTTTAATTTTTAATTTAAAATGTTGTCTTTTACCATGCAAAATGCCAACAGCCAAAATCAGGGCAAAGGTGCCAAAGTGATTGCCAACCGTCCACCCAACCATCGCACCGTTGCACAAGTCACCGTTGCAGCAAAAACTTTTACAATGACCGTGGAAGCCTTCCTGACGCGCATGCCATATTTGTAACTTCAAAAAATTAGAAATACTTATTTCAACAAAATTTTGGTGGCTAATTTAGGGTTTTCCATGAAAAAACAATATGTGATATATAAATTTTAATAGAGAATTTTAGTGTTAAATTAATTATGGGCCAGCAGCAATTAAACTAATTGAAAAGGCTTGACTGATAACTAACTAATTATTAGTTGCACAAAATTTGCTTTGGTGCATTTTTTAGTATGGTAATGACAACTGGTAAAGTTTCCGTAAATATATTTTCTATTTTAAAACATGAGTCAACTGTATAATTAATATATGTGATGGGACTTGGCACCAAATAAAGCCAGTGTGAAACGACAACCTTGCGGATTTTGTGTAAGCGTCAAAAAGTCTCCAACCACAAAACCTTCATTAAACTCCATGTTGTTGATACTGTATGCATCCAGAGTGCATTCCATCTTCATGCATTGGTTCACCCAAAACCACAGCGAACTTTTCCTTTCACTGTCCCATCAAATTCAATGGTTTCGAATTGATCAAGCAGCTCCAGCAAAGAAGCATTCATTGGAAGATCAGCAGATGAAGGAAGCTTATGAATTTTAGCCTCAAGCTTGGCACCAAAGCCTTCCAGCAGCTTATAGCTGGTTAGGGGTAAAATGTTTATTCAGAAATCTCACATGGAATAAAATTTGACTGTTTTTTGAAGACTTGAAATTAAAATTTCGTTTAGAAAAAAAGACAATTCCAACCCGTTCCCTCTCGAGAGGGCTTAAATTTTTACCGTCAGGCGAATTCGAACACTGTGCCAACAGAATGGTCAATGGAAAAAGGAAAAAGTTGACAAATTTTATGGAAAGGCTGGACATTTTTGGTAAATTGGGGAAAATTCAAAAGTGGATGATAATAATGATATGAAAAATGAAAGCAATGAAACCCTAACCAATTTAGTCCGTCCAATTTGTGCGTTTGAAGTGAATTAATTACTCACCCGATTTTTTCCGTTTAGCATTGCTAAAACGCAGTTGGATTGGGATGTTTGTCAATATGATTCATTTATTAATCCGATCATATCATTTACATTTTAATTTTTTGTTTTTATTTCTATACAGCGTCAGGAAAATTAACATCAGTACCAAGAAAATTTGCGTATGGATAAGTGGATTTTGTAAGATAATAAAGCGAAAACTGTGCAGGTTCGAGCCCGCACCACGGCAATGAACATTCTTAAAAATTTTATTTGAAGCAATTGAACATTCTTGGTATCATCAAAGTCTCTTGGTGAGGAGAAACCTTTTCAATGTAAATGTTAAGCATCTTGAAGCACCAGAAAAAAAGTTGCGAGTCTTTGAAAATTTGCATTTGCTTAAGAAAGGGTCTGGGGGAGTTCATGAAAATATAGACTAAAACATGAAAATTGGAACAAGATTTATAAAATCCTTTTTAAAAAGAGACAAATTCCTTAAAATTTGTCGCTAATCCTTTGAAAAATTCCGCAAATAGCGCATTTTCATTCTAAATTTTGAATTTATTTAATTATAATTAAATGCTAATTAGTCCCACACATTTTCAATGATCATCAGTTTTGAATTGATAATTCATATCCTTTTTTGTCCCATTCTCCTTTAATTTAAACATTTTCTCCAAGTTTTCGTCAAAATGTTGTCGTAATATTCCGTCCACATTTTTTCCATTTTTGGGTATGGGTCATTTTTCATATTATTAAACAATTTTGAAATTTTAATTTAAAAAATGAAAATTTCAATTGTTGGATTGCGGTGGAGAGTAAAAACTGATTTTGAATTAACAATATGCCAAATGAATAGAATAAATTTTCTATAAGGGGAATTTATTTTTATTAGTCTTTTTAATGATATTTGGTCTTATTATTAGAGATGGGATTTTAGGGGCGAAAAAGTGCAAAATAGGGACCTAAATAGGGGCAAAAAATTCGCGAAATTAGGACGAAAATAGGGGCGAAAAAATTTCAAATGTAGGGGAGAAATTTATTAAAATTTCTTTTTTCTCTATGTAAAATTTTATTCACTGATTGCAGTTAGAAATGAAGTAAATTTTGAAATTTTCAGGATTTAAGGTTCGATTCTTAGGGGTGTATTTTTCGTTTTTTATTGCATTTTTGTTAATAAATTTCCCAAAAATCGCGAAATAATATTCCTTAAAAAACTGCCAAAAATGGCTTTTAACCCTCAAAAAATGCCAAAAATTGTGTATTTTTTTCTCTGCTTTGCATTCTCCATTTGTTGGCACCAGGGCTGGACGTAACTGATTTATTTCGCTGCCCACTTAGAGATGTCATTAATTCTTCATAAATAAATACTAATTAATGTACAATGCAATTTTGATTAAAAAAACCCTTAATAATTTCACCCAAATTTCATACTCTTAGAAATATTCGCGTTTAAATTAATTTTTTTATTTATCGTGTTGTCTATTCAAATTTAGAAAATGCAAAAAGTACAAATTCAATTTTTTAAAACTCGGGAAAAAGGCGAAAAATTAAAAGTGCGAGGACAAATGTACTTCCAAGCAAGACCACTTGCAAACGGAAGCATTTCTTGGCGTTGCACAGAGTACAAAACTGCTAAATGCAACGGTTCTCTTCAAACGGACGACAACAAAAAAACAATTGCCTTTTTCAAAGACCACACTCATGGGCCAAGCAATGGTAAATTTAATTTACGAAAATAATTAATTTTTAATAAATGGGTTAAGAGTCTATAATTTATTATATATATTATTAATTAATTCGTGTTCGAATTAGGGGTGGGCGAAACTTCGGCTTCAAAAAGATTGGCTTTTGGTAAATTTATATTTAATATATACATATATATTTATTAATTAGTGCACTTTGTTCTTTCACATAGAGTGGTCAATTTAATTTTTGGCCCAAAAAGACACAAAGTTGGCATTTTTTGGTGAAAAGAAACCGGTTAAAATTTCAAATACTTCCCCGGGGCGCCTACCGAAACCGCCGGTACCCAAAAGTTTTATTTTATTTTCAAATTGAAATGCTTTAAGAATTTATAAAACTTTCAAATTTCTAAGCACATTTTGATCAAAAAATTCAAAATATTTGTTTTATTAAAAGTGATTAATTGATCTGTAGCCGTTCTGTCAATTGATTAAATTTGATATTTAACCGAAATTTTGTTATGAAAAAATTTTTGGAATTAAAAAATAAAATTTGAAAAATTTTGGCTTCAAAAACTTCGGGTTTTTTGGGCTTCGAGCTTCGGACTTCGAATAAAAATTGGACTTCGCCTTCGGCTTTGAATGCTAAGCCGAGCTTCGCCCACCCCTGGTTCGAATCTCACCATCCATCGGCGGATTATTTTCTTAATTTATGATTTATATTTTTTCACAAATTAATTCCAATTAATAAAGGGAGGAAATGGCTAATAAATTAAAATTTCAATTTTATTAAAGAAATCATTTCTTTTGAAGATGGCGGCAGCCTTGGAAAATTCATAGGCAGTGCAATTTATGATATCATCGGCCAACAGGAAAATTACGGTAAAAATCCCATTTAGGTACTAACAAATAAGCGATTCACAAAATATGGAAAAATCTAAATTTTGATTTTTCTGTAATTTTTTTAACAATACTTATATAGTTTATATGCATCTGGGATGGCGCGGAATTCCGATTCCAAAAATTTCCGATTTCCGAAATTTTGATAAAAAAGGTCAGAAATTTCCGGTTTTTTTTCAAAAATAGCATTTTTGGACAAAAGCTGTTAACAAATCACTAAAAATTAAACTTACAAAAAATGAAATAAAAAGATTTTGAACAGTATTGAATAATTTTTTCAAGAAATATCAAAAGCATTTTGCAATCACCTTTTCCTTTGTTAAGAATTTTGAATTTAGCAGATTAGAATATTTAGAAAATTTTATTATATTTTATATTCTTTGGAAATTGTCAATGTTTTTGAGGTTGGAATGAATTATTTCCGCTTTCCGACTTCCGTATCGGCCTCGGAATTCCGATTTCCGAAATCTTTTTAAGCCATAGAACTCCGATTTCCAAAAATTCGTTAAGACTTAATTAAATTTTAAAACATTTTTGTAAAAAAGATTTAAAAAATTAACATTCAGAAAGATAACACTTATAGCTGAATGATCCATGAAATATTAATTTGGTTGAAACTGAGTTAATATGAATTTATATATGTGACAATTCTTTTTTCGATAGATCAAGAGGATGAGGATGAGGAAGAGCAACATTATGGAGAAGAGGAACAAAATTATGAAGAAAACAATTAAGAATGTCTTGAAACTTTATTACGATGGATTTTGTCGAAAATATAATTCATTTTTAAATTTTTTAAATTAATTTAAATTAAGAAAAATATATTTAAATAGTTTATTTGGTTCAAAGCATTTAAATTTGAATATTTTGACGATTATCCTTTGTCTTGGTGATTAATACTTGTTGGATTCAGCTGAACAAAAACTTTCACTTTTCAGGTCCCGCCGGTGGCGGCAGCGGTTATTACGGTGCTGGTGGCAATAATGTAATATGAAATTTTAATTTTATTATTAATTTTCAATGTAAATATTTAAATTTGACAAAATAAATTGGTTTATTATTTTAATAATTTTAATTTGTTTTCAACTTTATCCATATCCTTAGGTATCTCACACAATAACAAAAATTTAGAAAAAAGAAAAACAATTAAGAATGTCTTGAAACTTTATTACGATGGATTTTGTCGAAAAATAATTCATTTTTAAATTTTTTGAAAATTTTATTTAATAAATTATATATGTAGATGACTTGAAGTTTTAAAAAGAAAATTTAATCTAATAATTGCTTCTGAATAAAAGTTATAAAGCATTGATCAGGCTAGTTTTTTGCCATGGTCATATAAATATAATTTTAAACATTTAAAATTTTAAGTCATTAAAATGCAAATAAGCCGAAATGAATTTATATATTCGATAGTCCTAAGAATTCTCTACTATTGTTAATTATTCAAAAAGCTCATCGAGTTTTAAAAAAGTTCTGGTTAAATAATTCCGACTTAAGATTTTGTGGAATTTAATAACCATAACTTTTTTTTACTATTTTTAAAAAATTTGAAAATTAAATATTATGATAGATAATAACATATAAAGCTATTGAATAGAGACCGAACAAGAGGGTCGGTCGAACGGTTTCGGTTAAAAAGCGAAAAACTCAAAAAATTCTCGGTCGAACGGTCGAAATCGAAAAAACCGAAGAAAATTTTTCGGTTTATTTCGATTTTTCGGGTTTTTTTTGAATATGTTTATTTTTTTTTCAAAAAAAGCAATAAACTATTCTATTAATAGAAAAAGCAAAAATTCCTCTGAGTAAAATTGTAGAGCTATTGAAACTCTATTATTGAATGGTGTACTAAAGGTTTGGAAAATGATAGAAAAGGCAGCCAAAAAACATGTGTTTGCTCCTTGATTCTAAAAAAACCACAAAGATTAGTTTTAGCGATTTGGTGCCTTTTTGGCGTTTTTCCCGAAAAATTCCATTAAAAATTCAAAAAAATCGGAAAAATACACCCCTAAGAAATGATCTAAAAAAAATTCAGAGAATATACCTTTATGAATTGAACGCCAAAATTCTTTTTTTTTCTTGATAAAAAAATTTAGGTTTAAAAATTTCCTTATTGAAAAACATTATAAAATTGAATTATCAAACCGAAACCGAAAAACTCAAAAATTTCTCGGTCAGTTTTTTTCGGTTAAAAACCGAAACCGAAAATCGAAAAATACCGAAAAAACCGACCGGTCCGATCTACTATTGAATGGCACCATGAAATATTAATTTAGTTGAAATTGGGTCAAGATACAATTTATATGTCTTTTAATTTTTTTGAGAAAAAAATTTGCCCGAAGAGCAAAAAAAGGTCTTTGCTTTGGAAAATGTTTGCTAATTTTACAAATAATTATTGACAAAAATGTTGCATTTTTGAATGTTGAATTTTTGCTGCCTTTTTCCAATTTTTCGTGCCTTTTTTGACGTTTTTGTTCATTTTTTATGCCTTTTTTCACATTTCGTGCCTATTTTTTTGGTGCCTATTTGAGAAATTTTCGTTCCCTCCACCGAAAATTATTGTTTATAAAATATTTTTTTGAAATTTCTAAAAATTCCCAACCGAGTCAAGATGAGCTACATTTGGTCGAGACCAAAGGAATCAGCTTAGATTCCGTTAGATTGGCACAAATAGCAGTTGAAGAAGAATCGGATGCAAACGGAATGGAAGGGATGAAGCGGAATGATGAGAGGGCACCAATGACATGAAAGAATTTAGAGAGATAACTCAGCGGGTTTAAGTCGTAAAGACTTGCGATCTTTTTCATATTGTAGCAAATTTTGTCCCTTTTCCAATGCGCTGGTTTTCAAATTTTCCAAAAAAAATTTCACAACCCCCTAGGAATTTTTCAAAAATTTTTCCGATTTTCACTGAATTTTGTGGTGTACCGATCACTATGAAGGAGTGATCTGATCAAGTTGCTGTAAAAGACTTTTTTGTTTATCATCAAAGGTTAGCATAGGAGAAGTTTTTACAAAAAATTTTTGGCCCACAAAATATAGAAAAATGGTGAAGACAAAAGTTACTGCATAAACATATGACCATCCAAAAATTGAGGAGAATTGACAAATAAAAAAATATTCTGAAAAGTTCAGTTAATTTTTCCTAGTAATATGATATCATTAGAAAGAGGAGAAAAAATGCTTTAAAAATTGGTAGAGAAACTAAATTATTTTTTGGTTTTAAAAAAGTTATCGACATTTTTCTTAAAAAAATATTTTACTGCATAAACATATGGCCATGACAGTTTAACATTTGAACACTTTAAACGTTTTCAAAAATCTTCAAATTCTCATTTCAAAAATCCTTATTGACCTATCAAAAAACCACAAAATGAGTATAAAACCTCAGATCTGGGAGCCCTGGTTTTACCCCTGCTAATTTGGAATGCACCTGATTTGAAAATAAAATGATACGTAAACTATCGTTTATTTTTTCTTTAAAAAATGCTCTTAATATTTTTATAGGCCTTTTTTGTTTAAGATTTATTTCTTGACAGTATTAGACCATATTTCGTCTGTTTTGACCATTTTTCTGGGTTTTCTTCCATATTTTAAGCCCATATTTAAAAAAATGTATTTGTTCATATATAAATATGTCCTTATCTAAGATTGTAATAATGCATATAATCCCATTTTTTTGAGAAAAGAAAACTGGATTTTTCAAAAAAAAAAAATTTTGCTCCAATATTTTTTTGACTGACTGTATATTTAAGAAATCAGAGCAATTTTCGTCTTATAAAACAAATGAAAGCCCTGGTTTAAAGGCCAACTTTGACTCACTCTTACTGGCTAACGAAATCAGATGGGAAACTGTACGTGAAGGTCATCGAGGTGCAGCCGTCGCTCAACATCTCCATCTACAAGACCCTCGAAAAACAGCCGGCCACCTATGCTGTACGACGCACGGAGGTCAAATCCTGCTTTCTGACCGCTGGCCGCACGGAAATGGACCACAACATATTCTCGGCAGCCATCCCACGCCGACTCACCATCGCCCTTGTGGCGAACCGAGCCTTCAACGGCGCCTACGCCCACACACCGTTCAACTTCCGTCCATACGACATACGTGCAATCAGTGTACATGCTGGTGGAAACACGTATCCCGCCATCCCTCACCGTATTAACTTCGTTAAAAATGTAAATTCTGTTAAAAAGAATATAAAAAGAGTTATACAATATATAGAATATACGGACGCTCTAAGTTTTTTTTCAAAAAAAGGACCCGAGACGGATGGACCTTCTTTGTCGTACCGATGACCTCGACGCTGGACGACAGCTGTGGCTTTGAACTGCTCCGCTCGGGCACCACAAGTGTACGCCTTCAGTTCAACAGAGAGATTTACAACGCTTTTATATTGAAAAATAATATTGGCGAATTCGATCAACTAATCATGATTGATTACAACCGTCATATTGTGACCGATTCAAAAATTGCATAAAAAGATGAGAAAATAGACCCTCCAGCATCACTTTTCATTTGTAGAGGCACGAAACTAAATTAGCATACCAATACCCTCCCTCTCAATCATTTCACCGCATATGCAGCAACGGAACACCACCGGTCGCTGACTACTTCCACGGTGGAATTCAGACGGCCGAGCCGCTTCAGCCAGCGGCCACCGATGCTTTTCTAACCGTGTACCAGCCCGACGCGTACGCATGGCCCGACAGATCAGCGAAATAAATCATTAGAGGTGGACAATCGGACAGTGGACAATCCGACAGTAAAATGCACAAAAAGATAAGAAAATGCCGTCCCTAAGGGGACCGATTTAAGCAATTTTGTCAAAGAAAAAAATAGGCATTGGAATTTGATTGATTAAATTTTACATATAATCCACAGGCGGCATTGTGAGCGAGGAATGGCAAGAAAAAGCGCTTATATTCATCAAATGTGCAACCGTCTTTTACGAAATGCCAAACCCAAACTAATTTTCAACGAAATAAGGTTTTAGACTGCATTTTCACTTTTTTTATTGACTATTTTCCTTTTTTCTTGATATGGCACAATCAGTCTCCTTCGGCGGCGGCATTTTCTTATCTTTTTGTGCATTTTACTGTCGGATTGTCCGGGAGCCGGAGAAAGGACTGGGAAAGGCGACCACATGGAGGAGGGCGAATTTGAATCGGCAGGAATGTGCTGCTGCAATGTCTCCGCTGCTGTGTTCAGTGATAAAACCAACATTCAAAATTTTGATTAATATTAATTATTTGTAATTTTTTCAACAACAGAATTAAAATTTGCAATATTTTCAAAATTTGTGCTTTTTTGAGACTGAAGCGTTTATTTATTCGATGTCAAAAAAGTAAAAACAAAAATGCAAAACAACAAAAAAATAGGACATTTCATTTCGACCAAAAATTTTTTTTAAAATACACCACTAAGAATTGGAAAATTTTCTCAAAAATTCATCCCCCAGAAACGCCCTGGCAGTTTTAAGAAACGCTCATAATGGCAGTTTTTAAGAAACGACCCAGCACGATTTGTCCCACTGGTCTCTCGATTTATTAGGGATGTGCGAGAAATGATTTTTACCGAGAACCGAGACCGGGAAATGACCCCGAGAAACGATACAATAACCGAGAAATGACCCCGGGAAACGATACGAGAACTGAAACCCCAAAAAACCCGAGAAATTTCTCGACTCGGGAATCGATTTTTTAGCCATTTTTCACCAAAAAGTACTATTTTTTCCATTTTTGGTCTCCATAAATGAATTTTCCAAAATTCAGTGCTCGTAGGGCACTGGTTCTCTTATAGAAAAATTTTTAAGATTTTTGAAAAATTGATGTTTATAATTGGATATGTCTAGGGAGTAGAATTATATGCACATAAAATCGCAAAATATGCGCATAAAATATGCACCAAAAATCGTGAAATATGCACATAAAATTTTCCAATTGAGGGTGTAATTTCTCAAAATTTCTTCAAATTTGTTAAACATAAAGTAAAATCTTCAAAAATGGCTAAATGTGGTATTAAAAATCATTTTAGGAGAAAAAAAACACGATACAGCTTAAAATTTACTCATTTTAGCGAAAAATCAACCTGAAAAGCAAAATTTTGCTTATTTTTGACATAAATTAACCATTTTTTGAGAAAATTTATTTATTCAATATTTTTCGTGAAAATTTTGCTAAAAAATTATTTTTTTGGAAATTTTTCCGGTTTTTGAGGTCAAAAAGGCCAATTTGTCTGTTGGGGGCCGATCTATTAGAGGTTTTTTGGAAAAACGCCAAAATATGCACATAAAATATGCACGAAATGCCAAGAAGCGAATGGATAAAGAAACCATCAGCAAAAGAAGAAATATGCACAAATATGCAAAATATGCATATGGAAAGTCATCCTAGAAGCTTCAAACCAGGCTAAAAACATGTTTTTCATGCGTTTCAAGCCTCCCACAGTCCAGGAAAAAAATAAAATTATATTATTTATTATTTGCTAACCCAAACGAAGCCCATTTTTGGTGAAAATGAGCTGTCGAGTGGCCGAATTGACGCCAATTCCAACGGTATCGCCAACACCGTAGGAATATTGGGCATTCTTTCCTTTTCTCATTCCGTTAATCCATAAAAAGCCATAATTGTCAAATGCATAAGTGCCCTTTTCACATCGAATTAATTCATCCAATTTTGTCTGCTGTTTAACAGCGAATCCGAAGACGATGCCCCCACAACTGCAGAATAAAGAAGAAATAAATATTAAAATATTTCACTTTTATACCAAAATTTTACTAATTTCACCTTTTGTATTTTTTCATAACTGAAATTTCGTAAAAAAAGTCAGACAAATGCTTATTCAGCACAATCGGATATTTTGCGAAGACGGAGGGCCAACCTTTTTAGTAGAAATTGAATTTTTATGTAAATTAAAAAAACAAATACCAAAAGTATTTCCCTTATTCTGGACAATGAGACTTTTGTCACCACTGATTTCGATGCCCTTGTGACAAGCGAAGGCATCCCAACAATTTTCTTGGAATTTTAAAAACCCCTGAAAGTAAATAATTCGATATTTTTAAATAAATATTTGTATAATTTATTTAATTTAAATTATTTTAACCATCTTTTATATTTTATGCATTTTTATTTTTAATAAAGTTTCATCTCAACTTTTTTTGCCCTTTTCCCAAATATTTCTTTCCCCCGCAGTTTTGCCCATTTTTGGGTCATCGTTTTGCCCATAAATTTATTTACTTTTTGGCCTATAAATATGTGCACAATTACAGCGGCTATAGCAGAATTTAGCCTTCATTTGCTCATATTTTTCTAAGTGCATTAAACAAATTAAAATAAATTTTTAGTTAAAATTAAAATGTCATCATTAAACACTTTTTCATCAGCGGACGAATTTTCTCCTCTCCAACGTAAATAATTAAAACACAATAATAAACATT